>CM022299.1:59845248-59872212 GCA_011799875.1 Thinopyrum elongatum
ATTATAAATACAATTCGATATTGATGTATTTCTTGAGAAAGTCTCCGTTGTCCAAGAAGAGACTAATATTTTGCAGGAAACTATGGAAGAAGAAATTGATGAAACAATGAGCTCATTGGATGAAAAAGATGATGAGAAGAGCGAAGAACAAAAGGAGGAAGAGCAGATTAGCTACCCGTGCCCACCTTCTAATGAGAGTAACTCTTCAACTTATACATTGTTTAATGTCCCTTCGTTCTTACCAAAGGACGAATGCTATGATGATTTCTATGATCCCGTTGATTCGTTTGAAATATCCCTTTTTGATGAACTTGATGCTTGCTATGCTTGTGGCCAAGATGCCAATATTAATGATGCTTATGGAGATGAACTTGCTATAGTTCTTATGTTAAGAATGAAATTGTTGCTTTTGCACGCAAACATGATAGTCCTATTATCTTTTTGAATATTCCCAACTACACTATATCGGAGAAGTTTGCACTTATTAAGGATTACATTGATGGGTTGCCTTTTACAGTTGCACATGATGATTTTGATGAATATTATATGCATGTGCTTGCTGCTCCTACTTGCAATTATTATGAGAGAGGAACTACATTTCCGCCTCTCTATGTTTCCAACATAATAAAATTGCAAGAAAGCTTAAGCTATGTATTGGCCTTTATTTGATGTGCATGAATTATTCTTTTATGACATGCCGATGCATAGGAAGAGAGTTAGACTTCGTCATTGCATGATATATGTTGCTTTGTGCTCGCTACTAAATTATATATCATTGCTAATTAAAATTGGCTTTGATATACCTTGGGATCCGGGTGGATCGATTACTTGAGCACTTTATGCCTAGCTTAATGGCTTTAAAGAAAGCGCTGCGAGGGAGACAACCTGAAAGTTTTAGAGAGTCATTTTATTCTGTTGTATGCTTTTATAAAGTTTAAAAATAAAAAAATATAGAGGGGAACCTAAAACTTTTCAAAAAGAAGAGAAGTGAAAGTGAGAAGGACGAGCACCGTGGAAGCGGAAGCATGCCTTGAACTTTGTTCATGCTCATGGAACCTTTGTGAATCTTGAATTATAGAAACTTTTCAACAAAAATAATTATCCCCTTGTATAAATCCATTGTATTATAAAAATAATGTGCCAAGATTTGCCTTTAGGATGATTAGATTGCTTGTTGGTATGTGCAGTGCAAAAACAGAAACTTTGGCTATAGTGCGTGAATTTTCATTTTTTTACTGGAATGTCAGAAGTTTCTGAAATTTTTACATAATACTGCTATGAAAAATTTTTATTTTGTCCAAATTTTTCAGAATTTTTGGTGTTACAGAAGTATGGTCAATGTTCAGATTACTACAGAGTACAGACTGTAATGTTTTTGACAGATTCTGTTTTTGATGCATTGTTTTGCTTGTTTTGATGAAACTATCGATTGTATTGGTGGTATAAGCCATGGAGAAGTTATAATACAACAGCTATAATGCAAAAACAAAATATGAATGGGTTTGCAACGGTACATAAAGTAGTGATTTGCATTATTATACTAACGGATCTCTCCGAGCTTTCTGTTAAGTTTTGTGTGGATGAATTGTTCAAAGATCGAGGAGGTCACGATATGAAGAGAAGGAGGAGAGGCAAGAGTTCAAGCTTGGGGATTACCAAGGCACTCCAAGTAAATATTCAAGGATACTCAACCGTCTAAGCTTGGGGATGCCTCAGAAGGCATCCCATCTTTCTTCAACAAGTATCGGTATGTTTCGGTTTTCGTTTCGTTCACGTGATATGCCTAAATCTTGGAGCGTCTTTTGTGTTTAGTTTTCACTTTTCTTAAATGCACCATGCTAGTATGAGATAGTCCATGGTTGATTTATATAATCATCATTGCACTTCACTTATATCTTTTGAGTACGGCTTTATAGAATGCTTCATGTGCTTCACTTATATCATTTGAAGTTTGGATTGCCTGTTTCTCTTCACATGAAAAATCGTTATTTGTTGAATGCTATTTTTCTTCACTTATATTTATTAGAGCATGGTCTTTTGTAGAAAGAATTAAATTCTCATGCTTCACTTATATCTATTTAGAGAGTCAACAGGAATGGTCATTCACATGGTTAGTCATAAAATCCTACATAAAACTTGTGGATCACTAAATATGATATGTTTGATTCCTTGCAATAGTTTTGCGATATACAGATGGAATATGTGGGAGGTACTAGTAAACGGTTGTGGTTAGTAAGAATATTGGTGTTCAGGCTTGTGATTCCCAAAGCATGCCCGTATAGTCTCTCATTATGCTATGAAATTGGAGCTTGATTTATTATTGATTGTCTTCCTTATGAGTGGTGGTCGGGGACAATCGATGGTCTTTTCCTACCAATCTATCCCCCTAGGGGCATGCGTAGTAGTACTTTGCTTTGAGGGCTAATAAACTTTTCCAATAAGTATATGAGTTCTTTATGACTAATGTGAGTCCATGGATTATACGCACTCTGACCTTTCCGCAATTTGCTAGCCTCTTCGGTACCGTGCATTGCCCTTTCTCACCTCGAGAGTCAGCGCAAACTTCGCCGGTGCATCCACACCCCATGATATGATACAGTCTATCACACATAAGCTTTATTATATCTTCCTAAAAACAGCCACCATACCTACCTATTATGGCATTTTCATAGCCATTCCGAGATATATTGCCATGCAACTTCCACCACTTCCGTTTTGCTGACTTGAGCATTCATTTTCATATTGCTTTGCATGATCATAAGATAGCTAGCATGATATTTCCATGGCTTGTACATTTTTTTATATCTCTGCTACGCTAGATCATTGCACATTCTGGTACACTGCCAGAGGCATTCATATAGATTCATACTTTGTTCTAGGTATCGAGTTGTAATTTTTATTTCTTTTGAGTTGTAAGTAAATAGAAGTGTGATGATCATCATTATTCATTATTAGAGCATGTCCCAGTAAGGAAAGGATGATGGAGCCTATGATTCCCCCACAAGTCAGGATGAGACTTCGGACAAAAAGAAAAAAAAGAATGAAAAAAGTGAGGCCAAAAAGAGCCCAAGAAAAAAGAAAAGAAAAAAATGAGAGAAAAGAGAGAAGGGGCATGATAATTCCACACTTGTGCTTCAAAATAGCACCATGTTTTTCATGTAGAGAGTCTCCTATGTAGTCACTCTCATATACTAGTGGCAATTTTTCATTATAGAGTTAAATGCACACCCACTTAGTTTTCAGTTTGAGCTTCGATACACTTATAGCTCTTAGTGCATCCGTTGCATAGAAATCCCTACTCCGCGCATTGATATCAATTGATGGGCATCTCCATAGCCCATTGATTAGCCACATCGATGTGAGACTTTCATACTTTTTTGTCTTCTCCAAATTAATCTCTACCACCGTAATCTATTTCACCCATAGTGCTATATCCATGGCTTGCGCTCATGTATTGCATGGGGGTTGAAAAAGCTGAAGCGCATTAAAAAGTATGAACCAATTGCTCGGATTGTCATCGGGGTTGTGCATGATAAATACTTTGTGTAAAGAAGATGGAGCATGACAAGACTATATGATTTTGTAGGGATAGCGTTCTTTAGCATTGATATTTTGGAAGACATGATTGTTTGTTGGGATGCCTGAGTATTGATGTCTTTATGTCAAATTATAGACTATTGCTTTGAATCACTCGTGTCTTAATATTCATGCCATGATTAGATATATGGTCAAGATTATGCTAGGTAGCATTCCACATCAAAAATTATCTTTTTTATCATTTACCTACTCGAGGACGAGCAAGAATTAAGCTTGGGGATGCTGATACGTCTCCGTCGTATCTATAATTTTTATTGTTTCATGCCACTATTATACAACTTTCACATACTTGTGGGAACAATTTATATGATTTTTTGGGACTAACATATTGATCCAGTGCCCAGTGCCAGTTCCTGTTTGTTGCATGTTTTTTGTTTCGCAGAATATCCATATCAAACAAAGTCACTACTAGGGAAAAGCCTAGCAGTAGCGCTGGTTTTTGGGATAGCAGTAGCGCGGGAGACCGCGCTACTGCTACGGCGCTACAGCTAAATGGTAGCAGTAGCGTTGGTTTTCCGGCGCTACTGCTATACCTACTTAGCAGTAGCGTTGTTTGAAGAACGCGCTACTGGTAGTTACTAGCAGCGCCGCTCTACCCGCGCTACTACTATTATCACGTATTCTATTTCTTTTTTATTTTATGTCGTATTCATACACCATTATACAAGTTTTCATACAGTAGCAATTTAGAGATTGTTATTACATCATAATGAGTTATTACATCATTGGGTGAAAGAACCGCGAATTAGATTCAAGTGGATGGATCCAAAGTGACCAAGTTGGATTAGCTCCGCGGTTCTTTCACCCAATGATATAAAAACTCATCATCATTATCATCATCATCATCATCATAGTATCATTAACAACTTATCATCATAATACATCATTGTCATATAACAACTCCTCATCATCATCATTTTCGTCCATGAGACATCATAAAACAACTTGGTCACTAGTCATAATAACAACTCCTCATCATCAGCATCATCATAGTACTCATAATCACAACTCCTCCTCCTCATCATCATCATCAACTCTAACACATTGTAGCACATAGTAACAACTTCTCATCATCATCATAGTCATAATCAACACTAACTAATTGTTCTTAATACTTAGGACCTACTCCTCTCTCCTAGGTAAAATACCATAAAATAGATAAACCGGTCCATCTCCATAATGGAGAATGGAGTTAAACCTATCTCCAACTTGTGGCTTGCGCACATTCATGTTGTCTCCAATTAGTTCTGTGTGCGCATTCATCACTTTGCTCCATTCTTTGATATTGAGCCTTCAATCGTTTGAAGAAATCGAGTATGCAGTGTGGTAAGCCTTCGAAGGAGTTGGTTGTAAGCTAACCATATACATATCACCTTCGGTAAACAGCATGTCAGGCACAACCTCCTTCGGGAGACTCTGTTGAAAAACATAATAGTAACATATATAGTTAGCAATGTAGTTTACTTAAGAAGAATGTATGCAATGAAGTTACCATCATTAACAAAATCTTACCAAGTTTTTGGCAATGAAGTTACCATCAAGCAATTTATGGACTAGTGGCACATATCCAGTAAAATTTGGGAGGATAGAGTGATTGGTTTTAAAGGCATCAACATAATCTATGAATGAGACAAGATAACCTTTCTCCTCACAATTAAGCTCGCAGTCACAGCTGTAGTATGTCCTGTCTACAACCTTTCGAGTATTTTTTGAAGATAAGAAATAAGCTAACAATTATAAATAAATAAATTTAGTACCGATGAACACCAAATATTTTTAAATTAACAATATAAATTACTTAACTTAACAAATTAGTTTGACAAACTCACATTTAGGCAAAACTGGAGGCATATCCACATCCACCCAGATGTCGATATTATCATCATCATCTTCTTCGGGACGAATATCAAATGTTATTTGCATACCCTCGTCAAATCCATATGCCTTGCATAGAGCTCCCCAATTAGAGCAACCGAAATGGGAGTGATTGACCGCATTGTACAGATTAACCAGAAACACATAACCATGTTTAGTTCTTAAGTGAGCCCTCCTCGTCTCCATATTCTCAAAGTATTTGAAACCGAGCTTCTCCAATACATATGGTCTTGCATGGCACGGGATGTACTAATCGAATTGAAAAAAATCCAGAAATTACACGTTGAACAAAAGAAGAACAAGTGATGATATTAATTACGATGAAATGCTTGTCATTGTGTACCGTACAAACATCAAAGGTCTCGTCCAGCTTCACGGTGGCTATCATTTCGTAGGTGAGGAAACCTGTCGCACAAACCCCGGTCATCGTAGCAGTAATCGCACTCTGGGATCGTATCGTCATCAGACATATCCTGTGTTCAAAATTCAAAGATTATAAATGTCGTTTAATTCTCTTTCCGGCAAATCCAAGGCACTCGATATTTCCTACATTCTAGCACAAGTCATGCTAAAATTCATGGAAAAATCTGGCATGACCTTTGCTAAAAAGGACATATCGAGCACCTGAAATTTGCCGGAACGGAAATTAATCAACGCTCCGGCAAAACATAGGCCAGTAGCTCAGAGGTGTTCCCTGCAAACATATATAGGCCACTTGGGCAAGCACTAGAAGTACATAACACTACATATCACATGTCTAAATTTCAAACTTGGTATCATTTCATTTTTTTAAACCATTTCATATCATTAGGTCTCTTTCTCTCTCTCTCTCAAAATACCTACATTTACTAAAAAATCTACTCTATTCAAACACCTACATTTACTATAAAAAATCTACTCTATTCAAACACCTACATTTACTAAAAAAATCAACTCTATTCAAACACCTACATTGAAAATATTCATTTGAAAAGACCTACATTTACTAATTTTATTATCTATTCAAAAGACCTACATTTACTAAAAAAAGTATACTCTATTCAAATGACCTACACTGAAATAATCTACATTATATTCAATGCAAATAATCTACATTCTATTGTATTGAAAAAACATTAAAAAAACTACATTATGCAAGAATAGAGTGAGGAGAGATGAGGGAGGGAGGAGGGGGGAGGGGGTGGGAGGAGGGAGGAGAGAGGAGGGGGTGGGAGGGAGGAGGGTGTGGAAGGAGGGCTGCCGGAGGAGGGCTTGGCCGGAGGAGGAGGGAGGAGGGCCTGGCCGGAGGAGGAGGGCGGTGGGAGGAGGGAGAGGAGGGAGGACGGCATACTGAGGAAGGAGGAGGGAGGACGGTGGCAGCAATGCGGTGGCCGCGGCAATGCGGCGGCGGCGGAGGCAGAGTGAGGCAGCGGGGAGTGATGGGAGAAAGAAGATGGCCGGGCGCGGGGGAGGAATTTGGGGATGAGGCACCCATAGCAGTAGCGCTGGGCCAGGGAGAGCGCTACTAGTAAGCCTAATAGCAGTAGCGTTGGTGGATGACCAGCGCTAATACCATGGATAGCCCCGGCCGGTGGCATTGGGACCACTTAGCAGTAGCGCTGCCTCGCAGCCCGGCGCTACTGCTACCTTTTGACCTACAACGCCTATTGCTGACGCGTGCTACTCCTACTTAGCAGTAGCACGGTAAATAAACCGGCGCTACTGCTAATATTCTATGTATAAGCATTCTCCTAGTAGTGAGTCCAAACGTGATAAAAAATTTAGGAAGAATTATTTTGGAATATATGTGATTTTTGGGAGGTGGAATCAACGCAAAAGGAGGCCCACAGCCTCCACAGTACACCAGGGCGCGCCCTAGGGCCCAGGCGCATAGTGGTGGTTTGTGGTCACCTCGTAAGGCAGTTTCAGCTATACTTCGGGCGCAAGGAAGCTTATATACAGAAAAAATTGTGTTAAAATCTCAGAGCAATCGGAGTTACGGATCTCCGAGAATATAAGAAACGGTTTTCGGCCAGAAAACAGGAACGCGAAACAGAAGAGAACCGAGAGGGAGATCCAATCTCGGAGGGGCTCCTGCCCCTCCGCCACCATGGAGGCCATGTACCAGAGGGGGAACTCTCCTGCCATCTAGGGGGGAGGCCAAGGAAGAAGATGGAGGAGGGGGGCTCTCTCCCTCTCTCTCCCGGTGGCGCCGGAGTGCCGCTAGGGTAATCATCGTGACGGCGATCTACTCCAACAACTTCACCACCGTCAACACGAACTCTCTCCCCCTCTATGCAGCGGTGTAACCTCTCTTCTACCCGCTGTAATATCTACTTAAACATGGTGCTCAACGCTATATATTATTTCCCAATGATCTATGGCTATCTTATGATGTTTGAGTAGATTCGTTTTGTCCTATGGGTTGATTGATGATCATGATCGGTTCGAGTTGTATGTTTTATTTTGGTGTTGTCCTATGGTGCCCTCCGTGTCGCGCAAACGTGAGGGATCCCCGCTGTAGGGTGTTGCAATATGTTCATGATTCGCTTATGGTGGGTGGCGTGAGTGACAGAAGCACAGACCCAAGTAAGTGGGTTGTTGCGAATGGGAGTAAAGAGGACTTGATACTTAATGCTATGGTTGGGTTTTACCTTAATGATCTTTGTTAGTTGCGGATGCTTGCTAGAGTTCCAATCATAAGTGCATATGATCCAAGTACGGAAAGTATGTTACCTCATGCCTCTTCCTCATATAAAATTGCAATAATGATCACCGGTCTAGTTATCGATCACCTAGGGACAAATAACTTTATTTTGTGACAAAAGCTATCTACTTTTATTACCTTGCAATTTATTCATAGTTTTATTCTCGCAAAGTACTTCTAGTTTTATTCATGTTCTAGGTAATGCAAACATTAAGTGTGCGTAGAGTTGTGTCGGTGGTCGATAGAACTTGAGGGAATATTTGTTCTACCTTTAGCTCCTCGTTGGGTTCAACACTCTTATTTATCGAAAAAGGCTACAAACGATCCCCCATACTTGTGGGTTATCAAGACCTCACCCAGTGACAGTAGGGGTAACGATGCACGTATTTGTATTGTTGCCATTAAGGTAAAAAGATGGGGTTTATATCATATTGCTTGAGTTTATCCCTCTACATCATGTCATCTTGCTTAAGGCATTACTCCATTCTTGTTAACTTAACACACTAGATGTATGCTGGATAGTGGTCGATGTGTGGAGTAATTGTAGTAGATGCAGAATCGTTTCGGTTTACTTGTCACGGACATGATGCCTATATTCATGATCATTGCCTTAGATATCGTCATGACTTTGCGCTTTTCTATCAATTGCTCAACAGTAATTTGTTTACCCATCGTATGTGTTCTTTTAAGAGGGAAGCCTCTAGTGAAAACTATGGCACCCGAGTCTATTTCTCATCATATATTTTCAGATCTATAAAACCAAAAAATACAAAAAAACCTTGCTGCAATTTATTTACCTTTACTTTATTTTGCCCTTTTAATTAACTTTTATACCTATCTCAATCAGATCTCATCCTTGCAATTAACCGTGAAGGGATTGACAACCCCTTTTTCGCATTGGGTGCAATTATTTGTTTGTTTGTGTAGGTGCAACTATTGGGGACTTGCGTGTACCTCCTAATGAATTGATACCTTGGTTCTTAACTGAGGGAAATACTTATCTCTACTTTGCTGCATCACGCTTTCCTCTTCAAGGGAAAAACCAACGCAAGCTTAAGAAGTAGCATTGCTCGGGGGCAATGGGGTCGCCGAGGTCTTCCATATTGTCCGGGGTATCGTTTTCTCTGGTGCCCCTGTTGCTTTCCCTGCCCTTACGACCCTTGGATCGTCTGCGCTGACGTCGGCATTTGGGTGGCTCCTCGGTGAGCTTATTTCCATCCTTTCTCGGGGTGCCGTCGCCGTTTTTCCTAGTGGTGCCATCGCCCTTGTCATTGGGGGTGTCCACCATATAGACGTCGTAGGTGGAGGTGGCTATCCACCGCCGTCCAGTGATGGGAGGGACAGTAGCAGTATAAGTTGTGGCGTCAACATCTTCATCCATGTCGTCGACCTCCTCAGAAGTGTAATCCAGCATGTCGGTTAAATCTTCGATAGTGGCTACCAAGTGGGTGGTGGGTGGGACAAAAAATTCCCCACAGCCTGCATCGGGCCTGATCCGATCGTAGATCGAGGAAGGGGCGCCTCTGATGCTCATTGTCTAGATCTGATCTAGCATCTCGTTTAACAGGAAGAGACTAGTCGGATTAGTATCCGAGATTTCTTCGGAGTCAATCTCTAGTGTGGTAGTGTGAGGGGCACGTCCGGCCAGGGTTGACCATTGGTCTTCGGGCGCCGAAGCCGTATCCAGGCTTGAAAGTCGGATCTGAGGTAAGGGCCGGCCCGGAGATAGGGTCGAAAAGAAAATTTTGAAGCCGAAGCTTCAGGGTTTTTAGGCTCCTCAGGCAAGGCAGAGAACCCGGTGAAGATGATATCGCCGCGAGCGTTAGTGACATACTTTAAGTTACCGAACCTGATTTGATGCTCAGGGGCAAAACTGTTGACCTGGTCAAGGTGGCCGGCCGAGTTGGCATGCAAAACGATGCCGCCAACGCAAAGAGCTGGCCAAGAATGAAGATGTCCCCGGTGCGGATGCCATCTTCGATGACTAGGCGAGCCATCGATCCTTCGGCGATCGCACAGCGGAACTCTCAATGAAAGCACCAATGTCGATGTCAAAACCGGCACATCTTGGGTAAGGGGTCCTGAGCTGTGGATCTTGGATCAATGGGGGACAGGAAACACATGGACAGTATTTACCCAGGTTCGGGCCCTCTCAAAGAGGTAAAACCCTGCGTCCTGCTTGATTGTATTGATATGTGTATGATGGTTACAGAGTCGATCTACCGTGAGATCAGATGAACTAAACCCTAACCGAGTAGGATGATGGTTCTTCTTCTAGCCTCTTACGGACTAAACCCTCTGGTTTATATAGACACCAGGGATTCCTAGGGTTACACATGGTTGGTTACGATAAGGGAATAAACATGTCGATTCTTTCATCTTGACTTAGAGGACACACTAAGGCTTCGAAGGTTTCCTTCCCGAACATGGAGTCGCCTTATAGCCCTGCCTTCCTGTATTTACAAAGCGGCCCACCGATCTAGTCCCTGAGAGATAGAGCAGCAGACTCAGGACCCCTCAGTCTAGGACTCCCTCAACACATACCATGTGGCAAAAATAAAATTATATTAGCCTTTTTTCTTCGATTATACATAGTCCGTATAGATTGAAAATTCTACTGATATTAATGTATTTTTCATTATGTTTAAGGTGCTTTGTACTTTTGATAAACTTTAGATCTGAATCTTTTTTGAAAAAATAGTAAAAGAAAAACACCTGCAAACGCCCTCGTCATATCAGGCTTTAAACACTACAATAGTAACTAGCCCATTGAGATGAGATATTTAAATCACTTATCATGCCACAGAACAACAAGGAAAAGGGTGTCGAAGTCGCCAGCCAATAGCTCTCCATAAAGCCACATTAACTAAGATCTGATACCAACATAAATAATGAGGACATAACTATCACAGACCCTTCGTCGGCCCTTGCACATGTATTTAGAAAAGCTTTAATCACGTAACTCGGTCTCACCTCTGGGCGCGAGGGAGTGGGACGGCCAGTAGCGACCATGGCTCAAGTTTTTTCTCCATGTTTTTATCAGTTTTTTTATTTTTTTCCATCGATTTTCATCGGTTTTCTTTGGTTTTGTACTTTTTTTCAGGTAGTTTAAGTTTTCTTTGTTATTTCTTTCTTTGTTGTTATTTTGTTTTTCCAACACATGTCTACTTTATCATACACTTTTCCTATACATCAAAACATTTGTATACATGATTACCATTTTTCATATACATGTTTTGAAAACAAAAATAAATATGTACTAAAACATTTTTCAAATACACTTTGATTTTTTCCTAAATGATATGAAACATCTTTTTGAAACATGCGAACAATTTTATTTCATTGTACATAATGTTTTTCTTAAAAATTACGAACATTTATTTTGAAATGAGTAAACCTTTTTTCTTAATGCAACGTAAATATTTTTGAATGATACGGAATATTTTTTAGTTATATGAACATTTTTTTTAAATGTCATGTATATATTTTTGAAAAGTGTAAACATTTTGGTAATGCTACTCCATCCGTTCTATATTAGTTGTCACTATATTCTGTAAGAAGAAGCTCTGGAGGATCATCACATTGTGTGTGATCATGTGCAATATGAACATTGAGGACGCGCATGGACAAACAATTGATCAGTAAACAATAAAATTATTTACTACAGGTCAAAAAAAAGTATATAATATTTCTCTTTTGCATGTTGTTCTATCAACTTGGTAAGCTATCAACAACAAAAAATATGAAAAAAAATCATTATAGCTCAATTTCAAATATGAAATTGCTTACCACACATACCATGTGGCAACAATAAAATTATATTAGCCTTTTCCCTTCGATTGTACATAGTCCGTATAGATTGAAAATTCTACTAATCTTAATGTATTTTTCATTATGTTTAAGGTGCTTTGTATTTCTGATAAACTTTAGATCTGAATCTTTTTTGAAAAAATAGTAAAATAAGAACACCTGCAGATTCCCTCGTCATATCAGACTTTGAACACTACAATAGTCACTCGCCCATTGAGATAAGATATTTAAATCGCTTATCATGCCACAGAACAACATGGAAAAAGGTGTCGAAGTCACCAGCCAATAGCTCTCCATAAATGCACATTAACTAAGATTTGAAACCAACCTAAATGAGGACACATTGCACATGTATTTAGAAAAAGCTTTAATCACGTAACTCGGTCTCACCTCTGGGCGCGAGAGAGTGGGACGGCCAGTAGCAACCATGGCTCTAGTTTTTTCTGAAGGAAATATGCCCAAGAGGCAATAATAAAGTATTTGCGTCATCATCACATGACGGTCATGGGACTTCATCCCGCTGAACCTTTTCTTCTTCGTGTCTAGAAAACTAATTTTTTTCCCACAGTAACCAGAACTAACTTTGATTCCGGTAAGGCACTTGAAGAATTGATCGATCTCAGCCGGACTTAAGGTGAAGCAAGAAGGGGGGCAATAATGATCTTCCTTTACATTTTTGCCCTTCTTCTCCAGTGCCTCTGTCTCCATCTCTGTCTCCTCTGACTTTTCACGCGGCGGCATGTGCAGATCTGCCCTGATATTCAAATCTTGCAAGTCTTTTCTTGCCTTTGGCCCATCCTTGGTCTTATCCGGCATGTTCATCAGTGTCGGAAGCAAGCTCTCAAGGACATTATTATAGATATGCATTTGATCAAGGCCATGAGGCATGTCGAGTTTGTGCCAGTACTCCAAGTCCCAGAAAACAGACCTCGTCTTCCATACCTTCCGCAGCGGCTCCGGCACCCTTTTCATCGTCTTTCCCGGCACGGGGCATTGTTCCTAGTTTTTGAATAGCTCATCGATTTCGGCGCCGCTCCGCTTATGTGGAGGTCCTCGATGCTCAGCCTCACCATTGAATAGATCTCCACGGTTTCTCCACGGGTCGTCCTTCTTGAACCATCTTCGATGCCCCATGTACACGATTTTCCCAGACCCGCCATCTTTCGTTGATGTTAGCTACCGAGACGTCGTATCATCCATGCACCGCATGCATCCGCAATATCCATGGCACACCTGGCCTGTGACATATCCGTAATCGAGATAGTCGTGCACCGTCGTGATCAGCGTGACTCTCATATAGAAATACTCGCCTTTGCTGGCGTCCAATGTCTTGGCCGGTGTTTTCCATAATGTGTCTAACTCCTCTTGAAGTAGCCCCAGATACAGATTAATATTATTTCCCGGTTGTTTTGGCCCTTGAATCAGCATGCTCATGTGTATGTACTTTGACTTCATGCACAACTAGGGGGGATGTTGTACATCCATACAAACACGGGCCATGTGCTATGGTTGGTGTTCTGGCTGCCAAACGGATTCATGCCATCGGTACACGCGCCAAGCACAATGTTTCTTGCATCACATGCAAAATACCGATATTCGCCGTTGAACGCTCTCCACTGGCTTCCATCCATGAGGTGTCTCAGCTTCGGATCATCTCCATCGTCAGGCTTTTTCCTCTCCGCGTGCCAACGCATGAGCTTTGCTTCCTTGGGATCTACAAAATAACGTTGCAGACGGGGAGTGATCGGTAATTACCATATAACTTTCTGGGGAGATTTCTTCCCGGCCTTCTTGTATCAAGAAGCATTGGACACCGGACAGCTGGTTTTTTCCGCGTGCTCCTTCCGATAAATTATGCAATCATTGATGCATGCATGGTATCTAACATGCGGCAGATCAAGAGGTCACACGATCTTCTTGGCCTCATCCACACTAGTAGGACATAGATTCCACGCGGGAAGAACATCCTTTAGGTACTTGAGAAGCTCATCGAGGCTAGTGTTGGTTTATTTGTTTTTAGCCTTCGTCTTCAGAAGTTCGAGCGTGAAACTCAAGCGGGTCACCTCGGGATCGCAACCATCATACAGTGGAGTGTTCGAGTCTACCACCAGTTGTTGTAGCTTGGCCTCTTCTCTAGAAGCAGCTCTGTCAGTACTCATCTCCTTGCGAAGCAGTTCTTGAACATGAGGGTCCCGCATGATTGAACTTAGTACCGATGAAGTCTGTGGCGTGGAGTCCATGTTTTCTCCACCGCCATGTCCAGCCCCTTCTCTGCCACCATGTCCGGCCTCTTCTCCGCCACCATGTCCAGCCTCTTCCCCGCTGCCATGTCCGGCCCCATCTCCGCCGCCATTATCGGTCATCTCTTCGTCTTGCCCCGTGTCATCATTTCCTGCCCCGTCGGCATCCTCATCATCATCATCCTCATCTTCAATTATCCACCGAGTATAGCCATCCATGAAACCAGTCATGAGCAGGTGCGCTATCACACGACCATCCTCATAGGGGTCGAGCCAAACTCCTCCTTTGCATCTTCGACACGGACCTAATATCTCTGTCCGGTTATTTTCTTTCATGTCCTACTCCGTCGACCGCAACCACCTTTCCACCATCGTTCCACTGACCATCATGAACGCCTGCACGGTAATAATAATCAAATTGATTATAAAAATGCATGCATGCATCAAAGTCATACAAAAATTCGGCATGACCTTCCCTAAAAATAGGACATATAGAGTTTGCCCGAAATTCACCGAAACGGAAATAAATCGACATTTCGGCAAAGCATAGGCAACTCACAAGACAATTCGGCGGCAATCATGCCACACACACAATTTCCATCATATCGCCCGATTATGTCATATCGCACAAATACACATATTTCCATTCTTGCAAAAGCACAAATTTTTAATCACCTATCTCGAGATCGAGCACGGTGATGATGATGTCGATTGGTGTCGCCACACACATATGGAATGATCAAAAGTGGACAAAGCTTAATTACTTCTTGACAAGGCTAGATCTAGTTAGGGAGGTACATAGGTCACTTCACTAAATGCTAGATCTACCTAGCTAGTTTGGGAAGGAGATAAGTTCAACTAGTGGAGGGAAAAGGAAAAAGAGAAAGGAGATGCATTAATGGAGGTGGTGTAGTTAGCTAGGAGCAATAAATAGAGAGAAAGAGAGGTAGAAGAAGGAGAGTAATGGGGGGAGAAGTAGTGAGGAAGAAGCAAAGTGAGGGAGAGAGGAGGTGGGAGCTAGGGGAAAGTGAAGGAAGAGAGGATGGGGGAGGGGGAGGAAAAAGGTGGTGGCCACGGTTTATCAGTAGCGCTGGGTTTAAAACGCGTTGCTTCTAAGAAGATAGGAGTAGCGCGTCCCTGGGAGAGGCGCTACTGCTAAGTGGGGCCCACCATGTGGCCAGGTTCAAACTTAGCAGTAGCACACTGCACAAAAAAAACGCTACTACTATTAAAGTAGCAGTAGCGCGGTTATATGAGGCGCGCTACTGCTAAACCTAGCATGGCGGGGACGGTGGGGCAATTTTAGTAGTAGCGTTCTTTTATCGTACCGCGCTACTGCTAAGTTGATAGAAGTAGCGCCTTGTTCTGACACGTGCTACGGCTAAGTAGCAGTAGCGCCTCTTTTTATCCAGCGCTACTGCTAAGGTTTTGTGTATAAGGTTTTTCCTAGTAGTGCTTTCCTCTTCAAGGGAAAAACCAATGCAAACTCAAGAACTAGCAGGAAGAATTTCTGGCGCCGTTGCCGGGGAGGTTCTACATCAAGCCTACCAAGTACCTATCATAAACTCTCATCTCTTGCACTTACATTATTCGCCATTTGCCTCTCGTTTTCCTCTCCCTCACTTCTAAAACATTTTCAGAAAAACACAAAAATATTTGCCTTCTTTCCGTTTGCCTTTATGTCTTGCTTGGTTTGTTTTCTTGTTCGCTTGGCATAATTGTGTGTTTATTGCAAATCAGAAGCCAAAAAAAGGGTTTTATGGATCCTCATTCACTTTCTAATCTTTTTAAAAGATCCAACTATGATGAACCAATTTCTAGTTAGTTGAGTGCACTAGATTATCTTTATGAAGTTTTGCTTGAAATTCGTGAATCTAAAAATTGTGATGAAGTGCTAAAAGAAGAAATTTATGAAGTGATTCATGATAGCTCCTTGAATGAAAAGCATGATTGCAATGGTGTTATTATAAATTCTATTAATGTCAATTATGCTAATAATATGCAAAATCCTAAGCTTGGGGATGCTAATTTTGCTATGTCCACTATTTATTGCAATGATCATGATTAGGGTGATTCTTCATTTATGATCTTGAAATTTTATTTAAGCCTCATGATGAATATGTATGCCATAATATTGAAAGTGGGTTTGGAAGAGTGTCAACTTTAGGTAATAATGATCCTACTACTTTGGAGAATGATCAATCTTATGAAATCTTTGATAAAAGTGGGTCTGAAGAGGTCATGACTTTATTTTATGATAATCCCACTATTTTGAAAGAGTGTCAACTTTGCATGCATGTGGATCATGAAGGGAAAATTTTATATGATAGCTATATTGTTGAATTTGGTTATGTCCTACATGTAATTATTATGAGAGAGGAAAATATGGTTTTAGAAATTTTCATGTTACTAAATTACCTCTCGTTATGTTGAGATTGCTATTGTTTCTTTCTTCTTCCTTGCATATGCTAGTTTTTGCTTGTCTTGATAATTTGTTTGCTTATAAAATTCCTATGCATAGGATGTACGTTAGACTTAAACTTGTTTTTCACATGCTACATGATGCTCTCTTTGTGTCTCAATTGTTATCTTTCATGTGAGCATCATTAAAATTATCAATGCATAGCTAAAAGGCTTTAAAGAAAAGCGCTTGTTGGGAGACAACCCAATATTTTTAGTTTATGTTTTTTTATGAGTATAAATAATTATGCTATTGTTTTTATTGTGTTTAAGAGTTTTAATTAGTGTTTGTGCCAAGTTGAACCTTTGGGATGGTCTATGGTGATAGTTGATTTGATTTTGCTAAAAAACAGAAACTTTTGCGCCCAGCTCTAGAATTTTTAAAATTCACATAAACGTGATTTTGTTCTGAATTTTTTACACAAGATTATATACAAATTTCCCATGTTGTCCTAAATTTTCAGAAGTTTTGGAGTTACATAAGTAAGCGAAATTTCCAGATTGCTACAGACTGTTATGTTTTTTACAGATTCTATTTTCGTTGTGTTGTTTGCTTATTTTGATGAATCTATGGGTAGTATCGGGGGGTATGAACCATGCATAAGTTGTAATATAGTAGATATAACACCAATATAAATTTAGAATGAGTTCACAACAGTACCTAAAGCGGTGATTTGCTTTATTATACTAACGGAGCTTACGAGTTTTCTGTTGAGTTTTGTGTTGTGAAGTTTTCAAGTTTTGGGTAAAGATTTGATAGACTATGAAATAAGGAGTGGCAAGAGCCTAAACTTGTGGATGCCCAAGGCACCCCAATGTAATATTCAACGACAACCAAGCATCTAATCTTGAGGATGCCCCGGATGGCATCCCCTCTTTTGTCTTCTATCCATCGGTAAATTTACTTGAGGCTATATTTTTATTCACCACATGATATGTGTTTTGCTTGGAGCGTCTTGTATTATATGATTCTTTGCTTTTTAGTTTGCCACAATCATCCTTTTGGTACACACCTTTTGAGAGGGACACACATTAATCGTGAATTTATTAGAATACTCTATGTGCTTCACTTATATCCTTTGAGCTAGGCAGTTGCTCTAGTACTTCACTTATATCTTTTTAGAGCACGACGGTGGTTTTATTTTGTAGAAATTGATGAACTCTCATGCTTCACTTATATTATCTTGAGAGTCTTAAAAATAATATGGCAATTGGCTTAGCTTATGAATTTAGTCCTGATATGATGGGTATCTAAGAGGGATATAATAAAAACTTTCATGAAGATCATTGAATATATGAGAAGTTTGAGTCCTTGCATTTTTTTTGAGATATAAAGATGGTGATATTAGAGTCATGCTAGAGAGTAATTGTGGATTAGTAAGAATATTAGTGTTAAGGTTTGTGATTCCCGAAGCATGCACATATGGTCTCCCGTTATGCGATGAATTTAGAGCATGATTTATTTTTTATTGTCTTCCTTATGAGTGGCGGCCGGGGACAAGCGATGGTCTTTTCCTACCAATCTATCCCCCTAGGAGCATGCATATTAGTACTTTGCTTCAATGGCTAATAAATTTTTGCAATAAGTATGTGAGTTCTTTATGACTAATGTTGAGTCCATGGATTATACGCACTCTCACCCTTCCACCTTTGCTAGCCTCTCTAGTACCACGCAACTTTCGCCGATGCATTAAACCCACCATATACCTTCCTCAAAACAGCCACCATACCTATCTATTATGGCATTTCCATAGCTATTCCGAGATATATTGCCATGCAACTTCCACCGTTCCATTTTATTATGACACACCATCATTGTCATATTGTTCTCATATGCATGAGGCATTCACATAGAGTCATACACTTGTTCTAGTATCGAGTTGTAATTCTTGAGTTGTATGTAAATAAAAGTGTGATGATCATCATTATTAGAGCATTGTCACGTGTGAGGAAAGGATGATGGAAGCTATGATTCCCTCACAAGTTGGGATGAGACTCCGGACTTAAAATAAAAAAGAGGCCAAAGAGCCGAAAATAATAATAATAAAAGAGGCCAAAGAGCCCCCAAAAAAAATGAGAGAAAAAGAGAGAAGGGACAATGTTACTATCCTTTTCCACACTTGTGCTTCAAAGTAGCACCCTGTTCTTCATGATAGAGAGTCTCCTATTTTATCACTTTCATATACTAGTGGGAATTTTCATTATAGAACTTGGCTTGTATATTCCAATGATGGGCTTCCTCAAATTGCCCTAGGCCTTTGTGAGCAAGCGAGTTGGATGCACACCCACTTAGTTTTCTTTTGAGCTTTCATACACTTATAGCTCTAGTGCATCCATTGCATGGCAATCCCTACTCACTTGCATCGATATCAATTGATGGGCATCTCCATAGCCCATTAATTTGCCTAGTTGATGTTAGACTTTCTCCTTTTTTTTCTTCTCCTCACAACCTCCACCATATTCTATTCCACCTATAGTGCTATATCCATGGCTCACGCTGATGTATTGCGTGAAAGTTGAAAAAGCTTGAGAACATTAAAAGTATGAAACAATTGCTTGGCTTGTCATCGGGGTTGTGCATGATAAATACTTTGTGTGATGAAGATAGAGCATGACAAGACTATATGATTTTGTAGGGATAACTTTCTTTAGCCATGATATTTTGAGAAGACATGATTGCTTTATTAGTATGCTTGAAGTATTATTGTTTTTATGTTCATATTAAACTTTTGTTTTGAATCTTATGGATCTGAATATTCATGCCAAACAAAAAAAGATTACATTGATAAACATGTTAGGTAGCATTCCACATCAAAATTCTGTTTTTATCATTTACCTACTTGAGGATGAGCAGGAATTAAGCTTGGGGATGCTTGATACGTCTCCAACGCATCTATAATTTTTTATTGTTCCATGCTATTATATTATCCATATTGGATGTTTTATATGCGTTATTATGCTATTTTATATCATTTTTTGGGCCCAACCTATTAACCTAGTGCCAAGTGCCCGTTGTAGTTTTTTCCTTGCTTTTGTCTTTTATAGAAAATCAATACCAAATAGAGTCCAAACGGAACGAACTTTTTGAGGATTTTTCTTGGACTAGAAGACAACCATGAAGCTTTGGGAGGAGGCCAGAAGAGCCACGAGGTGGCCACAAGCTGGGAGGACGCGCCCTACAAGCTTGTGGGCCCCTCGGGACTCTTCTAACCCTAATCTTGACTCTATAAATACCCAAATATTCCCCGTATACCAGAGGGCACAACAAAAATACTTTTCTGCCGTCGTAAGCTTCTGTTCTCGTGAGATCCCATCTTGGGCCTTTTCTGGCACTCTTCTGGAGGGGGATTCGATCACGGAGGGCTTCTACATCAACCTTGCTGCCCTTCCGATGATGTGTGAGTAGTTTACCATAGACCTACGGGTCCGTAGCTAGTAGCTAGATGGCTTCTTCTCTCTCTTTGATCTTCAATACAATGTTCTCCCCGACGTTCTTGGAGATCTATTCGATGTAATCTTTTTTTGCGGTGCATTTGTTGAGATCCGATGAATTGTGGATTTATGATCAGATTATCTATGAATATTATTTTAGTCTTTTCTGAACACTTTTATGCATGATTAAGATAGCTTTGTATTTCTCTCCGATCTATCGATTTGGTTTGGCCAACTAGATTGATTTATCTTGGAATGGGAGAGGTGCTTTGTGATGGGTTTAATCTTGCGGTGTCCTCATGATACGTCTCCATCGGATCTATAATTTTTTATTGTTTGATGCCAATATTATACAACTTTCACATACTTTTGGCAAAAATTTATATGATTTTTTGGGACTAACATATTGATCCAGTGCCAAGTGCCAGTTCCTATTTGTTGCTTGTTTTTTGTTTCACAGAATATCCATGTCAAACAAAGTGCAAATGCGATAAAAATTTATGGACAATTATTTTGGAATATATGTGATTTTTGTTAGGTGGAATCAACGCAAAAGGAGGCCCACAACCCCCACAGTACACCAGGGCGTGCCCCAGGGCCCAGGCGCATTGTGGTGGGTTGTGGTCACCTCATAAGGCGGTTGCTACTATAATTCGGGTGCAAGGAAGCTTATATCCGGAAAAAAATCATGTTAAAATCTTAGAGCAATCGGAGTTATGGATCTCCGGGAATATAAGAAATGGTTTTCGGCCAGAAAACAGGAACGCGAAACAGAAGAGAACAGAGAGGGAGATCCAATCTCGAAGGGGCTCCTGCCCCTTCGCCACCATGGAGGCCATGGACCATAGGGGGAACTCTCCTCCCATCTAGGGGAGAGGCCAAGGAAGAAGGAGGAGGGGGCCTCTCTCCCGGTGGCGCCAGAGCGCCGCTGGGGCAATCATCGTGACGGTGATCTACTCCAACAACTTCACCATCGTCAGCACCAACTCTCTCCCCCTCTATGCAGCGGTGTAACCTCTCTTCTACCCGTTGTAATATCTACTTAAACATGGTGCTCAACGCTATATATTATTTCCCAATGATCTATGTCTATCTTATGATGTTTGAGTAGATTCATTTTGTCCTATGGGATGATTGATGATCGTGATCGGTTTGAGTTGTATGTGTTTATTTTGGTGCTGTCATATGGTGCCCTCCGTGTCATGCAAACATGAGGGATCCCCGCTGTAGGGTGTTGCAATATGTTCATGATTCACTTATGCTGGGTGGCGTGAGTGACAGAAGCACAAACCCGAGTAAGTGGGTTGTTGTGTATGGGAGTAAAGAGGACTTGATACTTAACATTATGGTAGGGTTTTACCTTATTAATCTTTGGTAGTTGCAGATGCTTGCTAGAGTTCCAATCATAAGTGCATATGATCCAAGTACGGAAAGTATGTTAGCTCATGCCTCTCCCTCATATAAAACTGCAATAATGATCACCAGTCTAGTTATCGATCACCTAGGGACAAATAACTTTCTTGTGTGACAAAAGCTATCTACTTTTATTATCTTGCAATTTATTCATAGTTTTATTCTCGCAAAGTACTTCTAGTTGTATTCTTGTTCTAGGTAAAGCAAACGTTAAGTGTGCGTAGAGTTGTATCAGTGATCGATAGAACATGACGGAATATTTGTTCTACCTTTAGCTCCATGTTGGTTTGACACTCTTATTTATCGAAAAAGGCTACAAACGATCCCCTATACTTGTGGGTTATCAAGACCTTTTTCTGGCACCATTGCCGGGGAGCAATAGCGTGGGGTGAATATTCTCATGTGTGCTTGTTTGCTTTATCACTAAGTAGTTTTTATTTTCTGTTCTAAGTTGTTCTCTATCTTTGGTTATGGATATGGAAAATGAAATACCAAAAAAAAAGTTGTACTTGCTACTCATGGAGATGGGGAACCTCCTAAAACCCTCGATGCTCATTATGTGAAAAATATTAAATGCTAATTTGATAATCCTGAGAAAACCCCATTTAACTTGATAATGGGAGACACGTTGGATCAACGTGATTACTTTAGGGATTATCTCTTGACTCAAAAAGGGAAACTATTATGGGATCATATTCATATGTTGCATTGGTATGCTCGGGATCTATGCTTGAGATATGATATTCTCCAACGTATCTATAATTTTTGATTGTTCCATGCTATTATATTATCTGTTTTGGATGTTTTATATGCATTAATATGCTATTTTATATTATTTTTGGGACTAACCTATTAACATAGAGCCCAGTGCCAGTTTCTGTTTTTTCCTTGTTTTTGAGTTTTACAGAAAAGGAATATCAAACGGAATAAAACTTTACGGTGATTTTTCTTGGACCAGACAACATCCACGGAACTTGGAGAGGGGGTCAGAAGATGGCCGAGGAGGCCACAAGCGTGCTAGGCGCGCCCCTGGGGGGGGCACGCCCTGAGGGCTTGTCGGCGCCTCGGGACTCCTCCAACCCTAATTCTTGCGCTATAAATTCCCAAATATTCCCAAACCACCAGAAGTGTCCACCAAAAATACTTTTCCGCCACCGCAAGCCCTTGTTCCTGTGAGATCCCATCTTGGGGCCTTTTTTGCCACTCTGCTGGAGCGGGATTCGATCACGGAGGGCATCTACATCAACCCTATTTCCCTTCCGATGAAGCGTGAGTAGTTTGCCACAGACCTACGGTTCCATAGCTAGTAGCTAGATGGCTTCTTATCTCTCTTTGATCTTCAATACAATGTTCTCCTCGATGTTTTTGGAGTTCTATCTGATGTAATATTCTTTTGCGGTGTGTTTGTCGAGATCCGATGAATTGTGGATTTAAGATCAGATTATCTATGAATATTATTTGAGTCTTTTCTGAAGTCTTTTATGCATGATTAAATATCTTTATATTTCTCTTTGAATTATCGGTTTGGTTTGGCCAACTAGATTGGTATTTCTTGCAACGGGAGAGGTGCTTAGCTTTGGGTTCAATCATGCGGTGTCCTCACCCAGTGACATAGTAGGGGTAGCGAGGCACGTGTTGTATTGCTGCCATCAAGGGTAAAAAGATGGGATTTTCATCATATTGCTTGAGTTTATCCCTCTACATCATGTCATCATACTTAAGGCGTTACTCCATTCTTATGAACTTAATACTCTAGATGCATGCTGGATAGCGGTCGATGTGTGGAGTAATAGTAGTAGATGCAGGCAGGAGTCGGTCTACTTGACACGGACGTGATGCCTATATTCATGATCATTGCCTTTGATATTGTCGTAACTTTGCGCTTTTCTATCAATTGCTCGGTAGTAATTTGTTTACCCACCGTATGTTTTCTTTCAAGAGAGAAGCCTCTAGTGAAACCTATGGCCCCCGAGTCTATTTTCGACCATATATTTTCAGATCTATAAACCAAAAAACCCAAAAATACCTTTCTGCAATTTATTTATATTTACTTTAGTTTGCCTTTTATTTATCTTTTATACCAATCTCTATTAGATCTCACTCTTGTTCGAGACCGTGAAGGGATTGACAACCCCTTTTTCGCGTTGAGTGCAAGTGTTTGTTAGTTTGTGCAGGTGCATAGATTAGAGACTTGCTTGTGCCTCCTACTGGATTGATACCTTGGTTCTTAACTGAGGTAATACTTATCTCTACTTTGCAGCATCACCCTTTCCTCTTCAAGGGAAAAATCATCGCAAGCTCAAGAAGTAGCAGGAAGAATTTCTGGCGGCGTTGCCGGGGAGGTTCTACATCAAGCCTACGAAGTACCCATCATAAACTCTCATCTCTTGCATTACATTATTTTCCATTTGCCTCTTGTTTTCCTCTCCCCCACTTCTAAAATGTTTTCAGAAAAACACAAAAATATTTGCCTTTCTATTCGCCCTTCTTTCGTTCGTCTTTTCGTTTGCTTTTTGTTTGCTTGTGTGCTAGATCGCTTGTTTTGCTTTCATGGCTAGTCCTTCCACTATTGTTAGTACCCCTGAAAGTGAGGTTCTCAATTTTAAGCAAAGACAAGGAGAAAATTTAAAAGATGCTTGGTATAGAATTTGCAATGCTCAAAATAGATCTACTCGAAAGCAATCTACTACCGTTCTCCTTCGCAATTTTTATGTGGGTGTTACTACTTGGTATAGATATGTGCTAGATACCATTATCGGGGGTAATTTCTTGGGTAGCCATACTTTGGATGCTTATAATGCTATGATAGATTTGGTAGGATCACCACCACTCATGGTTAATGAAACAGTTTTAACTTTGGAACATGTGATGCAAAGGCTTGATATTATTGAGAATAAAATTTCTACCGTAGAACTTATTGAAAATTTGGATAAGAAGATCCACAATCATATTACTCAACTTGGATCAAAGGTGGGAATGACTTTAAAGAATCTAAAGGAAAAAGAACCCATAGTTAATGAGAAAATAGATCTAGGGTCTATTAGAATTGATAAGTTAGAAGATATTTTTACCAAATTTGGTTCCGCTTTTGCCTCTATTAAAACTACTCCAAATTTTCCTTCAACCAAGGCTACTAAGTTTATTTATGTTCCTAAAAATAAAGGTGAATCATCTATTAAAGGAAACGAAGATCTTAAGATGATAAGTGTTCACCCTAGCTTTGCCAATATCATGAAAGGACCAATTGTTACAAATGAATTTCTTGATTTCCTACCAAGGAGTGTGATTATCAATAAAATCAAAGAACTTCCTAGGAGGCACAAAGGTGCAACTGAAGAATTCCATACCAAAGATGACAATACCTAGATCTATGTTTTATACCTAGCTAGGGGCGTTAAACAATAGCGCTTGTTGGGGATGCTTGATACGTCTCCAACGTATTTATAATTTTTTACTGTTCCATGCTATTATATTATCTATTTTGGATGTTTTATATGCATTAATATGCTATTTTATATTTTTTTTGGGACTAACCTATTAACCTAGAGCCTAATGCCAGTTTTCTATTTTTTCCTTGTTTTTGAGTTGTACAGAAAAGGAATATCAAACGGAGTCCAAACGGAATAAAACTTTATGATGATTATTCTTGGACCAGAAGACATCCACGAAACTTGGAGAGGGGGTCAGAAGATGGCCGAGGAGGCAACAAGCCTGCCAGGCGTGCCCCTAGGGGGCGCCCTGAGGGCTTGTGGGCCCCTTGGGACTCCTCCAACCCTAATTCTTGTGCTATTAATTTCCAAATATTCCCAAACCACCAGAAGCATCCACCAAAAATACTTTTCCACTGCTGCAAGCCTCTGTTCCCGTGAGATCCCATCTTGGGGCCTTTTCCGGCACTCTACCGGAGGGGGATTCGATCATGAAGGGCATCTACATCAACTCTATATTGCCCTTCCGATGAAGCGTGAGTAATTTACCACAGACCTACGGGTCCATAGCTAGTAGCTAGATGGCTTCTTCTCTCTCTTTGATCTTCAATATAATGTTCTCCTTGATGTTCTTGGAGTTCTTTTCGATGTAATATTCTTTTGTTTTGTGTTTGTCGAGATTCGATGAATTGTGGATTTATGATTAGATTATCTATGAATATTATTTGAGTCTTTTCTGAACTCTTTTATGCATGATTAAATATCTTTGTATTTCTCTTCAAATTATCGGTTTGGTTTGGCCAACTATATTGGTATTTCTTGCAATGGGAGAGGTGCTTAGTTTTGGGTTCAATCTTGCGCTGTCCTCACCCAGTGACATAGTAGGGGTAGCAAGGCACGTATTGTATTGTTGCCATCAACGCTAAGAAGATGGGGTTTTCATCATATTTCTTGAGTTTATCCCTCTACATCATGTCATCATACTTAAGGCATCACTCCATTCTTGTGAACTTAATACTCCAGATGCATGCTAGATAGCGGTTGATGTGTGGAGTAATAGTAGTAGATGCAGGCAGGAGTCGGTCTACTTGACCTGGACGTGATTCCTATATTCATGATCAATGCCTTGGATATCATCATAACTTTGCGCTTTTCTATCAATTGCTCGGTAGTAATTTTTTTACCCACCGTATGTTTTCTTTCAAGAGAGAAGCCTCGAGTGAACATATGGCCCCCAGGTCTATTTTTCATCATATATTTTTTCAGATCTATAAACCAAAAAACCCAAAAATACCTTGCTGCAATTTATCTATATTTACTTTAGTTTGAGAAGGCCAATTTGGCTCCCGGGCTCAGCTGCACCCACTCCGACGAAAAAAATCAACACAAATACTAGAAAATTCAAAAAATTCCTTTTTTTGTGTGGTAGATAATTTGATGTGTGAGGTTCGCTACAAAATTCAACGCGTTTGGACATTTGAGCAGCTCTCTGCAAAAAAGACAAAATCGGGGTGTGTAAAAAAGTTTATTGTTCACAAACTGTTTTCACCTGATTTGTATTTTTTGCCGAGAGCTGCTCAAATGTCCAAATGAGTTGAAATTTGGAGCGGACCTCATGCATCAAATTATCTATCACACACAAAAAAAATTGGAATTTTTTGAATTTTTCTAATATTTGTTTTGGATTTTTTTTCTGAGCGGGAGCATCTGAGCCCGGGCTCTGATGCGGATTTTCGCTTTAGTTTGCCTTTTTATTTATCTTTTATACCTATCTCTATTAGATCTCACTCTTGTTCGAGACCGTGAAGGGATTGACAACCCGTTTTTCGCGTTGAGTGCAAGTGTTTATTAGTTTGTGCAGGTGCATAGATTGGAGACTTGCTTGTGCCTCCTACTGAATTGATACCTTGGTTCTTAACTGAGGGAAATACTTGTCTCTACTTTGCTGCATCACCCTTTCCTCTTCAAGGGAAAAATCAACGCAAGCTCAAGAAGTAGCAAGATATGACTATACATGTTGCTC
>CM022299.1:59872422-59910257 GCA_011799875.1 Thinopyrum elongatum
TTGTGAATCTTGAATTACAGAAACTTTTCAACAAAAATAATTATCCCCTTGTATAAATCCATTGTATTATAAAAATAATGTGCCAAGATTTGCCTTTAGGATGATTAGATTGCTTGTTGGTATGTGCAGTGCAAAAACAGAAACTTTGGCTATAGTGCGTGAATTTTCATTTTTTTACTGGAATGTCAGAAGTTTCTGAAATTTTTACATAGTACTGCTATGAAAAATGTTTATTTTGTCCAAATTTTTCAGAATTTTTGGTGTTACAGAAGTATGGTCAATGTTTAGATTTCTACAGAGTACAGACTGTAATGTTTTTGACAGATTCTGTTTTTGATGCATTGTTTTGCTTGTTTTGATGAAACTATCGATTGTATTGGTGGTATAAGCCATTGAGAAGTTATAATACAACAGCTATAATGCAAAAACAAAATATGAATGGGTTTGCAACGGTACATAAAGTAGTGATTTGCATTATTATACTAACGGATCTCACCGAGCTTTCTGTTAAGTTTTGTGTGGATGAATTGTTCAAAGATCGAGGAGGTCACGATATGAAGAGAAGGAGGAGAGGCAAGAGTTCAAGCTTGGGGATTACCAAGGCACTCCAAGTAAATATTCAAGGATACTCAACCGTCTAAGCTTGGGGATGCCTCAGAAGGCATCCCATCTTTCTTCAACAAGTATCGGTATGTTTCGGTTTTCGTTTCGTTCACGTGATATGCCTAAATCTTGGAGCGTCTTTTGTGTTTAGTTTTCACTTTTCTTAAATGCACCATGCTAGTATGAGATAGTCCATGGTTGATTTATATAATCATCATTGCACTTCACTTATATCTTTTGAGTACGGCTTTATAGAATGCTTCATGTGCTTCACTTATATCATTTGAAGTTTGGATTGCCTGTTTCTCTTCACATGAAAAATCGTTATTTGTTGAATGCTATTTTTCTTCACTTATATTTATTAGAGCATGGTCTTTTGTAGAAAGAATTAAATTCTCATGCTTCACTTATATCTATTTAGAGAGTCAACAGGAATGGTCATTCACATGGTTAGTCATAAAATCCTACATAAAACTTGTGGATCACTAAATATGATATGTTTGATTCCTTGCAATAGTTTTGCGATATACAGATGGAATATGTGGGAGGTACTAGTAAACGGTTGTGGTTAGTAAGAATATTGGTGTTCAGGCTTGTGATTCCCAAAGCATGCCCGTATAGTCTCTCATTATGCTATGAAATTGGAGCTTGATTTATTATTGATTGTCTTCCTTATGAGTGGTGGTCGGGGACAATCGATGGTCTTTTCCTACCAATCTATCCCCCTAGGGGCATGCGTAGTAGTACTTTGCTTTGAGGGCTAATAAACTTTTCCAATAAGTATATGAGTTCTTTATGACTAATGTGAGTCCATGGATTATACGCACTCTGACCTTTCCGCAATTTGCTAGCCTCTTCGGTACCGTGCATTGCCCTTTCTCACCTCGAGAGTCAGCGCAAACTTCGCCGGTGCATCCAAACCCCATGATATGATACAGTCTATCACACATAAGCTTTATTATATCTTCCTAAAAACAGCCACCATACCTACCTATTATGGCATTTTCATAGCCATTCCGAGATATATTGCCATGCAACTTCCACCACTTCCGTTTTGCTGACTTGAGCATTCATTTTCATATTGCTTTGCATGATCATAAGATAGCTAGCATGATATTTCCATGGCTTGTACATTTTTTTATATCTCTGCTACGCTAGATCATTGCACATTCTGGTACACTGCCAGAGGCATTCATATAGATTCATACTTTGTTCTAGGTATCGAGTTGTAATTTTTATTTCTTTTGAGTTGTAAGTAAATAGAAGTGTGATGATCATCATTATTCATTATTAGAGCATGTCCCAGTAAGGAAAGGATGATGGAGCCTATGATTCCCCCACAAGTCAGGATGAGACTTCGGACAAAAAGAAAAAAAAGAATGAAAAAAGTGAGGCCAAAAAGAGCCCAAGAAAAAAGAAAAGAAAAAAATGAGAGAAAAGAGAGAAGGGGCATGATAATTCCACACTTGTGCTTCAAAATAGCACCATGTTTTTCATGTAGAGAGTCTCCTATGTAGTCACTCTCATATACTAGTGGCAATTTTTCATTATAGAGTTAAATGCACACCCACTTAGTTTTCAGTTTGAGCTTCGATACACTTATAGCTCTTAGTGCATCCGTTGCATAGAAATCCCTACTCCGCGCATTGATATCAATTGATGGGCATCTCCATAGCCCATTGATTAGCCACATCGATGTGAGACTTTCATACTTTTTTGTCTTCTCCAAATTAATCTCTACCACCGTAATCTATTTCACCCATAGTGCTATATCCATGGCTTGCGCTCATGTATTGCATGGGGGTTGAAAAAGCTGAAGCGCATTAAAAAGTATGAACCAATTGCTCGGATTGTCATCGGGGTTGTGCATGATAAATACTTTGTGTAAAGAAGATGGAGCATGACAAGACTATATGATTTTGTAGGGATAGCGTTCTTTAGCATTGATATTTTGGAAGACATGATTGTTTGTTGGGATGCCTGAGTATTGATGTCTTTATGTCAAATTATAGACTATTGCTTTGAATCACTCGTGTCTTAATATTCATGCCATGATTAGATATATGGTCAAGATTATGCTAGGTAGCATTCCACATCAAAAATTATCTTTTTTATCATTTACCTACTCGAGGACGAGCAAGAATTAAGCTTGGGGATGCTGATACGTCTCCGTCGTATCTATAATTTTTATTGTTTCATGCCACTATTATACAACTTTCACATACTTTTGGCAACAATTTATATGATTTTTTGGGACTAACATATTGATCCAGTGCCCAGTGCCAGTTCCTGTTTGTTGCATGTTTTTTGTTTCGCAGAATATCCATATCAAACAAAGTCACTACTAGGGAAAAGCCTAGCAGTAGCGCTGGTTTTTGGGATAGCAGTAGCGCGGGAGACCGCGCTACTGCTACGGCACTACAGCTAAATGGTAGCAGTAGCGTTGGTTTTCCGGCGCTACTGCTATACCTACTTAGCAGTAGCGTTGTTTGAAGAACGCGCTACTGGTAGTTACTAGCAGCGCCGCTCTACCCGCGCTACTACTATTATCACGTATTCTATTTCTTTTTTATTTTATGTCGTATTCATACACCATTATACAAGTTTTCATACAGTAGCAATTTAGAGATTGTTATTACATCATAATGAGTTATTACATCATTGGGTGAAAGAACCGCGAATTAGATTCAAGTGGATGGATCCAAAGTGACCAAGTTGGATTAGCTCCGCGGTTCTTTCACCCAATGATATAAAAACTCATCATCATTATCATCATCATCATCATAGTATCATTAACAACTTATCATCATAATACATCATTGTCATATAACAACTCCTCATCATCATCATTTTCGTCCATGAGACATCATAAAACAACTTGGTCACTAGTCATAATAACAACTCCTCATCATCAGCATCATCATAGTACTCATAATCACAACTCCTCCTCCTCATCATCATCATCAACTCTAACACATTGTAGCACATAATAACAACTTCTCATCATCATCCTAGTCATAATCAACACTAACTAATTGTTCTTAATACTTAGGACCTACTCCTCTCTCCTAGGTAGAATACCATAAAATAGATAAACCGGTCCATCTCCATAATGGAGAATGGAGTTAAACCTATCTCCAACTTGTGGCTTGCGCACATTCATGTTGTCTCCAATTAGTTCTGTGTGCGCATTCATCACTTTGCTCCATTCTTTGATATTGAGCCTTCCATCGTTTGAAGAAATCGAGTATGCAGTGTGGTAAGCCTTCGAAGGAGTTGGTTGTAAGCTAACCATATACATATCACCTTCGGTAAACAGCATGTCAGGCACAACCTCCTTCGGGAGACTCTGTTGAAAAACATAATAGTAACATATATAGTTAGCAATGTAGTTTACTTAAGAAGAATGTATGCAATGAAGTTACCATCATTAACAAAATCTTACCAAGTTTTTGGCAATGAAGTTACCATCAAGCAATTTATGGACTAGTGGCACATATCCAGTAAAATTTGGGAGGATAGAGTGATTGGTTTTAAAGGCCTCAACATAATCTATGAATGAGACAAGATAACCTTTCTCCTCACAATTAAGCTCGCAGTCACAGCTGTAGTATGTCCTGTCTACAACCTTTCGAGTATTTTTTGAAGATAAGAAATAAGATAACAATTATAAATAAATAAATTTAGTACCGATGAACACCAAATATTTTTAAATTAACAATATAAATTACTTAACTTAACAAATTAGTTTGACAAACTCACATTTAGGCAAAACTGGAGGCATATCCACATCCACCCAGATGTCGATATTATCATCATCATCTTCTTCGGGACTTATATCAAATGTTATTTGCATACCCTCGTCAAATCCATATGCCTTGCATAGAGCTCCCCAATTAGAGCAAAAGAAATGGGAGTGATTGACCGCATTGTACAGCTTAACCAGAAACACATAACCATGTTTAGTTCTTAAGTGAGCCCTCCTCGTCTCCATATTCTCAAAGTATTTGAAACCGAGCTTCTCCAATACATATGGTCTTGCATGGCACGGGATGTACTAATCGAATTGAAAAAAATCCAGAAATTACACGTTGAACAAAAGAAGAACAAGTGATGATATTAATTACGATGAAATGCTTGTCATTGTGTACCGTACAAACATCAAAGGTCTCGTCCAGCTTCACGGTGGCTATCATTTCGTAGGTGAGGAAACCTGTCGCATAAACCCCGGTCATCGTAGCAGTAATCGCACTCTGGGATCGTATCGTCATCAGACATATCCTGTGTTCAAAATTCAAAGATTATAAATGTCGTTTAATTCTCTTTCCGGCAAATCCAAGGCACTCGATATTTCCTACATTCTAGCACAAGTCATGCTAAAATTCATGGAAAAATCTGGCATGACCTTTGCTAAAAAGGACATATCGAGCACCTGAAATTTGCCGGAACGGAAATTAATCAACGCTCCGGCAAAACATAGGCCAGTAGCTCAGAGGTGTTCCCTGCAAACATATATAGGCCACTTGGGCAAGCACTAGAAGTACATAACACTACATATCACATGTCTAAATTTCAAACTTGGTATCATTTCATTTTTTTAAACCATTTCATATCATTAGGTCTCTCTCTCTCTCTCTCTCTCCCTCTCTCTCAAAATACCTACATTTACTAAAAAATCTACTCTATTCAAACACCTACATTTACTATAAAAAATCTACTCTATTCAAACACCTACATTTACTAAAAAAATCAACTCTATTCAAACACCTACATTGAAAATATTCATTTGAAAAGACCTACATTTACTAATTTTATTATCTATTCAAAAGACCTACATTTACTAAAAAAAGTATACTCTATTCAAATGACCTACACTGAAATAATCTGCATTTATTCAATGCAAATAATCTACATTCTATTGTATTGAAAAAACATTAAACAAACTACATTATGCAAAATGAGTGAGGAGAGATGAGGGAGGAGAGGGGGAGGGGGTGGGAGGGGAAGGAGGAGAGGTGAGGAGGGGGTGGAAGGGAGGAGGGTGTGGAAGGAGGGCTGCCGGAGGAGGGCTTGGCCGGAGGAGGAGGGAGGAGGGCCTGGCCGGAGGAGGAGGGCGGTGGGAGGAGGGAGAGGAGGGAGGACAGCATACTGAGGAAGCAGGAGGGAGGACGGTGGCCGCAATGCGGTGGCCGCGGCAATGCGGCGGCGGCGGAGGCAGAGTGAGGCAGCGGGGAGTGATGGGAGAAAGAAGATGGCCGGGCGCGGGGGAGGAATTTGGGGATGAGGCACCCATAGCAGTAGCGCTGGGCCAGGGAGAGCGCTACTAGTAAGCCTAATAGCAGTAGCGTTGGTGGATGACCAGCGCTACTACCATGGATAGCCCCGGCCGGTGGCATTGGGACCACTTAGCAGTAGCGCTGCCTCGCAGCCCGGCGCTACTGCTACCTTTTGACCTACAACGCCTATTGCTGACGCGTGCTACTACTACTTAGCAGTAGCACGGTAAATAAACTGGCGCTACTGCTAATATTCTATGTATAAGCATTCTCCTAGTAGTGAGTCCAAACGTGATAAAAAATTTAGGAAGAATTATTTTGGAATATATGTGATTTTTGGGAGGTGGAATCAACGCAAAAGGAGGCCCACAGCCTCCACAGTACACCAGGGCGCGCCCTAGGGCCCAGGCGCATGGTGGTGGTTTGTGGTCACCTCGTAAGGCGGTTTCAGCTATACTTCGGGCGCAAGGAAGCTTATATACAGAAAAAATTGTGTTAAAATTGCGTATGGGAGTAAAGAGGACTTGATACTTAATGCTATGGTTGGGTTTTACCTTAATGATCTTTGTTAGTTGCGGATGCTTGCTAGAGTTCCAATCATAAGTGCATATGATCCAAGTACGGAAAGTATGTTACCTCATGCCTCTTCCTCATATAAAATTGCAATAATGATCACCGGTCTAGTTATCGATCACCTAGGGACAAATAACTTTATTTTGTGACAAAAGCTATCTACTTTTATTACCTTGCAATTTATTCATAGTTTTATTCTCGCAAAGTACTTCTAGTTTTATTCATGTTCTAGGTAATGCAAACATTAAGTGTGCGTAGAGTTGTGTCGGTGGTCGATAGAACTTGAGGGAATATTTGTTCTACCTTTAGCTCCTCGTTGGGTTCAACACTCTTATTTATCGAAAAAGGCTACAAACGATCCCCCATACTTGTGGGTTATCAAGACCTCACCCAGTGACAGTAGGGGTAACGATGCACGTATTTGTATTGTTGCCATTAAGGTAAAAAGATGGGGTTTATATCATATTGCTTGAGTTTATCCCTCTACATCATGTCATCTTGCTTAAGGCATTACTCCGTTCTTGTTAACTTAACACACTAGATGTATGCTGGATAGTGGTCGATGTGTGGAGTAATTGTAGTAGATGCAGAATCGTTTCGGTTTACTTGTCACGGACATGATGCCTATATTCATGATCATTGCCTTAGATATCGGCATGACTTTGCGCTTTTCTATCAATTGCTCAACAGTAATTTGTTTACCCATCGTATGTGTTCTTTTAAGAGGGAAGCCTCTAGTGAAAACTATGGCACCCGAGTCTATTTCTCATCATATATTTTCAGATCTACAAAACCAAAAAATACAAAAAAACCTTGCTGCAATTTATTTACCTTTACTTTATTTTGCCCTTTTAATTAACTTTTATACCTATCTCAATCAGATCTCATCCTTGCAATTAACCGTGAAGGGATTGACAACCCCGTTTTCGCATTGGGTGCAATTATTTGTTTGTTTGTGTAGGTGCAACTATTGGGGACTTGCGTGTACCTCCTAATGAATTGATACCTTGGTTCTTAACTGAGGGAAATACTTATCTCTACTTTGCTGCATCACGCTTTCCTCTTCAAGGGAAAAACCAACGCAAGCTTAAGAAGTAGCATTGCTCGGGGGCAATGGGGTCGCCGAGGTCTTCCATATTGTCCGGGGTATCGTTTTCTCTGGTGCCCCTGTTGCTTTCCCTGCCCTTACGACCCTTGGATCGTCTGCGCTGACGTCGGCATTTGGGTGGCTCCTCGGTGAGCTTATTTCCATCCTTTCTCGGGGTGCCGTCGCCGTTTTTCCTAGTGGTGCCATCGCCCTTGTCATTGGGGGTGTCCACCATATAGACGTCGTAGGTGGAGGTGGCTATCCACCGCCGTCCAGTGATGGGAGGGACAGTAGCAGTATAAGTTGTGGCGTCGACATCTTCATCCATGTCGTCGACCTCCTCAGAAGTGTAATCCAGCATGTCGGTTAAATCTTCGATAGTGGCTACCAAGTGGGTGGTGGGTGGGACAAAAAATTCCCCACAGCCTGCATCGGGCCTGATCCGATCGTAGATCGAGGAAGGGGCGCCTCTGATGCTCATTGTCTAGATCTGATCTAGCATCTCGTTTAACAGGGAGAGACTAGTCGGATTAGTATCCGAGATTTCTTCGGAGTCAATCTCTAGTGTGGTAGTGTGAGGGGCACGTCCGGCCAGGGTTGACCACTGGTCTTCGGGCGCCGAAGCCGTATCCGGGCTTGAAAGTCGGATCTGAGGTAAGGGCCGGCCTGGAGATAGGGTTGAAAAGAAAATTTTGAAGCCGAAGCTTCAGGGTTTTTAGGCTCCTCGGGCAAGGCAGAGAACCCGGTGAAGATGATATCGCCGCGAGCGTTAGTGACATACTTTAAGTTACCGAACCTGATTTGATGCTCAGGGGCAAAACTGTTGACCTGGTCAAGGTGGCCGGCCGAGTTGGCATGCAAAACGATGCCGCCAACGCGAAGAGCTGGCCAAGAATGAAGATGTCCCCGGTGCGGATGCCATCTTCGATGACTAGGCGAGCCATCGATCCTTCGGCGATCGCACAGCGAAACTCTCAATGAAAGCACCAATGTCGATGTCAAAACCGGCAGATCTTGGGTAAGGGGTCCTGAGCTGTGGATCTTGGATCAATGGGGGATAGGAAACACATGGACAGTATTTACCCAGGTTCGGGCCCTCTCAAAGAGGTAAAACCCTGCGTCCTGCTTGATTGTATTGATATGTGTATGATGGTTACAGAGTCGATCTACCGTGAGATCAGATGAACTAAACCCTAACCGAGTAGGATGATGGTTCTTCTTCTAGCCTCTTACGGACTAAACCCTCTGGTTTATATAGACACTAGGGATTCCTAGGGTTACACATGGTTGGTTACGATAAGGGAATAAACATATCGATTCTTTCATCTTGACTTGGAGGACACACTAAGGCTTCGAAGGTTTCCTTCCCGAACATGGAGTCGCCTTATAGCCCTGCCTTCCTGTATTTACAAAGCGGCCCACCGATCTAGTCCCTGAGAGATAGAGCAGCAGACTCAGGACCCCTCAGTCTAGGACTCCCTCAACACATACCATGTGGCAAAAATAAAATTATATTAAAAATTATATTAGCCTTTTTTCTTCGATTATACATAGTCCGTATAGATTGAAAATTCTACTGATATTAATGTATTTTTCATTATGTTTAAGGTGCTTTGTACTTTTGATAAACTTTAGATCTGAATCTTTTTTGAAAAAATAGTAAAAGAAAAACACCTGCAAACGCCCTCGTCATATCAGGCTTTAAACACTACAATAGTAACTAGCCCATTGAGATGAGATATTTAAATCACTTATCATGCCACAGAACAACAAGGAAAATGGTGTCGAAGTCGCCAGCCAATAGCTCTCCATAAAGCCACATTAACTAAGATCTGATACCAACATAAATAATGAGGACATAACTATCACAGACCCTTCGTCGGTCCTTGCACATGTATTTAGAAAAGCTTTAATCACGTAACTCGGTCTCACCTCTGTGCGCGAGGGAGTGGGACGGCCAGTAGCGACCATGGCTCAAGTTTTTTCTCTATGTTTTTATCTGTTTTTTATTTTTTTCCATCGATTTTCATCGGTTTTCTTTGGTTTTGTACTTTTTTTCAGGTAGTTTAAGTTTTCTTTGTTTTTTCTTTCTTTGTTGTTATTTTGTTTTTCCAACACATGTCTACTTTATCATACACTTTTCCTATACATCAAAACATTTGTATACATGATTACCATTTTTCATATACATGTTTTGAAAACAAAAATAAATATGTACTAAAACATTTTTCAAATACACTTTGATTTTTTCCTAAATGATATGAAACATCTTTTTGAAACATGCGAACAATTTTATTTCATTGTACATAATGTTTTTCTTAAAAATTACGAACATTTATTTTGAAATGAGTAAACCTTTTTTCTTAATGCAACGTAAATATTTTTGAATGATACGGAATATTTTTTAATTATATGAACATTTTTTTTAAATGTCATGTATATATTTTTGAAAAGTGTAAACATTTTGGTAATGCTACTCCATCCGTTCTATATTAGTTGTCACTATATTCTGTAAGAAGAAGCTCTGGAGGATCATCACATTGTGTGTGATCATGTGCAATATGATCATTGAGGACGCGCATGGACAAACAATTGATCAGTAAACAATAAAATTATTTACTACAGGTCAAAAAAAGTATATAATATTTCTGTTTTGTATGTTGTTCTATCAACTTGGTAAGCTATCAACAACAAAAAATATGAAAAAAAATCATTATAGCTCAATTTCAAATATGAAATTGCTTACCACACATACCATGTGGCAACAATAAAATTATATTAGCCTTTTCCCTTCGATTGTACATAGTCCGTATAGATTGAAAATTCTACTGATCTTAATGTATTTTTCATTATGTTTAAGGTGCTTTGTATTTCTGATAAACTTTAGATCTGAATCTTTTTTGAAAAAATAGTAAAATAAGAACACCTGCAGATTCCCTCGTCATATCAGACTTTGAACACTACAATAGTCACTCGCCCATTGAGATAAGATATTTAAATCGCTTATCATGCCACAGAACAACATGGAAAAAGGTGTCGAAGTCACCAGCCAATAGCTCTCCATAAATGCACATTAACTAAGATTTGAAACCAACCTAAATGAGGACACATTGCACATGTATTTAAAAAAAGCTTTAATCACGTAACTCGGTCTCACCTGTGGGCGCGAGAGAGTGGGACGGCCAGTAGCAACCATGGCTCTAGTTTTTTCTGAAGGAAATATGCCCAAGAGGCAATAATAAAGTATTTGCGTCATCATCACATGACAGTCATGGGACTTCATCCCGCTGAACCTTTTCTTCTTCGTGTCTAGAAAACTAATTTTTTTCCCACAGTAACCAGAACTAACTTTGATTCCGGTAAGGCACTTGAAGAATTGATCGATCTCAGCCGGACTTAAGGTGAAGCAAGAAGGGGGGCAATAATGATCTTCCTTTACTTTTTTGCCCTTCTTCTCCCGTGCCTCTGTCTCCATCTCTGTCTCCTCTGACTTTTCACGCGGCGGCATGTGCAGATCTGCCCTGATATTCAAATCTTGCAAGTCTTTTCTTGCCTTTGGCCCATCCTTGGTCTTATCCGGCATGTTCATCAGTGTCGGAAGCATGCTCTCAAGGACATTATTATAGATATGCATTTGATCAAGGCCATGAGGCATGTCGAGTTTGTGCCAGTACTCCAAGTCCCAGAAAACAGACCTCGTCTTCCATACCTTCCGCAGCGGCTCCGGCACCTTTTTCATCGTCTTTCCCGGCACGGGGCATTGTTCCTAGTTTTTGAATAGCTCATCGATTTCGGCACCGCTCCGCTTATGTGGAGGTCCTCGATGCTCAGCCTCCCATTGAATAGATCTCCACGGTTTCTCCACGGGTCGTCCTTCTTGAACCATCTTCGATGCCCCATGTACACGATTTTCCCAGACCCGCCATCTTTCGTTGATGTTAGCTGCCGAGACGTCGTATCATCCATGCACCGCATGCATCCGCAATATCCATGGCACACCTGGCCTGCGACATATCCGTAATCGAGATAGTCGTGCACCGTCGTGATCAGCGTGACTCTCATATAGAAATACTCGCCTTTGCTGGCGTCCAATGTCTTGGTCGGTGTTTTCCATAATGTGTCTAACTCCTCTTGAAGTAGCCCCAGATACAGATTAATATTATTTCCCGGTTGTTTTGGCCCTTGAATCAGCATGCTCATGTATATGTACTTCGACTTCATGCACAACTAGGGGGGATGTTGTACATCCATACAAACACGGGCCATGTGCTATGGTTGGTGTTCTGGCTGCCAAACGGATTCATGCCATCGGTACACGCACCAAGCACAATGTTTCTTGCATCACATGCAAAATACCGATATTCGCCGTTGAACGCTCTCCACTGGCTTCCATCCATGAGGTGTCTCAGCTTCGGATCATCTCCATCGTCAGGCTTTTTCCTCTCCGCGTGCCAACGCATGAGCTTTGCTTCCTTGGGATCTACAAAATAACATTGCAGACGGGGAGTGATCGGTAATTACCATATAACTTTCTGGGGAGATTTCTTCCCGGCCTTCTTGTATCAAGAAGCATTGGACACCGGACAGCTGGTTTTTTCCGCGTGCTCCTTCCGATAAATTATGCAATCATTGATGCATGCATGGTATCTAACATGCGGCAGATCAAGAGGTCACACGATCTTCTTGGCCTCATCCACACTAGTAGGACATAGATTCCACGCGGGAAGAACATCCTTTAGGTACTTGAGAAGCTCATCGAGGCTAGTGTTGGTTTATTTGTTTTTAGCCTTCGTCTTCAGAAGTTCGAGCGTGAAACTCAAGAGGGTCACCTCGGGATCGCAACCATCATACAGTGGAGTGTTCGAGTCTACCACCAGTTGTTGTAGCTTGGCCTCTTCTCTAGAAGCAGCTCTATCAGTACTCATCTCCTTGCGAAGCAGTTCTTGAACATGAGGGTCCCGCATGATTGAACTTAGTACCGATGAAGTCTGTGGCGTGGAGTCCACGTTTTCTCCACCGCCATGTCCAGCCCCTTCTCTGCCACCATGTCCGGCCTCTTCTCCGCCACCATGTCCAGCCTCTTCCCCGCTGCCATGTCCGGCCCCATCTCCGCCGCCATTATCGGTCATCTCTTCGTCTTGCCCCGTGTCATCATTTCCTGCCCCGTCGGCATCCTCATCATCATCATCCTCATCTTCAATTATCCACCGAGTATAGCCATCCATGAAACCAGTCATGAGCAGGTGCGCCATCACACGACCATCCTCATAGGGGTCGAGCCAAACTCCTACTTTGCATCTTCGACACGGACCTAATATCTCTGTCCGGTTATTTTCATTCATGTCCTACTCCGTCGACCGCAACCACCTTTCCACCATCGTTCCACTGACCATCATGAACGCCTGCACGGTAATAATAATCAAATTGATTATAAAAATGCATGCATGCGTCAAAGTCATACAAAAATTCGGCATGACCTTCCCTAAAAATAGGACATATAGAGTTTGCCCGAAATTCACCGAAACGGAAATAAATCGACATTTCGGCAAAGCATAGGCAACTCACAAGACAATTCGGCGGCAATCATGCCACACACACAATTTCCATCATATCGCCCGATTATGTCATATCGCACAAATACACATATTTCCATTCTTGCAAAAGCACAAATTTTTAATCACCTATCTCGAGATCGAGCACGGTGATGATGATGTCGATTGGTGTCGCCACACACATATGGAATGATCAAAAGTGGACAAAGCTTAATTACTTCTTGACAAGGCTAGATCTAGTTAGGGAGGTACATAGGTCACTTCACTAAATGCTAGATCTACCTAGCTAGTTTGGGAAGGAGATAAGTTCAACTAGTGGAGGGAAAAGGAAAAAGAGAAAGGAGATGCATTAATGGAGGTGGTGTAGTTAGCTAGGAGCAATAAATAGAGAGAAAGAGAGGTAGAAGAAGGAGAGTAATGGGGGGAGAAGTAGTGAGGAAGAAGCAAAGTGAGGGAGAGAGGAGGTGGGAGCTAGGGGAAAGTGAAGGAAGAGGGGATGGGGGAGGGGGAGGAAAAAGGTGGTGGCCACGGTTTATCAGTAGCGCTGGGTTTAAAACGCGTTGCTTCTAAGAAGATAGGAGTAGCGCGTCCCTGGGAGAGGCGCTACTGCTAAGTGGGGCCCGCCATGTGGCCAGGTTCAAACTTAGCAGTAGCACACTGCACAAAAAACACGCTACTACTATTAAAGTAGCAGTAGCGCGGTTATATGAGGCGCGCTACTGCTAAACCTAGCATGGCGGGAACGGTGGGGCAATTTTAGTAGTAGCGTTCTTTTATCGTACCGCGCTACTGCTAAGTTGATAGAAGTAGCGCCTTGTTCTGACACGCGCTACGGCTAAGTAGCAGTAGCGCCTCTTTTTATCCAGCGCTACTGCTAAGGTTTTGTGTATAAGGTTTTTCCTAGTAGTGCTTTCCTCTTCAAGGGAAAAACCAATGCAAACTCAAGAACTAGCAGGAAGAATTTCTGGCGCCGTTGCCGGGGAGGTTCTACATCAAGCCTACCAAGTACCTATCATAAACTCTCATCTCTTGCACTTACATTATTCGCCATTTGCCTCTCGTTTTCCTCTCCCTCACTTTCTAAAACATTTTCAGAAAAACACAAAAATATTTGCCTTCTTTCCGTTTGCCTTTATGTCTTGCTTGGTTTGTTTTCTTGTTCGCTTGGCATAATTGTGTGTTTATTGCAAATCAGAAGCCAAAAAAAGGATTTTATGGATCCTCATTCACTTTCTAATCTTTTTAAAAGATCCAACTATGATGAACCAATTTCTAGTTAGTTGAGTGCACTAGATTATCTTTATGAAGTTTTGCTTGAAATTCGTGAATCTAAAAATTGTGATGAAGTGCTAAAAGAAGAAATTTATGAAGTGATTCATGATAGCTCCTTGAATGAAAAGCATGATTGCAATGGTGTTATTATAAATTCTATTAATGTCAATTATGCTAATAATATGCAAAATCCTAAGCTTGGGGATGCTAATTTTGCTATGTCCACTATTTATTGCAATGATCATGATTGGGGTGATTCTTCATTTATGATCTTGAAATTTTATTTAAGCCTCATGATGAATATGTATGCCATAATATTGAAAGTGGGTTTGGAAGAGTGTCAACTTTAGGTAATAATGATCCTACTACTTTGGAGAATGATCAATCTTATGAAATCTTTGATAAAAGTGGGTTTGAAGAGGTCATGACTTTATTTTATGATAATCCCACTAGTTTGAAAGAGTGTCAACTTTGCATGCATGTGGATCATGAAGGGAAAATTTTATATGATAGCTATATTGTTGAATTTGGTTATGTCCTACATGTAATTATTATGAGAGAGGAAAATATGGTTTTAGAAATTTTCATGTTACTAAATTACCTCTCGTTATGTTGAGATTGCTATTGTTTCTTTCTTCTTCCTTGCATATGCTAGTTTTTGCTTGTCTTGATAATTTGTTTGCTTATAAAATTCCTATGCATAGGATGTACGTTAGACTTAAACTTGTTTTTCACATGCTACATGATGCTCTCTTTGTGTCTCAATTGTTATCTTTCATGTGAGCATCATTAAAATTATCAATGCATAGCTAAAAGGCTTTAAAGAAAAGCGCTTGTTGGGGGACAACCCAATATTTTTAGTTTATGTTTTTTTATGAGTATAAATAATTATGCTATTGTTTTTATTGTGTTTAAGATTTTTAATTAGTGTTTGTGCCAAGTTGAACCTTTGGGATGGTCTATGGTGATAGTTGATTTGATTTTGCTAAAAAACAGAAACTTTTGCGCCCAGCTCTAGAATTTTTAAAATTCACATAAACGTGATTTTGTTCTGAATTTTTTACACAAGATTATATACAAATTTCCCATGTTGTCCTAAATTTTCCGAAGTTTTGGAGTTACATAAGTAAGCGAAATTTCCAGATTGCTACAGACTGTTATGTTTTTGACAGATTCTATTTTCGTTGTGTTGTTTGCTTATTTTGATGAATCTATGGGTAGTATCGGGGGGTATGAACCATGCATAAGTTGTAATATAGTAGATATAACACCAATATAAATTTAGAATGAGTTCACAACAGTACCTAAAGCAGTGATTTGCTTTATTATACTAACGGAGCTTACGAGTTTCTGTTGAGTTTTGTGTTGTGAAATTTTCAAGTTTTGGGTAAAGATTTGATAGACTATGAAATAAGGAGTGGCAAGAGCCTAAACTTGTGGATGCCCAAGGCACCCCAAGGTAATATTCAACGACAACCAAGCATCTAATCTTGAGGATGCCCCGGATGGCATCCCCTCTTTTGTCTTCTATCCATCGGTAAATTTACTTGAGGCTATATTTTTATTCACCACATGATATGTGTTTTGCTTGGAGCGTCTTGTATTATATGATTCTTTGCTTTTTAGTTTGCCACAATCATCCTTTTGGTACACACCTTTTGAGAGGGACACACATTAATCGTGAATTTATTAGAATACTCTATGTGCTTCACTTATATCCTTTGAGCTAGGCAGTTGCTCTAGTACTTCACTTATATCTTTTTAGAGCACGACGGTGGTTTTATTTTGTAGAAATTGATGAACTCTCATGCTTCACTTATATTATCTTGAGAGTCTTAAAAATAATATGGCAATTGGCTTAGCTTATGAATTTAGTCCTGATATGATGGGTATCTAAGAGGGATATAATAAAAACTTTCATGAAGATCATTGAATATATGAGAAGTTTGAGTCCTTGCATTTGTTTTGAGATATAAAGATGGTGATATTAGAGTCATGCTAGAGAGTAATTGTGGATTAGTAAGAATATTAGTGTTAAGGTTTGTGATTCCCGAAGCATGCACATATGGTCTCCCGTTATGCGATGAATTTAGAGCATGATTTATTTTTTATTGTCTTCCTTATGAGTGGCGGCCGGGGACAAGCGATGGTCTTTTCCTACCAATCTATCCCCCTAGGAGCATGCATATTAGTACTTTGCTTCAATGGCTAATAAATTTTTGCAATAAGTATGTGAGTTCTTTATGACTAATGTTGAGTCCATGGATTATACGCACTCTCACCCTTCCACCTTTGCTAGCCTCTCTAGTACCACGCAACTTTCGCCGATGCATTAAACCCACCATATACCTTCCTCAAAACAGCCACCATACCTATCTATTATGGCATTTCCATAGCTATTCCGAGATATATTGCCATGCAACTTCCACCGTTCCATTTTATTATGACACACCATCATTGTCATATTGTTCTCATATGCATGAGGCATTCACATAGAGTCATACACTTGTTCTAGTATCGAGTTGTAATTCTTGAGTTGTATGTAAATAAAAGCGTGATGATCATCATTATTAGAGCATTGTCACGTGTGAGGAAAGGATGATGGAAGCTATGATTCCCTCACAAGTTGGGATGAGACTCCGGACTTAAAATAAAAAAGAGGCCAAAGAGCCCAAAATAATAATAATAAAAGAGGCCAAAGAGCCCCCAAAAAAATGAGAGAAAAAGAGAGAAGGGACAATGTTACTATCCTTTTCCACACTTGTGCTTCAAAGTAGCACCATGTTCTTCATGATAGAGAGTCTCCTATTTTATCACTTTCATATACTAGTGGGAATTTTCATTATAGAACTTGGCTTGTATATTCCAATGATGGGCTTCCTCAAATTGCCCTAGGCCTTTGTGAGCAAGCGAGTTGGATGCACACCCACTTAGTTTTCTTTTGAGCTTTCATACACTTATAGCTCTAGTGCATCCATTGCATGGCAATCCCTACTCACTTGCATCGATATCAATTGATGGGCATCTCCATAGCCCATTAATTTGCCTAGTTGATGTGAGACTTTCTCCTTTTTTTTCTTCTCCTCACAACCTCCACCATATTCTATTCCACCTATAGTGCTATATCCATGGCTCACGCTGATGTATTGCGTGAAAGTTGAAAAAGCTTGAGAACATTAAAAGTATGAAACAATTGCTTGGCTTGTCATCGGGGTTGTGCATGATAAATACTTTGTGTGATGAAGATAGAGCATGACAAGACTATATGATTTTGTAGGGATAACTTTCTTTAGCCATGATATTTTGAGAAGACATGATTGCTTTATTAGTATGCTTGAAGTATTATTGTTTTTATGTTCATATTAAACTTTTGTTTTGAATCTTATGGATCTGAATATTCATGCCAAACAAAAAAAGATTACATTGATAAACATGTTAGGTAGCATTCCACATCAGAAATTCTGTTTTTATCATTTACCTACTTGAGGATGAGCAGGAATTAAGCTTGGGGATGCTTGATACGTCTCCAACGCATCTATAATTTTTTATTGTTCCATGCTATTATATTATCCATATTGGATGTTTTATATGCGTTATTATGCTATTTTATATCATTTTTTGGGCCCAACCTATTAACCTAGTGCCAAGTGCCCGTTGTAGTTTTTTCCTTGTTTTTGTCTTTTATAGAAAATCAATACCAAATAGAGTCCAAACGGAACGAACTTTTTGAGGATTTTTCTTGGACTAGAAGACAACCATGAAGCTTTGGGAGGAGGCCAGAAGAGCCACGAGGTGGCCACAAGCTGGGAGGAGCGCCCTACAAGCTTGTGGGCCCCTCGGGACTCTTCTAACCCTAATCTTGACTCTATAAATACCCAAATATTCCCCGTATACCAGAGGGCACAACAAAAATACTTTTCCGCCGCCGTAAGCTTCTGTTCTCGTGAGATCCCATCTTGGGCCTTTTCTGGCACTCTTCTGGAGGGGGATTCGATCACGGAGGGCTTCTACATCAACCTTGCTGCCCTTCCGATGATGTGTGAGTAGTTTACCATAGACCTACGGGTCCGTAGCTAGTAGCTAGATGGCTTCTTCTCTCTCTTTGATCTTCAATACAATGTTCTCCCCGACGTTCTTGGAGATCTATTCGATGTAATCTTTTTTTGCGGTGCATTTGTTGAGATCCGATGAATTGTGGATTTATGATCAGATTATCTATGAATATTATTTTAGTCTTTTCTGAACACTTTTATGCATGATTAAGATAGCTTTGTATTTCTCTCCGATCTATTGATTTGGTTTGGCCAACTAGATTGATTTATCTTGGAATGGGAGAGGTGCTTTGTGATGGGTTTAATCTTGCGGTGTCCTCATGATACGTCTCCATCGGATCTATAATTTTTTATTGTTTGATGCCAATATTATACAACTTTCACATACTTTTGGCAAAAATTTATATGATTTTTTGGGACTAACATATTGATCTAGTGCCAAGTGCCAGTTCCTATTTGTTGCTTTTTTTTGTTTCACAGAATATCCATGTCAAACAAAGTGCAAATGCGATAAAAATTTATGGACAATTATTTTGGAATATATGTGATTTTTGGGAGGTGGAATCAACGCAAAAGGAGGCCCACAACCCCCACAGTACACCAGGGCGCGCCCCAGGGCCCAGGCGCATTGTGGTGGGTTGTGGTCACCTCATAAGGTGGTTGCTACTATAATTCGGGTGCAAGGAAGCTTATATCCGGAAAAAAATCATGTTAAAATCTTAGAGCAATCGGAGTTATGGATCTCCGGGAATATAAGAAATGGTTTTCGGCCAGAAAACAGGAACGCGAAACAGAACAGAACAGAGAGGGAGATCCAATCTCGAAGGGGCTCCTGCCCCTTCGCCACCATGGAGGCCATGGACCATAGGGGGAACTCTCCTCCCATCTAGGGGAGAGGCCAAGGAAGAAGGAGGAGGGGGCCTCTCTCCCGGTGGCGCCAGAGCGCCGCTGGGGCAATCATCGTGACGGTGATCTACTCCAACAACTTCACCATCGTCAACACCAACTCTCTCCCCCTCTATGCAGCGGTGTAACCACTCTTCTACCCGTTGTAATATCTACTTAAACATGGTGCTCAACGCTATATATTATTTCCCAATGATCTATGTCTATCTTATGATGTTTGAGTAGATTCATTTTGTCCTATGGGATGATTGATGATCGTGATCGGTTTGAGTTGTATGTGTTTATTTTGGTGCTGTCATATGGTGCCCTCCGTGTCATGCAAACATGAGGGATCCCCGCTGTAGGGTGTTGCAATATGTTCATGATTCACTTATGCTGGGTGGCGTGAGTGACAGAAGCACAAACCCGAGTAAGTGGGTTGTTGTGTATGGGAGTAAAGAGGACTTGATACTTAACATTATGGTTGGGTTTTACCTTATTAATCTTTGGTAGTTGCAGATGCTTGCTAGAGTTCCAATCATAAGTGCATATGATCCAAGTACGGAAAGTATGTTAGCTCATGCCTCTCCCTCATATAAAACTGCAATAATGATCACCAGTCTAGTTATCGATCACCTAGGGACAAATAACTTTCTTGTGTGACAAAAGCTATCTACTTTTATTATCTTGCAATTTATTCGTAGTTTTATTCTCGCAAAGTACTTCTAGTTGTATTCTTGTTCTAGGTAAAGCAAACGTTAAGTGTGCGTAGAGTTGTATCAGTGATCGATAGAACATGACGAAATATTTGTTCTACCTTTAGCTCCTCGTTGGTTTGACACTCTTATTTATCGAAAAAGGCTACAAACGATCCCCTATACTTGTGGGTTATCAAGACCTTTTTCTGGCGCCGTTGCCGGGGAGCAATAGCGTGGGGTGAATATTCTCATGTGTGCTTGTTTGCTTTATCACTAAGTAGTTTTTATTTTCTGTTCTAAGTTGTTCTCTATCTTTGGTTATGGATATGGAAAATGAAATACCAAAAAAATAAGTTGTACTTGCTACTCATGGAGATGGGGAACCTCCTAAAACCCTCGATGCTCATTATGTGAAAAATATTAAATGCTAATTTGATAATCCTGAGAAAACCCCATTCAACTTGATAATGGGAGACACGTTGGATCAACGTGATTACTTTAGGGATTATCTCTTGACTCAAAAAGGGAAACTATTATGGGATCATATTCATATGTTGCATTGGTATGCTCGGGATCTATGCTTGAGATATGATATTCTCCAATGTATCTATAATTTTTGATTGTTCCATGCTATTATATTATCTGTTTTGGATGTTTTATATGCATTAATATGCTATTTTATATTATTTTTGGGACTAACCTATTAACATAGAGCCCAGTGCCAGTTTCTGTTTTTTCCTTGTTTTTTAGTTTTACAGAAAAGGAATATCAAACGGAATAAAACTTTACGGTGATTTTTCTTGGACCAGACAACATCCACGGAACTTGGAGAGGGGGTCAGAAGATGGCCGAGGAGGCCACAAGCGTGCTAGGCGCGCCCCTGGGGGGGCACGCCCTGAGGGCTTGTCGGCGCCTCGGGACTCCTCCAACCCTAATTCTTGCGCTATAAATTCCCAAATATTCCCAAACCACCAGAAGTGTCCACCAAAAATACTTTTCCGCCCCCGCAAGCCCTTGTTCCTGTGAGATCCCATCTTGGGGCCTTTTTTGCCACTCTGCTGGAGCGGGATTCGATCACGGAGGGCATCTACATCAAACCTATTTCCCTTCCGATGAAGCGTGAGTAGTTTGCCACAGACCTACGGTTCCATAGCTAGTAGCTAGATGGCTTCTTATCTCTCTTTGATCTTCAATACAATGTTCTCCTCGATGTTCTTGGAGTTCTATCTGATGTAATATTCTTTTGCGGTGTGTTTGTCGAGATCCGATGAATTGTGGATTTAAGATCAGATTATCTATGAATATTATTTGAGTCTTTTCTGAAGTCTTTTATGCATGATTAAATATCTTTATATTTCTCTTTGAATTATCGGTTTGGTTTGGCCAACTAGATTGGTATTTCTTGCAACGGGAGAGGTGCTTAGTTTTGGGTTCAATCATGCGGTGTCCTCACCCAGTGACATAGTAGGGGTAGCGAGGCACGTGTTGTATTGCTGCCATCAAGGGTAAAAAGATGGGATTTTCATCATATTGCTTGAGTTTATCCCTCTACATCATGTCATCATACTTAAGGCGTTACTCCATTCTTATGAACTTAATACTCTAGATGCATGCTGGATAGCGGTCGATGTGTGGAGTAATAGTAGTAGTTGCAGGCAGGAGTCGGTCTACTTGACACGGACGTGATGCCTATATTCATGATCATTGCCTTGGATATTGTCATAACTTTGCGCTTTTCTATCAATTGCTCGGTAGTAATTTGTTTACCCACCGTATGTTTTCTTTCAAGAGAGAAGCCTCTAGTGAAACATATGGCCCCCGAGTCTATTTTCCACCATATATTTTCAGATCTATAAACCAAAAAACCCAAAAATACCTTTCTGCAATTTATTTATATTTACTTTAGTTTGCCTTTTATTTATCTTTTATACCAATCTCTATTAGATCTCACTCTTGTTCGAGACCGTGAAGGGATTGACAACCCCTTTTTCGCGTTGAGTGCAAGTGTTTGTTAGTTTGTGCAGGTGCATAGATTAGAGACTTGCTTGTGCCTCCTACTGGATTGATACCTTGGTTCTTAACTGAGGTAATACTTATCTCTACTTTGCAGCATCACCCTTTCCTCTTCAAGGGAAAAATCATCGCAAGCTCAAGAAGTAGCAGGAAGAATTTCTGGCGGCGTTGCCGGGGAGGTTCTACATCAAGCCTACGAAGTACCCATCATAAACTCTCATCTCTTGCATTACATTATTTTCCATTTGCCTCTTGTTTTCCTCTCCCCCACTTCTAAAATGTTTTCAGAAAAACACAAAAATATTTGCCTTTCTATTCGCCCTTCTTTCGTTCGTCTTTTCGTTTGCTTTTTGTTTGCTTGTGTGCTAGATCGCTTGTTTTGCTTTCATGGCTAGTCCTTCCACTATTGTTAGTACCCCTGAAAGTGAGGTTCTCAATTTTAAGCAAAGACAAGGAGAAAATTTAAAAGATGCTTGGTATAGAATTTGCAATGCTCAAAATAGATCTACTCGAAAGCAATCTACTACCGTTCTCCTTCGCAATTTTTATGTGGGTGTTACTACTTGGTATAGATATGTGCTAGATACCATTATCGGGGGTAATTTCTTGGGTAGCCATACTTTGGATGCTTATAATGCTATGATAGATTTGGTAGGATCACCACCACTCATGGTTAATGAAACAGTTTTAACTTTGGAACATGTGATGCAAAGGCTTGGTATTATTGAGAATAAAATTTCTACCGTAGAACTTATTGAAAATTTGGATAAGAAGATCCACAATCATATTACTCAACTTGGATCAAAGGTGGGAATGACTTTAAAGAATCTAAAGGAAAAAGAACCCATAGTTAATGAGAAAATAGATCTAGGGTCTATTAGAATTGATAAGTTAGAAGATATTTTTACCAAATTTGGTTCCGCTTTTGCCTCTATTAAAACTACTCCAAATTTTCCTTCAACCAAGGCTACTAAGTTTATTTATGTTCCTAAAAATAAAGGTGAATCATCTATTAAAGGAAACGAAGATCTTAAGATGATAAGTGTTCACCCTAGCTTTGCCAATATCATGAAAGGACCAATTGTTACAAATGAATTTCTTGATTTCCTACCAAGGAGTGTGATTATCAATAAAATCAAAGAACTTCCTAGGAGGCACAAAGGTGCAACTGAAGAATTCCATACCAAAGATGACAATACCTAGATCTATGTTTTATACCTAGCTAGGGGCGTTAAACAATAGCGCTTGTTGGGGATGCTTGATACGTCTCCAACGTATTTATAATTTTTTACTGTTCCATGCTATTATATTATCTATTTTGGATGTTTTATATGCATTAATATGCTATTTTATATTTTTTTTGGGACTAACCTATTAACCTAGAGCCTAATGCCAGTTTTCTGTTTTTTCCTTGTTTTTGAGTTGTACAGAAAAGGAATATCAAACGGAGTCCAAACGGAATAAAACTTTATGATGATTATTCTTGGACCAGAAGACATCCACGAAACTTGGAGAGGGGGTCAGAAGATGGCCGAGGAGGCAACAAGCCTGCCAGGCGCGCCCCTAGGGGGCGCCCTGAGGGCTTGTGGGCCCCTTGGGACTCCTCCAACCCTAATTCTTGTGCTATAAATTGCCAAATATTCCCAAACCACCAGAAGCATCCACCAAAAATACTTTTCCACTGCTGCAAGCCTCTGTTCCCGTGAGATCCCATCTTGGGGCCTTTTCCTGCACTCTACCGGAGGGGGATTCGATCATGAAGGGCATCTACATCAACCCTATATTGCCCTTCCGATGAAGCGTGAGTAATTTACCACAGACCTACGGGTCCATAGCTAGTAGCTAGATGGCTTCTTCTCTCTCTTTGATCTTCAATATAATGTTCTCCTTGATGTTCTTGGAGTTCTTTTCGATGTAATATTCTTTTGTTGTGTGTTTGTCGAGATTCGATGAATTGTGGATTTATGATTAGATTATCTATGAATATTATTTGAGTCTTTTCTGAAGTCTTTTATGCATGATTAAATATCTTTGTATTTCTCTTCAAATTATCGGTTTGGTTTGGCCAACTATATTGGTATTTCTTGCAATGGGAGAGGTGCTTAGTTTTGGGTTCAATCTTGCGGTGTCCTCACCCAGTGACATAGTAGGGGTAGCAAGGCACGTATTGTATTGTTGCCATCAACGGTAAGAAGATGGGGTTTTCATCATATTTCTTGAGTTTATCCCTCTACGTCATGTCATCATACTTAAGGCATCACTCCATTCTTGTGAACTTAATACTCCAGATGCATGCTGGATAGCGGTTGATGTGTGGAGTAATAGTAGTAGATGCAGGCAGGAGTCGGTCTACTTGACCTGGACGTGATTCCTATATTCATGATCAATGCCTTGGATATCATCATAACTTTGCGCTTTTCTATCAATTGCTCGGTAGTAATTTTTTTACCCACCGTATGTTTTCTTTCAAGAGAGAAGCCTCGAGTGAACATATGGCCCCCAGGTCTATTTTTCATCATATATTTTTTCAGATCTATAAACCAAAAAACCCAAAAATACCTTGCTGCAATTTATTTATATTTACTTTAGTTTGAGAAGGCCAATTTGGCTCCCGGGCTCAGCTGCACCCACTCCGACGAAAAAAATCAACACAAATACTAGAAAATTCAAAAAATTCCTTTTTTTTGTGTGGTAGATAATTTGATGTGTGAGGTTCGCTACAAAATTCAACGCGTCTGCAAAAAAGACAAAATCGGGGTGTGTAAAAAAGTTTATTGTTCACAAACTGTTTTCACCTGATTTGTATTTTTTGCCGAGAGCTGCTCAAATGTCCAAATGAGTTGAAATTTGGAGCGGACCTCATGCATCAAATTATCTATCACACACAAAAAAAATTGGATTTTTTTGAATTTTTCTAATATTTGTTTTGGATTTTTTTTCTGAGCGGGAGCATCTGAGCCCGGGCTCTGATGCGGATTTTCGCTTTAGTTTGCCTTTTTATTTATCTTTTATACCTATCTCTATTAGATCTCACTCTTGTTCGAGACCGTGAAGGGATTGACAACCCGTTTTTCGCGTTGAGTGCAAGTGTTTATTAGTTTGTGCAGGTGCATAGATTGGAGACTTGCTTGTGCCTCCTACTGAATTGATACCTTGGTTCTTAACTGAGGGAAATACTTGTCTCTACTTTGCTGCATCACCCTTTCCTCTTCAAGGGAAAAATCAACGCAAGCTCAAGAAGTAGCAAGATATGACTATACATGTTGCTCTAGGATGAAGGCTCCACACCTTCCCTTTTCATGCAAATTTAACGATAATGAAACCTTTGCTTCTTATGCTAATGGTAGATATGATTACTATGATGTGGAATGAATAGAAGAATTTGTTGCTTTTAAGGGTGCTTATGAAATTGAATCTTTTTTTGAAAAGTATGAAGATTTTGATGATGTTGTTTATAGAACTGAAAATTTTGCTATACTTTAATATTGTTATGAGAATTATAAATACAATTCGATATTGATGTATTTCTTGAGAAAGTCTCCGTTGTCCAAGAAGAGACTAATATTTTGCAGGAAACTATGGAAGAAGAAATTGATGAAACAATGAGCTCATTGGATGAAAAAGATGATGAGAAGAGCGAAGAACAAAAGGAGGAAGAGCAGATTAGCTACCCGTGCCCACCTTCTAATGAGAGTAACTCTTCAACTTATACATTGTTTAATGTCCCTTCGTTCTTACCAAAGGACGAATGCTATGATGATTTCTATGATCCCGTTGATTCGTTTGAAATATCCCTTTTTGATGAACTTGATGCTTGCTATGCTTGTGGCCAAGATGCCAATATTAATGATGCTTATGGAGATGAACTTGCTATAGTTCTTATGTTAAGAATGAAATTGTTGCTTTTGCACGCAAACATGATAGTCCTATTATCTTTTTGAATATTCCCAACTACACTATATCGGAGAAGTTTGCACTTATTAAGGATTACATTGATGGGTTGCCTTTTACAGTTGCACATGATGATTTTGATGAATATTATATGCATGTGCTTGCTGCTCCTACTTGCAATTATTATGAGAGAGGAACTACATTTCCGCCTCTCTATGTTTCCAACATAATAAAATTGCAAGAAAGCTTAAGCTATGTATTGGCCTTTACTTGATGTGCATGAATTATTCTTTTATGACATGCCGATGCATAGGAAGAGAGTTAGACTTCGTCATTGCATGATATATGTTGCTTTGTGCTCGCTACTAAATTATATATCATTGCTAATTAAAATTGGCTTTGATATACCTTGGGATCCGGGTGGATCGATTACTTGAGCACTTTATGCCTAGCTTAATGGCTTTAAAGAAAGCGCTGCGAGGGAGACAACCTGAAAGTTTTAGAGAGTCATTTTATTCTGTTGTGTGCTTTTATAAAGTTTAAAAATAAAAAAATATAGAGGGGAACCTAAAACTTTTCAAAAAGAAGAGAAGTGAAAGTGAGAAGGACGAGCACCGTGGAAGCGGAAGCATGCCTTGAACTTTGTTCATGCTCATGGAACCTTTGTGAATCTTGAATTACAGAAACTTTTCAACAAAAATAATTATCCCCTTGTATAAATCCATTGTATTATAAAAATAATGTGCCAAGATTTGCCTTTAGGATGATTAGATTGCTTGTTGGTATGTGCAGTGCAAAAACAGAAACTTTGGCTATAGTGCGTGAATTTTCATTTTTTTACTGGAATGTCAGAAGTTTCTGAAATTTTTACATAGTACTGCTATGAAAAATGTTTATTTTGTCCAAATTTTTCAGAATTTTTGGTGTTACAGAAGTATGGTCAATGTTTAGATTTCTACAGAGTACAGACTGTAATGTTTTTGACAGATTCTGTTTTTGATGCATTGTTTTGCTTGTTTTGATGAAACTATCGATTGTATTGGTGGTATAAGCCATGGAGAAGTTATAATACAACAGCTATAATGCAAAAACAAAATATGAATGGGTTTGCAACGGTACATAAAGTAGTGATTTGCATTATTATACTAACGGATCTCACCGAGCTTTCTGTTAAGTTTTGTGTGGATGAATTGTTCAAAGATCGAGGAGGTCACGATATGAAGAGAAGGAGGAGAGGCAAGAGTTCAAGCTTGGGGATTACCAAGGCACTCCAAGTAAATATTCAAGGATACTCAACCGTCTAAGCTTGGGGATGCCTCAGAAGGCATCCCATCTTTCTTCAACAAGTATCGGTATGTTTCGGTTTTCGTTTCGTTCACGTGATATGCCTAAATCTTGGAGCGTCTTTTGTGTTTAGTTTTCACTTTTCTTAAATGCACCATGCTAGTATGAGATAGTCCATGGTTGATTTATATAATCATCATTGCACTTCACTTATATCTTTTGAGTACGGCTTTATAGAATGCTTCATGTGCTTCACTTATATCATTTGAAGTTTGGATTGCCTGTTTCTCTTCACATGAAAAATCGTTATTTGTTGAATGCTATTTTTCTTCACTTATATTTATTAGAGCATGGTCTTTTGTAGAAAGAATTAAATTCTCATGCTTCACTTATATCTATTTAGAGAGTCAACAGGAATGGTCATTCACATGGTTAGTCATAAAATCCTACATAAAACTTGTGGATCACTAAATATGATATGTTTGATTCCTTGCAATAGTTTTGCGATATACAGATGGAATATGTGGGAGGTACTAGTAAACGGTTGTGGTTAGTAAGAATATTGGTGTTCAGGCTTGTGATTCCCAAAGCATGCCCGTATAGTCTCTCATTATGCTATGAAATTGGAGCTTGATTTATTATTGATTGTCTTCCTTATGAGTGGTGGTCGGGGACAATCGATGGTCTTTTCCTACCAATCTATCCCCCTAGGGGCATGCGTAGTAGTACTTTGCTTTGAGGGCTAATAAACTTTTCCAATAAGTATATGAGTTCTTTATGACTAATGTGAGTCCATGGATTATACGCACTCTGACCTTTCCGCAATTTGCTAGCCTCTTCGGTACCGTGCATTGCCCTTTCTCACCTCGAGAGTCAGCGCAAACTTCGCCGGTGCATCCACACCCCATGATATGATACAGTCTATCACACATAAGCTTTATTATATCTTCCTAAAAACAGCCACCATACCTACCTATTATGGCATTTTCATAGCCATTCCGAGATATATTGCCATGCAACTTCCACCACTTCCGTTTTGCTGACTTGAGCATTCATTTTCATATTGCTTTGCATGATCATAAGATAGCTAGCATGATATTTCCATGGCTTGTACATTTTTTTATATCTCTGCTACGCTAGATCATTGCACATTCTGGTACACTGCCAGAGGCATTCATATAGATTCATACTTTGTTCTAGGTATCGAGTTGTAATTTTTATTTCTTTTGAGTTGTAAGTAAATAGAAGTGTGATGATCATCATTATTCATTATTAGAGCATGTCCCAGTAAGGAAAGGATGATGGAGCCTATGATTCCCCCACAAGTCAGGATGAGACTTCGGACAAAAAGAAAAAAAAGAATGAAAAAAGTGAGGCCAAAAAGAGCCCAAGAAAAAAGAAAAGAAAAAAATGAGAGAAAAGAGAGAAGGGGCATGATAATTCCACACTTGTGCTTCAAAATAGCACCATGTTTTTCATGTAGAGAGTCTCCTATGTAGTCACTCTCATATACTAGTGGCAATTTTTCATTATAGAGTTAAATGCACACCCACTTAGTTTTCAGTTTGAGCTTCGATACACTTATAGCTCTTAGTGCATCCGTTGCATAGAAATCCCTACTCCGCGCATTGATATCAATTGATGGGCATCTCCATAGCCCATTGATTAGCCACATCGATGTGAGACTTTCATACTTTTTTGTCTTCTCCAAATTAATCTCTACCACCGTAATCTATTTCACCCATAGTGCTATATCCATGGCTTGCGCTCATGTATTGCATGGGGGTTGAAAAAGCTGAAGCGCATTAAAAAGTATGAACCAATTGCTCGGATTGTCATCGGGGTTGTGCATGATAAATACTTTGTGTAAAGAAGATGGAGCATGACAAGACTATATGATTTTGTAGGGATAGCGTTCTTTAGCATTGATATTTTGGAAGACATGATTGTTTGTTGGGATGCCTGAGTATTGATGTCTTTATGTCAAATTATAGACTATTGCTTTGAATCACTCGTGTCTTAATATTCATGCCATGATTAGATATATGGTCAAGATTATGCTAGGTAGCATTCCACATCAAAAATTATCTTTTTTATCATTTACCTACTCGAGGACGAGCAAGAATTAAGCTTGGGGATGCTGATACGTCTCCGTCGTATCTATAATTTTTATTGTTTCATGCCACTATTATACAACTTTCACATACTTTTGGCAACAATTTATATGATTTTTTGGGACTAACATATTGATCCAGTGCCCAGTGCCAGTTCCTGTTTGTTGCATGTTTTTTGTTTCGCAGAATATCCATATCAAACAAAGTCACTACTAGGGAAAAGCCTAGCAGTAGCGCTGGTTTTTGGGATAGCAGTAGCGCGGGAGACCGCGCTACTGCTACGGCGCTACAGCTAAATGGTAGCAGTAGCGTTGGTTTTCCGGCGCTACTGCTATACCTACTTAGCAGTAGCATTGTTTGAAGAACGCGCTACTGGTAGTTACTAGCAGCGCCGCTCTACCCGCGCTACTACTATTATCACGTATTCTATTTCTTTTTTATTTTATGTCGTATTCATACACCATTATACAAGTTTTCATACAGTAGCAATTTAGAGATTGTTATTACATCATAATGAGTTATTACATCATTGGGTGAAAGAACCGCGAATTAGATTCAAGTGGATGGATCCAAAGTGACCAAGTTGGATTAGCTCCGCGGTTCTTTCACCCAATGATATAAAAACTCATCATCATTATCATCATCATCATCATAGTATCATTAACAACTTATCATCATAATACATCATTATCATATAACAACTCCTCATCATCATCATTTTCGTCCATGAGACATCATAAAACAACTTGGTCACTAGTCATAATAACAACTCCTCATCATCAGCATCATCATAGTACTCATAATCACAACTCCTCCTCCTCCTCATCATCATCAACTCTAACACATTGTAGCACATAATAACAACTTCTCATCATCATCCTAGTCATAATCAACACTAACTAATTGTTCTTAATACTTAGGACCTACTCCTCTCTCCTAGGTAGAATACCATAAAATAGATAAACCGGTCCATCTCCATAATGGAGAATGGAGTTAAACCTATCTCCAACTTGTGGCTTGCGCACATTCATGTTGTCTCCAATTAGTTCTATGTGCGCATTCATCACTTTGCTCCATTCTTTGATATTGAGCCTTCCATCGTTTGAAGAAATCGAGTATGCAGTGTGGTAAGCCTTCGAAGGAGTTGGTTGTAAGCTAACCATATACATATCACCTTCGGTAAACAGCATGTCAGGCACAACCTCCTTCGGGAGACTCTGTTGAAAAACATAATAGTAACATATATAGTTAGCAATGTAGTTTACTTAAGAAGAATGTATGCAATGAAGTTACCATCATTAACAAAATCTTACCAAGTTTTTGGCAATGAAGTTACCATCAAGCAATTTATGGACTAGTGGCACATATCCAGTAAAATTTGGGAGGATAGAGTGATTGGTTTTTGTGACGCCCCCGGCCCGATCGTGCACTATTCATACACGCAAATGCACACGATCAAGCCTAAGGACTCACGGGAAGATATCACAACACAACTCTAAAACACAAATAAAGTCATACAAGCTTTATATTACAAGCCAGGGCCTCGAGGGCTCGAATACATAAGCTTGCGAACAAGCGTCAGCGGAAGCATCAGATATCTGAGTACAGATATGAAATAGAAACAGAAAGGCCTTTAGAAAGGCGGGGCAAAATGAAACACTACGATCGAAAGGCGAAGGCCTCCTGCCTGGGACCCTCCGATCCTATTCCTGGTCGTCAGTCAACTCGTAGTAGTATCCATCCTCTGGGTAGTAGTAGTAACGATCGTCGGGGCATCTGTCTCAGGGGCTCCGTCCTCTGGTCACGTCAAACTGATATGGGGAGAAAAAGGAAAACAAAGCAACCGTGAGTACTCAGAAGTACTCAGCAAGCAAGGATCTACACTACATATGCAACATTATCAAGGGGAGGCTGTATATATGGACTGGGCTGCAGAAATGCCAGAGTAGAGAGAAGGCCTAGTCCTATCGAAGACTATCATCTTCAGCGGTCTTGCAGAAGTAGAAGAGAGTAGAACAATACCATATAATGTAGCAGTAATAATATCAACCTCACCCAGAGATCCTTTCTCGACTCCCTGCGAGAAAGCAATCCCAGAGCCATACATTCATCAACCTCGTCCTGAGATCCCTTCTCGACTCCCTGCGAGAAGCAATCCCAGAGCCATATATACAGGTCTCATCACAGGTATCCAGTTCTAAATTGTATCAATCAGGATACAACTCCGAGTGTCCTTTACCGTAGGACCGGCTATCGATAGAAGTGTTCTTCCCTGCAGGGGTGCACCAACTTACCCAACACGCTCGATTAACTCCGGCCGGACACACTTTCCAGGGTCATGCCCGGCCTCGGCCAAACGACACATCGCAACCCTACCTACAACTCCGCAGAGAGGTCCCCGCCGGTCTACATCCTAAGCGCAAGGGGGTCTTGGCCATCGCCCCTCGCCCTCCGGGTCGTTGCGTGCCGGGCGAACCAGGCTCCACCCCTCAGGATGGTGCCGGCCCAGCCCGGCCGCAGTGCTGAACTGGACGTCTGACAGAGTTTTCGGCTGATGCATACGATGCAGAACGCCCATACTATGCCCACGTGATGGTTAGTGCCATCAGACCAGAGGCCTGCTCGGATCAAATATCCAAATCGCTAGGACTAGGGGCTTGCGGTAACGAGCAGAGACTCACGAAAGATGTGACCCCGTCGCCCCGTCTCGAGGACTTGCGGCAAGGGTTAAGAATGCCCGGCCGCGCCTCGTATTCACCACTCGGGCACCACACTGGCAACCCGCCTTCACATCACACGCGGGTACCCCTCAGGGTCGACCCGCCTTTCCAAGTAACATTGTAAGGTCCAAGTATCCGTGTGTCCATAACATCAGGGAATCCGAGGTATCACCCTCATTGAATTCCCACTCGATGTATCCGTCAAGGTGAACTAGGAGGAATCACCCTCACTGGGTCCACACTTGAGGTGTTGTAGGACAGCGTCGTTATCGGAAGCGGTGAAGGAGGAATCACCCTCGATGACCACGACCGAATAGCTACTCTACAGAGTTAACATCAGAAGTGCTACAAGAGGTTTCACCCTCGGCACTCGATAGTAACGCTGCAGTGTCGTTACAACTAAGGGGGGGTGATGTGCGGTGTCGGGTCCTGGTCTTCAATCCCATTGATCGGGTCTTCTGACGATCCAGCGCGGCAGTCGGGATAAGTGGGGTCACTGATAGGTCTCTACCCAGCCTGGACTAAACAGTTTAGGATATCTAGGTAATTATCAACAGTAGGTTACAATGAACAGGCTATGCATCAGAATAGGTAAAGCAGCAGCAGCAGCAGCAATTCTAATGCAAGCATGGGAATATAGAATGGGCGATATCGGGATGATCAAAGGAGGGGCTTGCCTGGTTGCTCGGCGGCAAGGGCAAGGTCGTCTATGGTGTCTTCGGGATCCGGAGCTGCGTCGGTCTCGGGGACGACGTCAGGGTCGGGGGCTATCGAGAGAGAAGAGGGGGAGGAAACAGTATAAATATATAGCAAACATGAGCATGACAAATACGATACACGGTGCTAGGGGTAGTCTAACGCAGCATCACACGTAACAGACGGAGCGGGAGAATATCTGACGATATTTCCCGGGTCTTTGGAATTATCGGACAGAGGATAAGAGGGGAACGGTTGCAAGTTCGGATAGTTAGGGACGCGTGACGGACAAACGGATCGCGTGTTCAGATTCGTCTCGTCGTTCTGAGCAACTTTCATGTACAAAGTATTTTCATCTGAGCTACGGATTATTTTATATGATTTTCTAAAGTTTTTTATTAATTTCTGAAATTTAATTAATTATTTAAATTAACATTATCCGAAACAGTGTCTTGCTGACGTCAGGGGACTGTTAGGGTTAATTAGGGTTAACTAATTAATTAATACTTAATTAAACTAATTAATTAAATTAGATTAATCTAAACAGACTTAATTAACTAATTAATTAACTAATTAACTATTAATTTTATTTATATTATTTATCTATTTAATTTTTTTTTTTAAGTTTTCGGGGGCGGGCCCCTCGTGCCCGATCGTGCACTAATCATACACGCAAATGCACACGATCAAGCCTAAGGACTCACGGGAAGGTATCACAACACAACTCTAAAACATAAATAAAGTCATACAAGCTTTATATTACAAGCCAGGGCCTCGAGGGCTCGAATACATAAGCTTGCGAACAAGCGTCAGCGGAAGCATCAGATATCTGAGTACAGATATAAAAGAAAGTACAGAAAGGCCTTTAGAAAGGCGGGGCAAAATAAAACACTACGATCGAAAGGCGAAGGCCTCCTGCCTGGGACCCTCCGATCCTACTCCTGGTCGTCAGTCAACTCATAGCAGAAACCATCCTCTGGGTAGTAGTAGTAGCGATCGTCGGCAGGGCAGCTGTCTCAGGGGCTCCGTCATCTTGGTCACGACAAACTGATATGGGGAGAAAAGGAAAGAAAAGCAACCGTGAGTACTCTGAAGTACTCAGCAAGCAAGGATCTACACTACATATGCAACATTATCAAGGGGAGGCTGTATATGTGGACTGGGCTGCAGAAATGCCAGAATAGAGAGAAGGCCTAGTCCTATCGAAGACTAGCATCTTCAGCGGTCTTGCAGCAGTAGAAGAGAGTAGAACAATACCATATAATGTAGCAGTAATAATATCAACCTCACCCAGAGATCCTTTCTCGACTCCCTGCGAGAAAGCAATCCCCGAGCCATATATACAGGTCTCATCGCAGGTATCCAGTTCTAAATTGTATCAATCAGGATACAACTCCGAGTGTCCTTTACCGTAGGACCGGCTATCGATAGAAGTGTTCTTCCCTGCAGGGGTGCACCAACTTACCCAACACGCTCGATTAACTTCGGCCGGACACACTTTCCTGGGTCATGCCCGGCCTCGGCCAAACGACACATCGCAACCCTACCTACAGCTCAGCAGAGAGGTCCCCGTCGGTCTACATCCTAAGCGCTCAGAGGTCTTGGGCCATCGCCCTGTGCACTCCGAGTCGTTGCGTGCAGGGGGAAGCCAGGCACCAGGGGGGCGCCGGTCCGTCCCGGCCGCAAGGCTGAACTAGACGTCTGACAGAGCTTTCGGCTGATGCTATGATGCAGAACGCCCATACTATGCCCACGTGATGGTTAGTGCTATCAGACCAGAGGCCTGCTCGAATCAAATATCCAAATCGCTAGGACTAGGGGCTTGCGGTAACGAGCAGAGACTCACGAAAGATGTGACCCCGTCGCCCCGTCTCGAGGACTTGCGGCAAGGGTTAAGAATGCCCGGCCGCGCCTCGTATTCACCACTCGGGCACCACACTGGCAACCCGCCTTCACATCACACGCGGGTACCCCTCAGGGTCGACCCGCCTTTCCAAGTAACAATGTAAGGTCCAAGTATCCGTGTGTCCATAACATCAGGGAATCCGAGGTATCACCCTCATTGAATTCCCACTCGATGTATCCATCAAGGTGAACTAGGAGGAATCACCCTCACTGGGTCCACACTTGAGGCGTTGTAGGACAGCGTCGTTATCGGAAGCGGTGAAGGAGGAATCACCCTCGATGACCACGACCGAATAGCTACTCTACAGAGTTAACATCAGAAGTGCTACAAGAGGTTTCACCCTCGGCACTCGATAGTAACGCTGCAGTGTCGTTACAACTAAGGGGGGTGATGTGCGGTGTCGGGTCCTGGTCTTCAATCCCGTTGATCGGGTCTTCTGACGATCCAGCGCGGCAGTCGGGATAAGTGGGGTCACTGATAGGTGTCTACCCAGCCTAGACTAAACAGTTTAGGATATGTAGGTAATTATCAACAGCAGGTTACAATGAACAGGCTATGCATCAGAATAGGTAAAGCAGTAGTAGCAGCAATTCTAATGCAAGCATGGGAAATTAGAATGGGCGATATCGGGATGATCAAAGGTGGGGCTTGCCTGGTTGCTCGGCGGCAAGGGCAAGGTCGTCTATGGTGTCTTCGGGATCCGGAGCTGCGTCGGTCTCGGGGACGACGTCGGGGTCGGGGGCTATCGAGAGAGAAGAGGGGGAGGAAACAGTATAAATATATAGCAAGCATGAGCATGACAAATACGATACACGGTGCTAGGGGTAGTCTAACGCAGCATCACACGTAACAGACGGAGCGGGAGAATATCTGACGATATTTCCCGGGTCTTTGGAATTATCGGACAGAGGATAAGAGGGGAACGGTTGCAAGTTCGGATAGTTAGGGACGCGTGACGGGCGAACGGACCGCGTTTTCAGATTCGTCTCGTCGTTCTGAGCAACTTTCATGTACAAAGTATTTTCATCTGAGCTACGGATTATTTTATATGATTTTCTAAAGTTTTTATTAATTTCTGGAATTTAATTAATTATTTAAATTAACATTATCCGAAACAGTGTCTTGCTGACGTCAGCATGACGTCAGCAGACTGTTAGGGTTAATTAGGGTTAACTAATTAATTTACTGTTTAATTAACACTAACTACTTAATTAGATTAACCTAATCAGGATTAATTAACTTAATTAATTAACTAATTAATTATGTAATTAATTAATTATTTTTATTTATTTTAATTATTTTTTTCTTTATTCCTTTTTCTGTTTTGTCTTTTATTTTTAGTCCAAAAGACTTTTGTAAAATATGAGACTTGCTCCATTATTTACAGTGCATTATCTGTCACTGCTAGAAATTGGTTTGGGGTCCATATCTTTTTGTTTGGATTTTATTTAAATTGAAAAAGGATTAAACAGTGTTATGTTGCTGCTGTTCCTTGTTGTTCGAGTCCTTTTACAATTCCAACTAATGTTGCAATCATTTTTATAAATGCTAGGGGAATATTTTCAACATGATGCACATTTTAGTTTTCCAGTTTGAACAACTTTTATTTTCCACTTTAATTTAATTTGAATTTGAGTTAGAAGTTGAAATGCATTATGGTGCAAATGATGATCATGCACTGTTAATCATGCTGACTTGGTATTGTCAAAAGGGTGATTACTGTAGTTAACCACCGGGGGTGTTACAGTTTTAAAGGCCTCAACATAATCTATGAATGAGACAAGATAACCTTTCTCCTCACAATTAAGCTCGCAGTCACAGCTGTAGTATGTCCTGTCTACAATCTTTCGAGTATTTTTTGAAGATAAGAAATAAGCTAACAATTATAAATAAATAAATTTAGTACCGATGAACACCAAATATTTTTAAATTAACAATATAAATTACTTAACTTAACAAATTAGTTTGACAAACTCACATTTAGGCAAAACTGGAGGCGTATCCACATCCACCCAGATGTCGATATTATCATCATCATCTTCTTCGGGACTTATATCAAATGTTATTTGCATACCCTCGTCAAATCCATATGCCTTGCATAGAGCTCCCCAATTAGAGCAACCGAAATGGGAGTGATTGACCGCATTGTACAGCTTAACCAGAAACACATAACCATGTTTAGTTCTTAAGTGAGCCCTCCTCGTCTCCATATTCTCAAAGTATTTGAAACCGAGCTTCTCCAATACATATGGTCTTGCATGGCACGGGATGTACTAATCGAATTGAAAAAAATCCAGAAATTACACGTTGAACAAAAGAAGAACAAGTGATGATATTAATTACGATGAAATGCTTGTCATTGTGTACCGTACAAACATCAAAGGTCTCGTCCAGCTTCACGATGGCTATCATTTCGTAGGTGAGGAAACCTGTCGCACAAACCCCGGTCATCGTAGCAGTAATCGCACTCTGGGATCGTATCGTCATCAGACATATCCTGTGTTCAAAATTCAAAGATTATAAATGTCGTTTAATTCTCTTTCCGGCAAATCCAAGGCACTCGATATTTCCTACATTCTAGCACAAGTCATGCTAAAATTCATGGAAAAATCTGGCATGACCTTTGCTAAAAAGGACATATCGAGCACCTGAAATTTGCCGGAACGGAAATTAATCAACGCTCCGGCAAAACATAGGCCAGTAGCTCAGAGGTTTTCCCTGCAAACATATATAGGCCACTTGGGCAAGCACTAGAAGTACATAACACTACATATCACATGTCTAAATTTCAAACTTGGTATCATTTCATTTTTTTAAACCATTTTATATCATTAGGTCTCTCTCTCTCTCTCTCTCTCTCTCTCTCAAAATACCTACATTTACTAAAAAATCTACTCTATTCAAACACCTACATTTACTATAAAAAATCTACTCTATTCAAACACCTACATTTACTAAAAAAATCAACTCTATTCAAACACCTACATTGAAAATATTCATTTGAAAAGACCTACATTTACTAATTTTATTATCTATTCAAAAGACCTACATTTACTAAAAAAAGTATACTCTATTCAAATGACCTACACTGAAATAATCTACATTATATTCAATGCAAATAATCTACATTCTATTGTATTGAAAAAACATTAAAAAAACTACATTATGCAAGAATAGAGTGAGGAGAGATGAGGGAGGGAGGAGGGGGGAGGG
>CM022299.1:62431289-62684718 GCA_011799875.1 Thinopyrum elongatum
GCCAAAGCGCCGACGTCAGGGGCACCGCTCTAAATCATGCCATGGAAAAGACAGCAATACCTGCATGAGAGAAAACAATACTCCGGACGATGCCGAAGACAAAGAAAATCCCGTCGAGCCGACCTCCGAACAGGACGATAGGGAAGATGGGCAAGTCAGCCCTGACGAACAGGCCATAAACGAAGACTCGGAGGACAGCAACTATCTTCCACTTTCCGAAGACGAGGTGAGCCTCGGCGACGAAGACTTTATCGTGCCTGAGGAACCCATCGAGCAGGAGCGCTTTAAGCGCCGACTAATAGCCACTGCGAGGAGCCTGAAAAAGAAACAGCAGCAGCTTCAAGCTGATCAAGATCTACTCAATGACAGATGGACTGATGTCCTGGCAGCCGAGGAGTACGGACTCGAGCGCCCCATTAAAAGTTACCTGAAGTGTAAACTGCTACCCCAATTCGACGATGAGGCACTGGAGCCCATGCCATCAACACGTAATGCGGCAGACCGACCACCACGTGGCCGGGACAAAGCGGCAACCCAAGATGAACACCTGCCCATACTACCTCACTGTAAAGGCAAAGATACCATAGCTCGGGGATATACATATGACCTGCGGCAAGACCTGGAGAATAGAGCAGGCCAGTCCAGATCGATCTTCGAATCGCGGGGGCATGCCCTGGCGCGCGACGACGGCTATCGAGCCAGACGTAACGAGCATAACCACAACCGGGCCGAAAACCGCAGACGGACTACATCCGCACTACGTCATGACTTGGCCTGATATAGAGGCGCCGCACATCCCTTGTGCTTCACCGATGAAGTAATGGAGCACAAATTCCTAGAAGGGTTTAAACCCGTAAATATTGAATCATATGATGGAACAACAGATCCCGTGGTATGGATTGAGGATTTTCTTCTCCATATTCATATGGCCTGCGGCGATGACCTTCACGCCATCAAATACCTCCCACTAAAACTCAAGGGGCCAGCTCGGCACTGGCTAAACAGTCTGCCTGAAAACTCTATAGGCAGCTGGGAGGACTTGGAAGACACCTTCCGCGACAACTTCCAAGGCACATATGTACGACCTCCGGATGCCGATGACTTAAGTCACATAGTTCAACAGCCTGGAGAGTCGGCCAGGAAATTCTGGACTAGGTTCCTAACTAAAAAGAACCAGATCGTCGACTGCCCGGATGCCGAAGCCCTAGCGGCATTTAAGCATAGCATCCGCGACGAATGGCTCGCTCGTCAGCTCGGCCAAGAAAAGCAGAAGTCCATGGTAGCCCTCATGGCACTCATGACCCACTTCTGTGCGGGCGAGGATAGTTGGCTAGCCCGTAGCAATAACACTGCAAGCGATGCCGGCACCTCTGAAGCCAAGAATAGCAATGACAAGCCCCGGCGCAACAGGCACAAGCGCCGAAGCAATGGTGGCACTGCCGATGACACGGCGGTCAACGCCGGTTTCCGCGGCTCCAAGTCCGGCCAGCGGAAGAAGCCATACAAAAGAAACAATCCGGGCTCATCCAGATTGGACCGCATACTCGATCGTCCATGTCAGATCCACGGCACCCCTGATAAACCAGCCAATCATACCAACAGAGAATGTTGGGTTTTTAAACAGGTCGGCATGTTAAATGATGAAAACAAGGAGAAGGGGTCGCAAACCGAGGACGACGACGAGGAGTTCCGCCCGCCGAACACAGGAGGACAGAAGAAGTTCCCTCCCCAGGTTAAAATGGTGAACATGATATACGCCACTCATATCCCCAAAAGGGAGCGCAAACGAGCGCTCAGGGACATCTACGCGATAGAGCCAGTCGCCCCAAAGTTCAACCCATGGTCGCCTGCCCGATCACCTTCGATAGCAAGGACCATCCGACCAGTATCCATCATGGTAGTTCAGCCGCACTGGTCCTCGATCCAATTATTGATGGATTCCATCTCACACGTGTCCTCATGGACGGCGGCAGCAGCCTGAACCTGCTCTATCAGGATACAGTGCGCAGAAGGGGCATCGATCCCTCAAGGATCAAACCCACAAAAACTACCTTTAAAGGAGTCATACCAGGTGTAGAGGCCCGCTGTACGGGCTCAATCACACTGGAGGTTGTATTCGGATCCCCGGACAACTTCAGAAGCGAAGAGTTGATCTTTGATATCGTCCCCTTCCGCAGCGGCTATCACGCACTGCTCGGACGAACCGCATTCGCTCGATTCAATGCGGTGCCACACTATGCTTATCTCAAGCTCAAGATGCCGGGACCACGCGGCGTCATAACAGTTAACCGAAACACGGAGCACTCCCTCTGTACAGAGGAGCACACCGCGGCCTTGGCAGCGGAAGTACAGAGCGGCCTTGCCAAGCAGAATCTTAATTCGGCGGCCAAGCTCCCGGACACTGTCAAGCGGATCCAGACTACTCCGCAGCATAACAGTCCTTCTCGTCAGGAGTTAGACTAGCAATCCGGCCTCTGTCTCCGTCCCGGCCTAATAGAGGCATACGTACCACGCGTACATAACTACGCACTTAGAATACCATGGGCATAGACGGAGGCATAACTAGATTGTGGTCCATAATACGGCTCGACCTCCCCTGGACACACATACTTTCACTTTTTCTTTTTCATCCTTTTCAGGTTTCTTTTTCGCAGGCCCCTCAAAGCGGCCTGCTCTTCGGTCCTTTCGAAGGATAGATACACCAAGACAGCAAGAAGCATTGAGGTATACGGGAATCGCTAGGTCTTTTTGACGATCACTCTACCTGTTCTCAGGACCCGCACGCAGTTTTCCCTTGGTCATGGCATGTTCAATAGCCCTGTTGCTTATCGCACTACTTATACACTTTGACGTATCAATAAAATTATAATGGAAACAGTTCGTGGCCCAACTTCTGCTGCACTAGCTTACTAGTTCATTTTTTCTTGATAATCTTATCAATTGCACCCGCACACTTTGGTACGGCTTAAATTTGCCAGGGGCTTTATTGCGCCCCATATTATGGCAACAAAGTCCGAACACTTTTTACAGTATAGTTCGGCACCCCGAATTTAGCATTATATGCATTGGCTCCGAATCATGTCTTTGGTCAATAGTTGGGTTGCCCGGCTCCTGTGCTTACTACCTAACGTTCCGCTATATCGGCTAGGGTAGTAAAGGGAGAACTACTGCGATTGTGCCCTGGTTCATCCGGATGAGCACCTTAGTAGAGAAAGCCAAAAACTGACTGTCATGATGCGGCATGAGCCGGTCAGCTCTTCGGAGGTAACAAATCTTTTGCGATTTTTTCCGCATCGTGCGACGAATCGGCCTCTACCCGATCAGGTGTTTATAGCACCCTAGTTCACTAGGGGCTGCGCCTAAATTTCTATTATAAAACTCCTATGGCTAAGTGAGGGTGATAAAGCCACATAGTCCGATTGCCTGGTTCGTTGCGCTAAACACCTCCTTCAAGGACCAAACGTTGGATCAAGAGTGTTTAGATTTTATCCCGAACACCCCCGTACTACCTACGTGGGGGCTGAAGCCGACGACTGGCCAACTCTCAGATTTAATAAAATGGTCGCACAGGAGGAAAAATCTTGATATAAACAATTAATATTATATTACATGTCAGTTTTGTTCCATTTTACAGGGCAGGATAACATGGATATATTCATCCAAAGATAATGTCTTTTGCACACTGCTCCGCTACAATGCGGGATCCCTCCAGGACATCGTCAAAATATCGCTCGGGCGTGCGGTGCTCCTTGCCCGCGGGCGGTCCCTCGGTCGCGAGCTTAACGGCGTTCATCTTCGCCCACTGTATCTTGACACGAGGGAGTCCTGGATTAAGGGGTCCTTGGGCATCCGGGCTACGTAATGTGGGCCGGACTGATGGGCCATGAAGATACAAGACCGAAGGCTCTCTCCCGTGTCCGGATGGGACTCTCCTTGGCGTGGACGACAAGCTTAGCGTTCAGATATGAAAGATTCCTTTCTCTGTAACCGACTTTGTACAACCCTAGTCCTCTCCGGTGTCTATATAAACCGGAGGGTTTAGTCCGTAGAGGCGATCATAATGAGACAGGCTAGAGTTCTAGGGTTTTAGCCATTACGATCTCGTGGTAGATCAACTCTTGTAATACTCATATTCATCAATATCAATCAAGCATGACGTAGGGTATTACCTCCATAGAGAGGGCCCGAACCTGGGTAAACATCGTGTCCCCCGTCTCCTGTTACCATCGACCTTAGACGCACAGTTCGGGACCCCCTACCCGAGATCCGCCGGTTTTGACACCGATAGTCGCGCGTCGCATGGGCCGAGTGGTCGGACTCGGGGGTGGCCGGAATGATGCCGGCGACGGCGGTTGGCGGCGGTGCTCTCGGGTGGAGCTCGGGCGCGTGGCTGCGGTGGGCTAGCGAGTAAGGCAAAAGGCTAGGGGGAGCCTACGCAACGCGGCGAGCACGATGCACATGGACCCGAAGCCGTTTGGTCGCCGGAGCCATGCCAGTGACGTGCTAGGCGGCGGCGAGTTCGGGCACGATAGGGGCGGCGTGTATGGCTATGGAGAGCGGCCGGGGAGAGGGAGACGCGATGCTGCAGCTTACAGTGAGCCCGCAGAGGTGCAAAGGTGGGCTCGGGGGAGGCTTGCTGGAGCGAATCGATGGCGGCGACGCAGACGGCCGAAGGAGGAAGAAGGCGGTGTTCCTGGTGATGGAGGGGGCCTCGGCTCCGGCTAGTTGGGCAGGCGACGTAGTGGACGGCGGCGAGCCTCAGAGACACGTCGGGGAGGCAAACGGGGTACGGTGGCCACGAGGTTCAACGGAGGCCGAACATGGCGGCTCTCGGGTGCGGCAGAAGAGGGCGAGGGACAGGGAGTGAGGCAGCTAGGGTTCGTCCGCGGGGTCAGGGGCGAGTACTTGTAGCCCACCGCGGCGCGAGGGTGGCCGCTGTCGAGCGGGGAGCAAGGAGGGCCAGTGCACGCGCGAGCAGAGGGCGACAGCGAGCGCGCGGGTGAGCAGTGAGGTAGGGGGCGAGCGGGGTGGGCTGGGCCGCAGTGTGCACTCGCGGTCCAGGCACAGTGGGCCATTTTCTTTTATTTGTTTTTGTTTTCTGTTTTTCTGTTTTCTTTTGTTTCACTGCTTTGCAAAAATGTGTGCGCTCATATATAGCTTTATAAAATATGTGAACTAGCCACATAAATATAGTGCAATATTTGTCACTGCTAGAAATTGGTTTGGAGGCAAATGAATTTTATGTTGATTTTAATTAAATAATTATGGATTAAATATCTCTGTTTTGTTGCTGTTAGAGTCACTTAATTTATTTAGAATATGTTGATTATAATTTTAGAATAGTCTTTGGATTATTTACAATATTATGAACATTTTAGTTTTCAAATTTGAACAACTTTTGTTTCCACTTTTAGTTTGAATTTCCATTTGAATTTGAATTGAAAGGAGATATGATCCAAATGATGTTTAAGCACTGTTGATCATGATGACATGGTATTATCAAAAGGGGATTGCTGTAGCTAACCACTGGGGGTGTTACACTTTGATAATTTGATATGTGGGAGGACCGGTGCTTAGGTGCTGTTCTTACTTGAACAAACCTCCTACTTATGATTAACCCCCCCGCAAGCTTCCGCAACTACGAGAAAAGTATTAAGATGAAATCTAACCATAGCATTAAACTTTTGGATCCAAATCGGTCCCTTACGAAGTAGCGCATAAACTAGGGTTTCAGCTTCTGTCACTCTAGCAACCCATCATCTAATAACTACTCCACAATGCATTCCCTTAGGCCCAAATATGGTGAAGTGCCATGTAGGCGACGTTCACATGACACCACTAAGGGAATCACAACATACATATCATCAAAATATCGAACACATATCAAGTTCACATGATTACTTGCAACATGACTTCTCCCATGACCTCAAGAACAAAAGTAACTACTCACAAATGATAATCATGCTTAATATCAGAGGGGTATTAAATAGCATAATGGATCTGAACATGTAATCTTCCACCAAATAAACCATATAGCAATCAACTACAAGATGTAATCAACACTACTAGTCACCCATAGGTACCAATCCGAGGTTCCGGTACAAAGATTGAACACAAGAGATGAACTAGGGTTTGAGAGGAGATGGTGCTGTTGAAGATGTTGATGGTGATTGCTCTCCCAAAGATGAGAGAGTCGTTGTCATGATGATGGCTTCGATTTCCCCCTCCCGGAGGGAAGTTCCCCCGGCGGAATCACTCTGCCGGAGGGCAAAAGTGCTCCTGCCCAAGTTCCACCTCGAGACGGCGGTGCTTCATCCCAAAAGTACCTCATGATTTTTTCTAGGTCAAAATGACCTATATACTAGAAGATGAGCACCGGAGATGGGCCGGGCTGAGCACAACCCACCAGGGCGTGCCTGGGGGGGCTGGCGCGCCCTGGTGTCTTGTGCTCACCATGTGACCCCCTCCGGTCGTTATTTGCTCTAATATTTTTTATATATTCCAAAATAATTCTCCATAAATTTTCAGCTCATTTGGAGATGTGCAGAATAGGTAAATCTGATGTAGCTTTTTCTGGCCCAGAATTCCAGCTGCCGGCATTCTCCCTCTTTGTGTAAACCTTGCATATTATGAGAGAAATGGCATTAGAATTACTCCATAAAGCATTGTTATGCATAAAAACATTATAAATAACAGTAGGAAAACATGATGCAAAATGGACGTATCAGTGCACACACAATCATGTTGAAACCAATCATGTATTTTCCTATCTCCATATTTTCTAAATGATAAAAATTAAAGATTCCTTAAAGAAGACCTTCCACTTGTCATTCCAAAAGTACTGGAATTATCTTAGAAGGGTCGAGAATGAGGCGGAAGAGAGCCGCAATCTGCTTGTTGTTAAAAGGTGGAACTTTAGTATAGACACACTAGAAGAAGATAAACCAGTACCATGGACATCGGGTACATCGCTATCCGCAAACTTTGCCTCTTTAACCCTACCAGTCTTCCTACAAAGATGGAACATCCATCCATGTTCGGAGTGTGTGGTGCGGGTGCCTATGGTGGTGTATGCTCTTCAGGGATGGGATACCTGGGTCGTCGGCACTACTGACGGGTGTAAGATAGTGGCCCTGGTCCTCCTCCAGCTCATATGCAAACATGTCAAATTGCTCGGGGATGTGGGATGCATTTTGTTCCACCCATTCCCATGACTAGTCATCCTACATGAGCATGATGCATGGAAATCTAAAGGGGCAAATAGCGTCATTCATAGTAGTGGCTGCTCCATTGCGGACAGAGGCAGACACAGTCGCGGCATGCTTTTGCATGTGAATCAGTTTTCTAGTGTAGCCATCTAGCCCACTGGGTCTCCTTCGTCGGGTTCAGAGGAACCCATATGGAGAAGCTGAGAACTGCCTAGGCACACATTGAGGCTCGCAAAAACGCTTCTTTGGCTTAATGGCCCAAGAAGGAAACTTATATATAGGTAGTTGATAAACATTATTACTACCTCTTTAATAAAAATTGAGAGAGTTTGCATTGCTAAAGTAGTGATCTAAATACTCATATATTTCTTTACGGAAGAAGTACTAGATAAGGGTGAAGGAAGAGAGACAAAGAGGGTGTTTCTTTGGTGTATGGATCCCACGTCTAAGTGATTTGTCGGGGAAGAAGGTTTGTGTATTACTTTCCTTTTTCCTTGAGGTTCACATGCGTAACTGACATAACACATCTAGCAGTTAGCAAGTGGCATAACTCATTCATATTACTTTCCTTTTCCCTTGTGGGTCCCATGTGTAACTGACATAACCCATCTAGGAGTTACCCAGAGGCCAGAGAGGTAATTGACAATATTAGTTTTGGCCTCAGTGTACCACACACGCATGGCCTTCATATCGATCAGAACTTCATGGTCGGTGTGGGCATGACCGCGATGGCGGTGGCTGCTTCTAGGATGGTTTTTCTAGTAATTAGGATTGGTTCTTGTCTTGCTAGTTAAGTCTTGTCATGAATTTTCTAGTACATATAGGATTGATTCTTGTTCTGATCTTTTTAGTAACTAGGATTGGTTACCTGTCATGATCAATTGTACATAGTGTCAAGTTTTCTCTTTAATATCTAACATAAGAGGTAAAGGAAAGGAATTCAGTCACTCAATCAACATTACAATAAACAAATGGCCTACTTCTATCCAACAACTCCAACAACTCATGTGGTTGTCCATCAAACTAATATTGGTGCTTCATGCGAAACCAAGTGGACATCACACTATGATCTTGTATTTTTCCTATCTAAGTATTTTCTAAATGTTTCAAATTCAAGATTCCCTAAATAAGATCGTCCACCTGTCACTTCAGAAGTACATGATGCATCTCAAAAGGGCTGAGAACGAGGTAGAAGAGAGGCGCAACATGCGTGCTGCTGAGATGTCGAACTTAAGTAGGGACAAACTGGAAGAAGCTTTCAACTATTACCATGGATATGGGTTACATCAGCTATCCGCGAATATTGCCTCTAGGCACCCTGCTAGTCTTCCCACAAGGATGGATCATCCATCTGCGTTCGGAGCGCGTGGTGTGGGAGCCCATGGTGGTGGCATGCTATTCAGGGATGCCATGGCTGGGTCATCATCACTGCAGTCGGGTGTGACACAGTGGCCCTCTTGCTCCTCCAACTCATATGCAAACATGTTAGATGGCTTCTGGATGTGGGACGCATTTCGTTCTAGCCATTCCCGTGGTGAGTCATCCTACATTAGCATGCCGTGTCGCAATCTGCTAGGGGCAAACAGAGGCACTCATACTAGTGGCAGCAACATTGGGGAGAGAGACAGACACAGTCACAGGATGCTTTTGCTTGTGAATAACTTGCTAGTGCACCCATCTCGCCCACTGGGACTTCAGTCTCCGGTTCAGAGGAACCCATATGGAGTCACCGGGAACTGATTAGGCACATCTCGAGTCTCACGAATATGGTGTGTTTTAGACTGCATCGGTATTTCCCCAAAGAGGAAGGGATGATGCAGCACCGCTATGGTAAGTATTTCCCTCAGTTATGAAACCAAGGTATCAATCTAGTAGGAGAACCAAGCAACACTATGTAAACGGTACCTGCACACAAAGAACAAATACTTGCAACCCGATGCGTAAGAGGGGTTGTCAATCCCTCCACGGTAAAAAGATAGATTAGTTTCTATGAGATTGGATAAATAGATCTGAATAAAATGCGAAAATAAAATAATAAAGAAAAAGTGCAGCAAGGTTTTTTTGGGTTTTTGGAATAATAGATCTAAAAACAAATATGATAAAAGATAGATCTAAAAGCAATATGATAAAAGATAGACCCAGGGGGCGTATATTTTACTATTGGCTTCTCTTGAGAAAATAGCATATGGTGGGTAAACAAATTACTGTTGGCAATTGATAGAAGAACAAATAATTATGACGATATCCAGGAAATGATCATGAATATAGGCATCACGTCCAAGATTAGTAGACCGAAACGATTCTGCATCTACTACTATTACTCCACACATCGACCGCTATCCAGCATGCATCTAGTGTATTAAGTTCATGGAGAAACGAAGTAATGCAATAAGAATGATGACATGATGTAGACAAGATCTATTCATGTAGGAATATACCCCATATTTTTATCCTTAATAGCAACGATACATACGTGCCTCACTACCCCTTCTATCACTGGGTGAGGACACCGTAAGATCGAACCCATCACAAAGCACCTCTTCCCATTGCAAGAAAAATCAATCTAGTTGGCCTAACTAAACCAAAGATTCGAAGAAGAAATACGAGGCTATAAATAATCATGCATAAAAGAGATCAAAGAAGACTCAAATCATGGATATAGATCTGATCATAAACTCGAACTTCATCGGATCCCAACAAACACACCGCAAAAAGTCATTACATCAAATAGATCTCCAAGAGACCATTGTATTGAGAATCAAAAAGAGAGAAGAAGCCATCTAGCTAGTGCCTACGGACCCGTAGGTCTATGGTGAAATACTCACGCATCATCGCAGGAGCACCAATGAGGATGATGAACCCCTCCGTGATCGTGTTCCCCTCCGGCAGAGTGCCGGAATATGGATCTAGATTGGACCTGGTGGTTCTGGAACTTGCGGCGGCTAGAATTGTGTTTCCTCGACTCCCCTATGGTTTTTGGAATATTTGGGTATTTATATAGCTGAGAGGCTGTGGAGGAGACCCCCATGGGCCCCACAACCCAATAGGGTGAGCCAGGGGCCTCTGGCGCACCCTGGTGTCTTATGGGACCCACGGGCCTCCCCTCAGGTGCTTCCTTAGCTCCCAAGTTGTCTTCTGGTCCAAAAAAATGTCCAAAAAGATTCACTGCGTTTGGACTCCGTTTGAAAGGGATATTCTACGAAGTAAAAACAAGCAAAAAACAGCAACTGGCACTGGGCACTATGTCAATAGGTTAGTCCCAAAAAAGGATATAAAGTTGCTATAAAACGATTGTAAAACATGCAAGAATGATAATATAACAGCATGGAACAATCAAAAATTATAGATACGTTGGAGACATATCAGCATCCCCAAGTTTAATTCCTGCTCGTCCTCGAGTAGGTAAGTGATAAATACAGAATTTTTGATGTGGAATGCTGCCTAACATGTTCATCACATATTCTTTTCTTTTGTAGCATGGACATTTGGACTTTTTAGATGGTTCAAAGCAATAGTCTATAATTGACATGAAGACTTCAATACTCAAGCATATCAACAAGCAACCATGTCTTTCAAAATATCAACACTAAAGAAAGTTATCCCTAGCCCATCATGCTCAATCATTGATCCATTCACAAAACACACTCGAATATTAGCTACATCCAATGCTCAAGTATGATCATAGTGCTCCCTAGTTGCTGCTTTTTAAGAGAAGATCGAGACTCAAAATAAAAAGTAAAATTGCATAAAAGTAAATAGATAGGCCCTTCGCAGAGCGAAGCAGAGATTTGTAGAGGTGCTAGAGCTCAATGCTTAAATTGAGAGATAAAATTTTTGGGAGGCATGCTTTTCCCGTCAATGAAAACGACTGAGTAGTTTCCAATACTTTCCATGCTAGATACATCATAGGCGGTTCCCAAACATAAAATAAAGTTTATTCCTTTTTCCACCATACTTTCACACTCCAAGCTAGCCGTATCCACGGGTACCGTCCATACCAACACTTTCGAAGGAATTTATTATTTGATAACATAAAGTAAATTTCTTTTTCATTTCGGGACTGGGCATCCCTATTACCGCCACACTCTCATGCAATGACAAGTGAATAAACACTCATCTCGAGAATAACACATCTAGCATGGAAAAATATTGGCCACCCCCTGCCGCTTCATGAGTGGTACGGGCACACAAAAAGGAAATTATTTTGAAAATTAGAGTTGGCACAGACAAATTTACTTTGAATGGCACAGAAATACCGCATATAGGTAGGTATGGTGGACTCATATGGCAAAACCTGGTTTAAAGATTTTTGGATGCACAAGTAGTATTTCTACTTAGTACAAGTGGAGGCTAGCAAAAAGATTGAGAAGCAACCAACCAAGAAACAAAAATTCTCATAAATGAGCATTAAGCATAACTAACATCGAATAATGCACCACAAGTAGGATGTAATTTCATTGCATAACTATTGACTTTCGTGCTTGCATAGGGAATCACAAACCTTAACACCAATATTCTTACTAAAGCATAATTACTCACCAACATGACTCTCATATATATTACTATCATCATGTCTCAAAACTATTACAAAGAATCAAGTTTATTTCATCCAACGATTCATGAAAGTTTTTATTATATCCCTCTTGAATATCTATCACTTTGGGACTAATTTCATATATTGCAATTGCTTTTGATAAGCTCAAAGAAATTTAAGTGAAGAACATGAGCATAAATTTTTTCTTCTCTCAAAATAATATAAGTGAAGCATGAGAGTATTTCTTCAAAAAAAATTACTAACACTCAAATAAATCTAAGTGAAGCATAAGAGAATTTCTTCAAAACATATTAAAGCACGCCATGCTCAAAACGATATAAGTGAAGCACTAGAGCAATTCCATAGCTCAAAAAATTTAAGTGACGCACATAGAGCAATTCTAACAAATCATAGCATAATTTTGGCTCTCCCAAATAGGTGTGTCCAGCAATGATAAACATGAAAAACTAAAAAGCAAAACAACCAAAGACTCATATAATACAAGACGCTTCAAGCAAAACTCATGATATGTGACGAATAAAAATATAGCTCCAAGTAAAATTACCGATGGTTGTTAGAAGAAAGAGGGGATGCCTTCCGGGGCATCCCAAAGCTTAGTTGCTTGGTTCTCCTTGAATATTAACTTGGGGTGCCATGGGCATCCCCAAGCTTAGGCTCTTTTTACTCCTTATTCCTTCATCCATCGTGATCTCACCCAAAACTTGAAAACTTTAATCATACAAAACTTATCAAAACCTTCGTGAGATTCGTTAGTATAAGAAAACCAATCTTCACTTTAAGTACTGTTGCAAACCCATTCATATTTTGTTATTGCATTGTACCTACTGTATTCTAACTTTACCATGGCTTATACCCCCTGATACAATCCATAGATTCATCAAAATAAGCACACAATGCAAAGAAAACAGAATCTGTCAAAAACAAAATAGTCTGTAAAGATGCGAATTTTACTCATACTTATTTAACCCCAAAAATTCTGAAAAATTAGGACAACAGAGGCAATCTTCTGTAAAACAGTCAGAATTTTTCGTCGCTTCTGTGAATTTTAACAATTCTGTTACTGGACGCAAAAGTTTTTGTTTTTTAACAGGATCAAATCAACTATCACCCCAAGCCATCCTAAAGGCATTACTTGGCACAAACACTAATTAAAACATAAAAAACACAATCATAAAAGAGGCATAATTGTGTGAACACACAAAAAAAGAAAGAAAAAGAGAAAAAAGATATTTTATTCATTGGGTTGCCTCCCAACAAGCGCTATCATTTTACGCCCCTAGCTAGGCATAATAATTTTGATGATGCTCGCATGAAAGATAAGAATTGAAACACAAAGAGAGCATCATAATACATGTGACAAACACATTTAAGTCTAACATACTTCCAATGCATAGGGATTTTATAAGCAAACAAATTATCAAGACAAGAAATATATAGCATAAGCAAGGAAGAAGAAAGAAACAATAGCAATCTCAACATAACGAGAGGTAAATTAGTAACATGAAAATTTCTACAACCATATTTTCATCTCTCATAATAATTACATGTAGGATCATAATCAAACTCAACAATATAGCTATCATATAAATTTTTCTCTTCATGATCCACATGCATGCAAAGTTGACACTCTTCCAAGATAGTGGGATTAACATCAACTAAAGTCATGACCTCTCCAAACCCACTTTCATCAAAAATTTCATAACATTGAACACTCTCCAAATATGTGGGATTATTTTTACCTAAAGTTGACGCTCTTCCAAACCCACTTTCAATATTATTGCAGACATTATTATCAATATCATATTCATCATCAGGCTTAGATAAATTTTGAAGATCATAAGAAGAATCACCCCAATCATGATCATTGCAATAAGTAGTGGACATAGCAAAATTAGCGTCCCCAAGCTTGGGGTTTTGCATATTATTAGCATAATTGACATTAATAGAATTTATAGTAAAATCATTGCAATCATGCTATTCATTCAAGGAGCTATCATGAATCACTTCATAAATTTATTGATCACAATTTTCAGATTCACGAATCTCAAGCAAAACTTCGTAAAGATAGTCTAGTGCACTCAACTCACTAGCAATTGGTTCATCATGATTGGATCTTTTAAACAGATTAGCAAGTGGATGGGGATCCATATCAATAGATTTTTAGCAAGCAAAGATGCAAGAATATAGAAGGCACATGGCAACAGAAGCAAACAAAAGATCAAACAAGAAAAAGGCAAAAAAGGCGAACAAAAAGGCAAATATTTTTGTGAAGTGGGGGAGATGAAAACAAGAGGTAAATGGAAAATAATGTAAATTTCAAGTAGATGAGATTTATGATTAGGAACCTGATAGATGTTGATGATGTCTCCTCGGCAACGACGCCAGAAATTCCTTTGACGTGGCTTAGACTGCGTAGGTATTTCCCCAAAGAGGAAGGGATGATGCAGTACATCTATGGTAAGTATTTCCCTCAGTTATGAAACCAAGGTATCAATCCAGTAGGAGAACCAAGCAACACTGTGTAAATGGTACCTACACACAAAGAACAAATACTTGCAACCCGACGCGTAAGAAGGGTTGTTAATCCCTCCACGGTAAAAAGATAGATTGGTTTGTATGAGATTGGATAAATAGATCTGAATAAAACGCGAAATAAAATAGTAAAGAAAAAGTGCAGCAAGGTATTTTTGGGTTTTTGGAATAATAGATCTGAAAACAAATATGATAAAAGATAGATCTGAAAGCAATATGATAAAAGATAGACCCGGGGGCCGTAGATTTCACTAGTGGCTTTTCTCGAGAAAATAGCATACGGTGAGTAAACAAATTACTGTTGGACAATTGATAGAAGAAAAAATAATTCTGACGATATCCAGGCAATGATCATGAATATAGGCATCACGTCCAAGATTAGTAGACTGAAACGATTATAAATCTACTACTATTATTGTACACACCGACCACTATCCAGCATGCATCTAGTGTATTAAGTTCATGGAGAAACGGAGTAATGCAATAAGAACAATGACATGATGTAGACAAGATCTATTCATGTAGGAATATACCCCATCTTTTTATCCTTAATAGCAATGATACATACGTGCCTTGCTACCCCTTCTGTCACTGGGTGAGGACACCGTAAGATCGAACCCATCACAAAGCACCTCTTATGATTGCAAGACAAATCAATCTAGTTGGCCTAACTAAACCAAAGATTCGGAGAAGAAATACAAGGCTATAAATAATCATGCATAAAAGAGATCAAAGAAGACTCAAATAATTTTCATGGATATAGATCTGATCATAAACTCAAACTTCATCAGATCCCAACAAACACACCGCAAAAAGTCATTACATCAAATAGATCTCCAAGAGACCATTGTATTGAGAATCAAAAAGAGAGAAGAAGCTATGTAGCTACTGCCTACGGACTCGTAGGTCTATGGTGAACTACTCACGCATCATCAGAGGAGCACCAATGAGGATGATGAACCCCTCCGTGATCGTGTTCCCCTCCGGCAGAGTGCCGGAATAGGTGTCTAGATTGGATCTCGTGGTTTTGGAACTTGCGGCGGCTGGAATTGTGTTTCGTCGACTCCCCTAGGGTTTTTGGAATATTTGGGTATTTATAGAGCTGAGAGGCGGTGGAGGAGACCCCCGTGGGCCCCACAACCCATCAGGGTGCACCCTGGTGTCTTCTCCCAGGTGCTTCCTTAGCTCCCAAGTTGTCTTCTGGTCCAAAAAAATCTCCAGAAAGCTTCGCTGTGTTTGGACTCCGTTTGATAGGGATATTCTGCGAAGTAAAAAACAAGCAAAAAACAGCTACTGGCACTGGGCACTATGTCAATAGGTTAGTCCCAAAAAATGATATAAAGTTGGTATAAAATGATTGTAAAACATCCAAGAATGATAATATAATAGCATGGAACAATAAAAAATTATTGATACATTGGAGACGTATCAGAATACACTTTCTTTGGCTTAATGGCCCATGAAGAAAACTTATATATAGGTAGTAGATATACAATATTATTAGATAAGGGGGAAGGAAGAGAGACATAAAGGGTATTTTTTGGGGTGGGGGAGAAGGTTTGTGTATTACTTTCCTTTTTCCTTGTTGGTCCCATATGTAATTGACATAACCCATCTAGAAGTTACTTTGTGGTTTAACCCATTCATATTACTTTCTTTTCCCTTGTGGGTCCCATATGTAACTGATATCACCCATCTAGCAGTTACCTAAAGGCCAAAGAGGTACTTGACAGTATCTTTTTCCTCTTCAGCGTACCACCAGTTTGGCCTTCTTATCAATCAGAACTTCCATGGTCCGTGCTGACATGACCGCGACAGCGGTGGCGGCTACTAGAATGATTTTTCTAGTAATTAGGATTGGTTATCGTCTTCCTAATTATGGTCTTGCTAATCATACCTATAGGATTGGTTCTCATCCTGATCTTTCTAGTAACAAGGATTGGTTTACATGTTGTGATAATTGTTAGATAGTGGAAAGTTTTATCTTGAATATCTAACCTAAGAGGTTAAAGGAAAGGAAGTCTGTCACTCGAGCAAAATTGCAATAAACAAATAGCCTTTTTTCTATCCAAACACCTCATGTGGTTGTGCATCAAACTAATTTTTGGCGCTTCGTGCACAAGGACAAACAATGATATCGAAACCAAGTGGACATGACACTACGATCATGTATTTTTTCTATCTCCATAATTTCTAAAAGCTACAAACTAAAAATTCCCTAAATAATACCTTACACTTACCATTTCATAAGTACATGATGTATCTCAGAAGGGTCGAGAAAAGAGGTGCTATGTGCTTGCTGCTAAAAGGTGGAACGTAAGTAGGGACACACCGGAAGAAGCTTTCAACTATTACCATGGACATGGGGTATACTGGTCGTCCACAAATGTTGCCTCTTTGAACCATACCAGTCTTCCCAAAAAGATGGATCATCTATCTGTGTCTGAAGCATGTGGTAAGTGTCGTCACGTGTGTGTAGAACACATGTGAGATTCATAGATGGGGCACAAGGCGCAGGTCTATCTCAACGAAAAATGTAAAAAGACACAGCAATCTACCCAAGTTTGGGCTGCATGGCTGCGTAACACCCTACTCCTGCTTTGTGTGTGCTTTAAATCCTGCACAGAGAGGTACAAATCATTTCGGGAACGGAAAGTGTAATGTTGCTCCTATCTAGGTTCTACCAAGTGGCCAACCCTTTTTATAGTAGCCCGATCCTTCTTTTATATTGCAAGGGTTGCCAAAGAGACTATGCTACACATAATAATACATTGCGTGACAAGGTAGGTATGCACATTTAATGCTTGGTGAACTGTCCTTAGCTCCTTGCCTCCGGGAATGAACGTTCGTTATTTCATACAGCTCAATGTGGTTACTTGGCGCCGAAGTGACACGTCTAGGTACATGCGTTCACTGCACGGTCGGTGGTCGGATGACTTAGCCTATGCATCGTTGTTACTCCATCGGCCAGTTTGTTTACCCGCCATGTGTCGCAAAAATCTGCGTGTGCAGAACCAGTATGGCATGCATGGGGTATTGTGGTCTGGCTCCTCTTGGAAGTCGGTTGGAAAGTCGTTGCCGGGCGAAGTTATTCCCGGGGGTAGGCTGCCCCTTGCCTCATTGTTGACAGGCTTTGGGTTTGATCATAAGAAGATGTCACAGGTCTTGACAAAGATCTGCATACCACCAAGGAGCTTCTAGACTCCTTCTGGATGTTGTGGTAGCAAATCTCGGAGATGTCTTGCAGTGATTTTTCTCTGAATGTCTGCTTTTTAGCGTCATGGCAACAGCAACCCGTGCGCAGTTGGTTCCGTGAACCCACCGCTCATGGTACTGACAGTAAGAGTGCCAATGGTGTCATCATACTCTTCAGGGATGGGATGTCTCGGTCGTCATCGCTACTGTCGGGTGTGACATAGTGGCCCTCTTCCTTCTCCAGCTTATATGCAAACATGTCAAATGGCTTAGGACCGTGGGATGCATTTTGTTCTAGCCATTCCCGTGGTGAGTTATCCTGCATGAGCCTGCTGCATGGCAATCTGTTAGCGGCAAACAGAGGCATTCGTAATAGTGGAAGCTCCTTTGCAGGCAGAGGTAGACACAATCGCGGGATGCTTTTGTGTGTGAATCACTTTCCAGTGTAGCCATCTCACCCACTCGGACTTCAACCTCCAGTTCAATGGAACCCAATGCTATAAAAACACACTTCCATGATGGTACGTGTTTGTCACAGTAGGTCACGTTTTATGTCATGCATGTACATCAATGATGATTTTATGACAGAATCAGGAAGTGTTCCATGAGAATAATACATGTATCATCATGGAAGTGATTTCGTCAAGTCTAACCGACATGTGGTAGCCACCGTAATGGGTCGCCATTAAGCTATCGGGTGCCGGTTTTGGATCCGATACCCATTAACAACAACACCGATGACAATTTTCTACATGTTAATTTCGCATTCGCCAACGGAACCACACGTTAGCTCTGTGTTGTGAGAGATGTCATCCGTCTAGTGGAAGAGACGCTCCAATGAAACATCCACACATGGAATGACCCAACAGTGGCCTGTTTAGGTTAAATAGGCCAGCCAAGTCAAAGGCCCACAAGATTTGGTCAGATACTAGTGGGCCGGACCATTAACAATCTGCCATGTCCATGGGTCGAATAATGGCTCATATGCAGATCCGGCCCATTAAAAGTCCACTATGTTTCAGGCCCAACTAAGGCCTGGTGTCTCTTTCGGCTTGTTGAAGGCCCATTGTACAGTTTGACCCATTTTGGCATGATGTTTATTTCGGCCTATTAACGGCCCTTGTACAATTAGGCCGTTTTCGGCACAGTGTCACTTTCGGCCTTTTAATGGCCCATGCTACATTTTTTTCCCATTTCTGGTCGGAAGTGACTTTCGGCCTCTTAACAGCCTGTTCAAGGCTCATGGTATGATTTGGCCCATTTATGGCCCAACTTTGCATCTGTCCTGCTATAGCCCATTATGTGATCGGGCCACCCAAGGCCCGAGATATATTTTGTCGTGGTAATGGCCCGCCATGTAATTGGGCCAATCATGGGCCGAGGAATATTTTGTTCTCACTACTGCTAGGTGCGAGGTAGTGGACCTTTTCCTCCTCGAGCCCATATGCAAACATGTGAAATGGCTCAGAGGCGTGCGATGCATTTGGTTCCAGCCATTCCCGTTGCAAGTCATCCTCGGCATGCTGTGAGGCAATCTGTTGGGGACAAATAGATGCTTTCATAGTAGTGGTAGCTCCTTTGCGGACAAAGGCACACACAATCATGGGATGCTTTTGTCAGTGAATTAGTTACAGTGTAGCCATCTCACCCAATGGGACTCCAGCTCAGAGGAACCCTTATGGAGACATCGGAAACTACCTAGGTACACCTCGAGTCTAGCAAATATGCGTATTTGGCTTAATGGCCCAAAAAGGAAACTTATATATAGATAGTACATAAACAATATCACTACATAAGGGCTAAGGAAGAGAGACAGAGAAGGTGTATTTTAGTGTGTGGATCCCACATCTATGCCATTTGGTGGGGGAGAAGGTTTGTGTCTTACTTTTCTTTTTCCTTGTGGGTCCCATGTGCAACTGACATAACCAATCAAGTAGTGACCCAGTGGCATAACCTATTGTACTTTCCTAATTGCTTGTGGGTCCCATGTGTAACTTACATAACCCAACTAGCCATTACTGAGAGGCCAGAGAGGTACTTGACAACATCCTTCCCGGACAAAGGTTACAACACACATTTGGCCTTCTGATCGATCAAAACTTTCAAGGTCGGGCCGGACGTGCTAGCGATGTCGGTGGCAGCTGATAGAATGATTTTCCTGGTAATTAGGATTGGTTCTCATCTTTCTAATTTAGTCTCGTTGTTAATTTTCTAGTGCCTATAGGCTTTGTTTTCATCGTGATCTTTCTAGTAACTAGGATTGGTTACCTGTCGTGATAAATTGGAGATAGTGGCAAGTTTTCTCTTGAATATCTAGTGTAAGATGTAAAGTAAAGGAAATTAGTCACTTGAGCAACATTGAAATAAACAAATGGCCTAATTCCATCCAACAACTCATGCAGTTATCCATCAAACTAAGTTTGGTGCTTCATGCCAAACAAAAATGGTGCACACACAATCATGTGGAAACCAAGTGGACATGACACTACGATCATGTATTTTTCCTATCTCTTTATTTTCTAAATGCTACAATTTCAAATTTCAAAAGAAGTCGTTCCACTTGTCACTTCAGAAGTACATGTTATATCTCAAAAGGGCCGAGAACGAGGCGAAAGAGAGGCACAATCTGTTGCTGCTGAAATGTGGAACTTAAGTAGGGAAGCACAGTATGAAGCTTTCAACTATTACCTTGGACATGGGATAGATCGGCCGTACACAAACGTTGCCTCTTGGAACCCTGTAAGTCTTCCCACAACGATTGATCATCCTGCCATGCTCGTAGCGTGGGGTGCGCGTGCCCATGGTGGCGCCATGCTCTTCACAGATGCCATGCCTGGGTCGTCATAACTACTATGGAGTGTGATATAGTGGCCCTCTTCCTCCTCCGGCTCATATGCAAACATTTCAAATGGCTCGGGGACTTGGGATGCATTTGGTTCCAGCCATTCATGTGGTGTGTCATCTTACCTGAGCATGTTGTGTGGCAATCTGTTGGGGGTAAACACAGACATTCATAGTAGTGGCAGCTCCTTTGCAGAAAGAGACACATAATCGCGATATGCTTTTGCTGGTGAATTTGTTACCATTGTAGCCATTTGGCCCATAGGGACTCCAGCTTCCGGCTCAGAGAAACCCATACGGAGACACCGAGATCTGCCAAGGCACAACTCAAGTCTCCTGAATACGCTTATTTGTCGTAATGGCCCAAGAAGGAAACTTATATATAGAGAGTAGATAGACATTATTATTAGATAAGATCGACGAAAGAGAGATTAAGAGGGTGTTTCTTTGGTGTGTGGATCCCACATTTATGCGATTTGGCGCGGGAGAAGGTTTGTGTATTACTTTCCTTTTTCCTTCTGGGTCACATGTGTAACTGACATAACGCATCTAGAAGTTACCTAATGGCATAGCCCAATTTACTTTCCTATTTCCTTGTGGGTCCTGTGTGTAACTTACATAACCCATCTAGAAGTTACCCAGAGGCTAGAGAGGTACTTGACAACATCCTTTCCGGCCTAAGTGTACAACACACGCTTGGCCTTCTAATCCATGATTGGGCCGGGCGTGATCCCGTTGGCGGTGGCTGCAGATGGAATGAATTTTTTAGTAATTAGGAGTGGTTCTCCAATTGCTAATAAAGTCTTGTCAAGAAATTTTTAGTACCTATAGGCATGGTTTTAAATAGCGGATAGTGGGCTGGTAGCGGACTGGGGTCCGCATAGTGGAATGCGGATAGCGGACGATATTGTGGGCGCTATGTCCGCGTAGTGGATTTGTAAAAACACTAGATTATTGTTTATATTTCTAGATCGTTAACAAAAATTAATGACATTTAATTTGAGCAATAGCAGATGCTATCTCCGCTATTTGAAACTATGCCTATAGGATTGGTTTTCTTCATGATCTTTCTAGTAACTAGGACTGGTAACCTATCATGATAAATTGTAGATAGTGTCAAGTTTTCTCTAGAATATCTAACCTAAGAGGTAAGGGAAAGGAAGTCAGTCACTCGAGTAACATTGCAATAAAAAAATGGCCTACTTCTATCCAACAACTCATGTGGTAGTCCAACAAAGAAATTTTGGTACTTCACACACAAAGAAAATGCTGCACACACGATCATGTGGATACCAAGTGGACATGACACTGTGATCATGTATTTTTCATATCTCCATATTTTCTAAATGCTACAAAATAAAAATTCCCTAAGTAAAACATTAGGCTTGTCATTTCAGAAGTACAATGTCTATTTTAAGAAGGGATGAGAATGACGCGGAAGAGAGGCATAATATTCTTGCTTCTAAAATGTGGAACTTAAGTAGGGACATACTAGAAGAAGCTTTCAACTACTACCATGGACATGGGGTACATCAGCCGTTCACAAATGTAGCCTCTTGGAACTCTACCAATCTTCCCATGAAGATGGATCATCCATCCGTGCCCGGAGCATGTGGTGCGGGTGCCCATGGTGGTGCATGCTCTTCGAAGATGCCATGCCTCGGTTGTCATCACTGCTACCGGGCATGAGAGAGTGGCCCTCTTCGTCCTCTAGCTCATATGCAAACATGTGAAATGGCTCAGGGTTGTGGGACGCATTTGGTTCCAGCCATTCCCGTGGTGAGTCATCCTACATTAGCATGCTGTGTGGCAATCTCTTGGGGGCAAATAGAGGCATTCATAGTAGTGGAATCTCCTTTGCGGACGGAGATAGACACAATCTTGGGATTCTTTTGCCTATGAATCAGTTTCCAATGTAGCCATTTCGCCCATTGGGACTCCAGCCTACGGCTCAGAGGAATCCACATGGAGACACCGGGAATAGCCTAGGTAGACCTGGAGTCTCGCGAATACGCTTCTTTGGCTTGATGTCCCAAGAAGGAAACTTATATAAATATAGTAGATAAACAATATTAATAGATAAGGACGAATGAAGAGAGACGGAGAGGGTGTTTATTTAGTGTGTGGATTCCACATCTATGTGATTTGGTGAGGGACAAGGTTTGTGTATAACTTTCCTTTTTTCCTTGTGGTTCCCATGTGTAACTGACATAATGTAGGATCGAGAAGATAGGTGTAGAGGGGTGTCGTGCGTACGACGATCTATGGGACCAGGAAAGGATCCTTTGCGGTTCGACTATGGAGACCATCAAGCACAAAGAGAAGATTCAGCAATCAACACAGTGGTTTACCCAGGTTCGGGCCGCTGTGAAGCGTAAAACCCTACTCCTGCTTTGTTGTATTGGATGTATGAGCACAAGTACAAGGAGCGCAACTTGCCGGCAAGGTTTGCATGGGAATTGCAGCTATGCGTGTAATTGGGCAAAGTGTCGACCTTTCTAAAGGTAGCCATGGGCCTCCTTTTATTGGGAAAGGGGTCTCCAAGGTGGCAAAATAGTCTTTACATGAGGTGAATAGTGGATACAGTGCCAAATACCTAACTCTGACGGGTTAGGACAAACGCATTGAATGCGCCGTGAGGTGTCACTCTGGTGAAGCTCCCTGGTAAGAATTGTGTCTCCTTCTGTGCCGTTCGCCCAGCTACCACATATTTCTTTGACATGCTCCTAGGACGGGTGTCATTAAAGTTGTCCTTAGAGCGGCGAGTTCACACGTGACCAGACAATACTCACCTAACTACCTGCCCGCTTGACACCTATTTGACAAGCGACATCCTGGTCGCTGAGGTGGAGCGGTGGCAAGGTTGTGGGATCTTCCTGGCATGGAGCTTGTCGGGTCTTCATTTGCTTACCGGCAAGTATCTTGCCGGCAAATCCAGCCTTGATCTCTTGTATCTTTCTGTAGCACTTCTTGATCACTTGACTGGAGGTCTTCTTCATGGTTTTATCAACCAAGTCTTGTGCTTTGTCTTAAGTTGTTCTCCGGCAAGCCCTACCACCGGGATGGCTACTACTACCTATGCACAAGTCTGGGGTACTAAAGGACCCAAACTTTAGTACACCGACAGGAGCCCCCGGGCCTGGCCCACACATGCATGCGAGGCGTCATTAGGCTAGGCCCAAACAGTGCATAGGCATGCGTGGCAGAGGATAACTGTCATAATCCTCTTTTTAACCACGCCCCCTGCGACATGCATTAAATGCGGAACGTGGGAGAGGCAGGATGAAACAGCTGCAGCAGTAGTGCGCCTGCAAAAGCGCATCCACATCGAACAGTAAGGAGCCAGCCCCCCGCGCATTCGCCATAAAAAGGAATCCACAAAGGGCGCTGCTCATTTACCTCTCCTCCTTTTCAATCTAGTAGACCACCATCTTCTTCTTCCTTGCGCCAGAGCACATATCCTTCCACCGCTCCCACTTTCCTTCAGCTTCCTCTATAATCAGCCGCAATGGCATCCAAAAAGGGAAACCAATACAAGCCGGAGAAGGCCGTCAACCCAGAGGCGGAGGGGCGAAGGAATCACGTCGTCTTCATGTCGGTGCTCGACAAGAGCACCCTGATAGAGCGGTACACATACATGTGGGGGGAGGAGATGCTAGGCCACACTGCTCCCGACGTGCTTCCCGGCTACGTCAAGGGCGGCAAAGATAAATTCCCTTTCTTCACCGCGTATTTTTACTGCGGGCTCCGCCCTCCATTTTCTGATTTCTTCAATGACATCATGTACTCGTATGGCTTCCATCTCTTAGATTTCATGCCGAATGTCGTGACTTGCATGTCAGTTTTTACCCATATGTGTGAAAAATTCGCCGGGGTAGTCCCCTATACACCTCTCTTCCATGATTACTTCATTCCCCGCATTGAAGGAGATACCCTTTCTGGTGCTATCACTTGGATTCCGAGGGCATGCAACAAGAAGATTTATCCATAAGGGAATTTGCATCGAAAGTGGGATGAGTGGTGGGCGGAATGGTGCTTGATAAAGGAGAAAGAATTACTGCCGTTCTGCTTGCCCTAGAAGACGAAAGTGGTCCGCCGCAAGGATTGGAGTGACCTTGATTCCCAGGACAAGAAGCTCACAATTGCTGTCACCAGAATCCATCGTCTCAGGGCTTTTGGACTCACCATTGAAATGGTGGGCGCTGACTTCCTTCGCCGCTAGATCGCCCCTCTGCAGAACAAGGAGAGACCCGTCTGGGACTTCAAGAATGCTGCACATGTCATGAGATTGCACCCTGGTCTGAACAATAACTTGACAATACTGGAGCACACATCTCTCTGCCACCAGTTGTTCAGAATAAACGACAAATTCAAGTTTGCGGCAAATATAATCCCCCTGTGCAACAAGTCCGCCTTGAGCACAACCTTTGCCATGATGCCAGCGTGCAATGCCCATGGCATTGACGGGACTTGGGATGAACCACCTGCAGATCATGTGCAGGAATGGTTCGATACTGTGGTGGAGAAGGCCATCAGAGAAGAACCAGAGCTCGTCCACCCCACCACTGATATGGAAGTGGCCCACATTATCAATATGGTAGAATATACAGGGCTAGCCACTGAAGAGGCTGGCGGCTCTGGATCTTTAGTAGCTGGTGTCGGTGAAGATGAAGAAGCACCGGAGGAGATCATTGCTAAGCAAGGCGAGGTTACGGGGGAGCTGGGTGACAAAATTGCAGGGAACTCCATTGATGAAGATACTCCCGGAGAGCTGCTCTAACAGGAGCCCCCTGCTCCGCCAAGGAAACCATGCATCCTCCGAAGGCCACCTCCGGCGACCCAGTCCATCCATCATCAAGTGACGAGGTTGTCAACAAAAGGGCAACCGGCAAGGCTACATAGCGGCAAGGAACTTGACAGCAAGCTGCGTGGCGTACAAGGCGTATAGCAGCGCCGGCAACTGGAGCGGCAGGGTCATCTTGAGCTACTGCTTCTGCCGCAGCCAAGCGCGCGAGGACTCCTACTCCACCTCGCCATACCTGGCGTGCCATAGGTGTCGTGCGTACGACGATCTATGGGACCAGCAAGGGCCCCTTGCGGTTCGACTGGGGAGATCGTCAAGCACAAACAGCAGATTCCGCAATCAACACAGTGGTTTACCCAGGTTCGGGCCGCCGTGAAGAGTAAAACCCTACTCCTGCTTTGTTGTGTTGGATGTATGAGCACAAGTACAAGGATCGCAACTTGCCGGCAAGGTTTGCACGGGAATTGCAGCTACGCGTGCAATTGGGCAAAGTGTCGACCTTTGTAAAGGTAGCCATGGGCCTCCTTTTATAGGGAAAGGGGTCTCCACAGTGGCAAAATAGTCTTTACATGAGGTAAATAGTGGCTACAGTGCCAAATACCTAACTCTGACGCGTTAGGACAAATGCATTAAATGCGTCGTGAGGTGTCTCGCCTAGCTACCTCATATTTCTTTGACACGCTCCTGGGATGGGTGTCATTAAAGTTGTCCTTAGAGCGGCAAGCTGACACGTGACCAGACAATACTCACCTAACTACCTGCCCGCTCGACATCTATTTGACAAGCGACATGCTGGTCACTCAGGTGGAGCGGTGGCAAGGTAGTGGGAACTTCCCGACACGGAGCTTGCCGAGTCTCCATTTTCTTGCTAGCAAGTATCTTGCTAGCAACTCCAGCCTTGATCTCTTGTATCTTTCTGTAGAACTTCTCGAGCACTTTACTAGAGGTCTTCTTCACGGTTTTATCAACCAAGTCTTGAGCTTTGTCTTAAGCTGTCCTCTGGCAAGCCCTGCCGTCGGGACGGCTACTACTACCTATGCACAAGTCTGGGGTACTAAAGGACCCAAACTTTAGTACATTGACAAGGGGGTGAATAGACACTTAACAAATCAAAGGTGCAATTTTTAGTTTTCTTGAAGTTTAGGCAGATGTGGCACTAGTTAAGATACATCCAATCCTTGCAAGTAATGAGTTCAAGGGGATTGACAACCCTCTTGCCCACATTGGGTGCAAGTATTTGCTCTTGTGTTTGGAGGTATTGCTTGCTAGGAATTTGTGTGCCTCTCCTATTGGTTCGATAACCTTGGTACTCACTGAGGGAAATACTATCTACTACTATATTGCTTCGACCTTCCTCTTTGGGGAAAATCCCAACGCACCTTACAAGTAGCAATCAGCTGTCTGCGAATGTTGCCACTTGGAACCCTACCGGTCTTCCCACAAGAATGGATCATCCATCTACATCCAGAGAATGTGGTGTGGGTATCCATGGCGGCGGCATGCTATTCAGGGATGCCATTCCTGGTCGTCATCACTGCAGCAGGGTGTGACACAGCGGCCATCTTGCTCCTCACGCTCATATGCAAACATGTCAAATGGCTCCCGGACATGGGGCATATTTGGTTCTAGCCATTCCCGTGGTGAATCATCCTACATTAGCATGCTGCATGACAATCAACTAGGGGCAAACAGAGGCACACATAGTAGTGGCAGCTACTGTGCGGGCAGAAACAGACACAATCGTTTGATGCTTTTGCTTGTGAATAAGTTCCTAGTGCAGCCATCTTGCCCACTGGGACTCCAGCCTCCGTTTCAGAGTAACCCATATGGAGACATTAGGAACTCCCTAGGCACAACTTGAGTCCCGCGAATACGCTTCTTTGGCTTAATGGCCCAAGAAGGAAACTTATATATAGGTAGTAGATAAACAATATTACTAGATAAGGGCGATGGAAGAGAGACCCAAAGGGTATTTTGTATGTGGATCCCACAACCTATGCAATTTCGTAGGGGTGAAGGTTTCTGTATTATTTCCTTTTTCCTTGTCGGTCCCATATGTTACTTAAATATCCCATCAAGCAGTTACCCAGTGGCTTAAACCATTCATATTACTTTCCTTTTCCCTTGTGGGTCCCATGTGTAACTCATATAACCCATCCAGCAGTTACCCAAAGGTCAAAGAGGTACATGACAATATCCTTTTCTACCTCGGCGTACCACACAAGCTTGGCCTTCTTTGATCAGAACTTTTATGGTAGGTGTTGCCGTGACCGCGTTGGTGGTGCTGCTGCTAGAATTATTTATCTAGTACCTAGGATTGGTTCTCGTCTTTCTAATTGTGTCTTGTCGTGCAATTTCTCGTACCTATAGGATTGGTTCTCGTCATGGTCTTTGTAGTAACTAGGATTGGTTACCTGTCATGATAATTGTTAGATTGTGGCAAGTTTTATCTTGAATATCTAACCTAAGAGATTAAAGGAAACGAAATCTATCACTTGAGCAAAATTGAAATAAACAAATGGCCTTGTTCTATCCAAAAACATCATGTGGTTGTCCATCAAACTAATTTTTGTGCTTCACGTGCAACGAAAATGGTGCACACATAATCATGTGAAAACCAAGTGGACATGACACTATGATCAAGTATTTTTTCTATCTCCATAGTTTATAAATGCTACAAATTAAACATTTCCTAAATAAGACCTTCCACTTCCCATTTCAGAAGTACATGATTTATCTTAGAAGGGTCGAGAACAAGGCAGAAGAGAGGCGCAATCTGCTTGCTTCTGAAAGGTGGAACTTAAATAGGGACACACTGGAAGAAGCTTTCAACTATTACCGTGGACATGGGGTACATTGGCCGTCCACAAATCTTGCCTCTTGTAACCGTACTAGTCTTGCCACAAAAATTGCAATAAACAAATGGCCTTGTTCTATCCAAAAACCTCATGTGGTTGTCCTTCAAACTAATTTTGGTTCTTCACGCACATCGAAAATGGTGCACAGACAATCATGTGGAACCAAGTGGGCATGATAGTATGGTCATGTATTTTTTCCTATCGTCGTATTTACTGAATGCTACAAACTAAAGATTCTATAAATAAGTCCTTCCACTTGTCATTTCAGAAGTATAGGATGGATCTCTGAAGTGTCGAGAACGAGGCGAAAGAGAGGCGCAATATGCTTGCAACTGAAAGGTGGAACTTAAGTAGGGATACACTTGAAGAAGTTTCAACTATGACCATGGACATGGGGTAAAGCGTCATCCGCAAACATTGCCACTTGGAACCCTACCAGTCTTCCCACAAGGATAGCTCACCCATCTGCCATAGAGAGCATGGTGCGGGTGCCCAAGATGGCGGCATGCTGTTCACGGGAGTCATGCCTGGTTCATCATCACTATAGTCGGGTGTGACACGGTGGCCCTGTTGCTCCTCTAGCTCATATGCAAACATGTCAAATGACTCAACAACGTGGGACACATTTGGTTCCTGCCATTTTATGGTGAGTCATCCGATAGGAGCATGACGCATGGCAATCTGCTGGGGGCTAACAAAGGCATTCATAGTAATGGCAGCTCCTTTGCGGACAAAGACAGACACAATAACGGGATGCTTTTGCCGATGAATAAGTTTCTAGTGCAGCCAGCTCGCCCACTGGGACTCCAGCCTCCAATTTAGAGGAACCCATATGGACACATCATGAACTTCCTAGGCATAACTCGAGTCTCGCGAATACACTTCTTTGGTTTAATGGCCCAAGAAGGAAACTTATATATAGATAGTAGCTAAACAATATTACTAGATAAGGGCGAAGGAACGGAGACACAGAAGGTTTTTTTTGTGTGTGGATCCCATTTCTAAGTGATTGGCGGGGAAGAAGGTTTGTGTATTACTTTCCTTTTTCCTTGTGGGTCCCATGTGTAACTCACATAAACCATCTAGCAGTTACCCGGTGGCATAACCCATTTTACTTTCCTTCTTCCTGGTGGGTCCCATGTGGAACTGACATAACTTATTTAACAGTTACCCACATACTAGGGAGGTACTCAACAACATCATTTCCGGCCTAATCGTACAACACAGAATTGGCATTCTTATCGATCAAAACTTTCATGTAGAATGATCTTTCTTGAAACTAGCATTCATTTTGTGCCGCGATAATTTCTAGATAGTGGCAAGTTTTATCTTGAATATCTAACCTAAGAGGTAAAGGAAAGGAAGTCTGTCACTCGAGCAAAATTGCAATAAACAAATGGCCTACTTCTATCCAATCACTCATGGGGTTGTCCATCGATGTAACTAGGTGCTTCACGAGCAACAAAAATGGTGCACACACAATCATGTGGAAACCAATCATGTAGTTTCCTACCGCCATATTTTCTAACTGATACAAATTGAAGATTCCCTAAATAAGACCTTCCACTTGTCATTCCAAAAGTACTAGAATTATCTCAGAAGGGTCGAGAATGAGGCGGAAGAGAGCCGCAATCTACTTGTTGCTGAAAGGTGGAACTTTAGTAGGGACACACTAGAAGAAGATCAACTAGTACCATGGACATGGGGTACATCGTTGTCCGCAAACTTTGCCTCTTTAACCCTACCAGTTTTCGGAGTGTGTGGTGCAGGTGCCTATGGTGGCGGTATGTTCTTCAGGGATGGGATGCCTGGGTCATCATCACTACTGACGGGTGTAAGATAGTGGCACTCTTCCTCCGCCAGCTCATATGTAAACATGTCAAATGGCTCGGGAGCGTGGGATGCATTTTGTTCCACCCATTCCCATGATGAGTCATCCTACATGAGCATGATGCGTAGAAATCAAAAGGGGCAAACAGAGTCATTCAAAGTACTGGCAACTCCATTACGGACAGAGGCAGACGCAATCGCGGCATGCTTTTGCATATGAATCAGTTTCCAGTGTAGCCATCTCTCCCATCGGGACTCCTTCCTCAGGTTCAGAGGAACCCATATGGAGACGCCAAGAACTGCCTAGGCACACCTCGAGGCTCGCAAAAGTGCTGCTTTGGCTTAATGGCTGAAGAAGGAAACTTATACATAGATAGTTGATAAAAAATATTACTACCTCTTTAAAGAAATTTGAGAGCGTTTACATTACTATAGTGATCTAAATACTATTATATTTCTTTACGAAGGGAGTACTAGATAAGGGCGAAGGAAGAGAGACAAAGAGGGTGCTTGTTTGGTGTATGGATCCCACATCTATGTGATTTGGCGGGGAGGAAGGTTTGTGTATTACTTTCCTTTTTCCTTGAGGTTCCCATGCGTAACTGACATAACACATCTAGTAGTTAGCCAGTGGCATAACCCGTTCATATTACTTTCCTTTTCCCTTGTGGGTCCCATGTGTAACTAACATAGCCCATCTAGCAGTTCCCCAGAGGCTAGAGAGGTAATTGACGATATCATTTTTGGCCTCAGTGTACCACACACGCGTGGCCTTCTTATCGATCAGAACTTTCATGGTCGGTGCGGGAATGACCGCGATGGCAGTGGCTGCTGCCAGAATGATTTTTCTAGTAATTAGGATTTGTTCTCATCTTGCTAATTAAGTCTCGTCATGAATTCTCTAGTACCTATAGGATTGATTCTCGTTCTGATCTTTCTAGTAACTAGGATTGATTACCTGTCATGATCAATTGCAGATAGTGGCAAGTTTTCTCTTTAATATCTAATACAAGTGTTAAAGGAAAGGAGTTCAGTCACTCGATAAACATTACAACAAACAAATGGCCTACTTCTATCCAACAACTAATGCGGTTGTCCATCAAACTAATTTTGGTGCTTCATGCGCAACAAAAATGGCACACACGCAATCATGCCGAAACCAAGTGGACATCACACTATGATCATGTATTCTCCTATCTAAGTATTTTCTAAATGTTTCAAATTGAAGATTCCCTAAATAAGTCCATCCACTTGTCACTTCAGAAGTACATGATGCATCTCAGAATGACCGAGAACGAGGTAGAAGAGAGGCGTGGTCTGGGTGCCCATGGTGGTCGCACGCTCTTCAGCGATGCCATGCCTGGGTCGTCATCACTGTAGTCGGGTGTGACACAGTGGCCCTCTTGCACCTCCAGCTCATATGCAAACATGTCAAATGGCTCCTGAACATGGGACGCATTTGGTTCCAGCCATTCCCGTGGTGAGTCATCCTACATTAGCATGTCGCGTGGCAATTTGCTAGGGGCAAACAAAGGCACTCATACTAGTGGCAGCAACTTTGGGGAGGGAGACAGACATAGTCGCAGGATGCTTTCACTTGTGAATAACTTTCTAGTGCACCCATGTCGCCCACTGGGACTCCAGTCACTGGTTCATAGGAACCCATATGGAGACACTGGGAACTGCCTATGCACATCTCGAGTCTCGTGAATACACTTTCTTTGGCTTAATGGCCCAAGAAGGAAACTTATATACAGGTAGTAGATATACAATATTATTAGATAAGAGTGAAGGAAGAAGACATAAAGGGTATATTTTTGTGGGCGGGGGAGTAGGCTTGTGTATTACTTTCCTTTTTCCTTGTCGGTCCCATATGTAATTGACAAATCCCATCTGGAAGTTACCCAGTGGCTTAACCCATTCATATTACTTTCTTTTCCCTTGTGAGTCCCATATGTAACTGATATCATCCATCTAGCAGTTACCTAAAGGCCAAAGAGGTACTTGACAGTATCCTTTTCTGCCTCAGTGTATCATACTAGTTTGGCCTTCTTATCGATCAGAACTTTCATGGTCGATGCTGACATGACCGCGACAGCGGTGGGTGCTACTAGAATGATTTTTCTAGTAATTAGGATTGGTTCTCGTCTTACTAATTATATCCCGTCGTGAAACTTCTCATACCTATAGGATTGGTTCTCATCCTGATCTTTCTAGTAACAAGGATTGGTTTACATGTTGTGATAACTAGCGGGGCAACCCGCGCATTTGTGCGGCTAGGCACAATACATATTGTTTTTTGTTCAAGATGTTACAAAAGTCGGTGCTTACTATTTTAGGTGTAATTATATTCTCTTGAAGTTATGTTGTTTGTGCAATTAATTATCATTAGAAAAATATATCCGTATTCTATGTCTTGCGGAAACATGATTGCATTTTGGTATGAATCTTTCGATGAATGTATTGGGTTTTTGGCAAGGCCGATTGTAAAAATTGATGTTATGCAAGTTTGTGACCAATCTTTGAAAGCATTTACTTTCATATTGATCCTTAACTTCCCTCATCCACTCCGCCTCACATGCAATTGAATTGCAAATCGTATAAGCACTCCTATTGAACTGGCCTTAGTGCTCAAGATTTTCTATCGATTTCGATTTATTCCCATCCAAATTTGTATTTTTAGATTCCTAAAATTGATTGTATTGTTGACTGTTATAATCTAGATGCACCATATACTTAATGGGGCAGATTATTTAGTCTATGTGGATGAAAATTTGCCTCTTATTTTAATATATAATAATAATTACACTAAATTAACATGGTTTGTGGTTTTTTATGTTTATTAGCGCCCCCACAAAAAATGTTTTTCACTGTACAATATGCTTGTTCGTGCACATGTATAGCATGTTGGAACTGATCTTCTGTTTTGCATGATCTTATCGTACATTGAATGTACACTTCTTATAACATTTTATTCTTTCTAGTTAACCATGTCTCTATTTCTCCCTAGATATCCTGAAATCTGCTAGTTAGCATTGATTCATCCATTCCTTTGTCCGTCTTTGTTGTACTCTCGCCAGAACATATCAATATATTTGGTATTTTACATATTTATTATTGCTCTGGGTTGTTAGTGTGTAATTAGGTTGTCATTCAAAATTATAGAAATATTGTTAACCAAATAACACATATGAAGTAATAAAAATGGAGATGTTTCTATGCTATGTTTATTTTACTAAAGAATTGCAGGACTTGTTTAATCATGGTTGTATCTGCTTGGTCACACTTGTATTTTTCTAGGTTTGTATTCTAAATATAACCGTTGCAAATTAATTAAACATGAGTTCTGTGCCGCACCAGGCTCTTAGTTTCATCCCGATAGTCGGTAACATATGCTTTTTTTCATGTTGAATCCAGTGGTATTGATTTGGTGGTGTATATGTTCATATATTTTTCTACAAATTGTTGAAAGTATATAAAATTTGACTTTAGACAAACCTAATATGTGAAGTAAATAAAAACGAAGGGACTACATGCATCATTGAAAATGCAAGTTACATCAAAATATTCCTATGGACCAAAATATACATCCAATCCATACATAATTTCAATAGATTGCATATCGTCATTGCCTTTTAGATTGAACTAATCTTCAATATATATCTTTGATACCCTAATTTTAAATTTAAATGTTAGTTTAATATAGAAACTTTATATTGTGAAAAAGTCTTTCAAATGATGATAGTACTTTCAGCTCGCCACTCTACATAACTTTACACATATTAATAGTAAAAGTTAACAAAAGTTGACTCTATGCTTTCAAGGAACTCATCTTTACGTATGTAGAAAACACGTAATACTTAGATAAGACTGAAGCACCCTTTTGAAAACCATAAAAGAATTGAACTATATGCATGTTTTCGATTGTGTTTGTGGACGACTCAAGAAATACATAATTAAGATACTCTTTTTTGTGACTGTCAGCGAAAACATTAAAATAAGAGATTGAATATAAATAATTTTTTTGTCAAGTTTGGATAATTGTATATTAAGCATTTCTTTATTCCCAGGAGATGTGATGTTTGTGTAATAACTTACAATTAAAAATCAAAGTGACAAAGATTTTATTTTTTTCAACAGTACATAAACAATGTCTACATATATGTTCTTAATGACTTATTTTAGCAAGCTTGTTTAGCTCATGGATTAGGCTAGTAGCTGGACTGACAAATGGGTGTCCCCATAGGCTCGTGTATGTACCTGCAGGATTAGTAATTGAATCGGTAAAGGAACCAAGCAGCGTACATGACCAAGACTCTAAAGGATTATGTGCCGCCTTTTTTACCTTTTGATCTGGCCTAAAGACGTGACGGTCTAATATGTTTGTACGTACACGTTTATATGTTACATACGAATTTTTAAATCCCAACCGTTATTTTTCTAATCGAACGATGCAAATAATATTAGCACATGTGGATAAACGTGATGGTTTGTTTGTCATTTGTCTTAATTATATCATAGATTGTTAGATAGTGGCAAGTTTTATCTTGAATATCTAACCTAAAAGGTTAAATGAAAGGAATTCTGTCACTCGAGCAAAATTGCAATAAACAAATAGCCTTGTTCTATCCAAACACCTCATGTGGTTGTCCATCAAACTAATTTTTGATGCTTCACGCACAACGACACACAATGATGTGGAAACCAAGTGGACATGACACTACGATCATGTATTTTTTTCTATCTCCATATTTTCTAAATGCTACAAATTAAACATTCCCTAAATAATACCTTATGTCGGTGTCAAAACCGGCCGATCTCGGGTAGGGGGTCCCGAACTGTGCGTCTGAGGATCGAAGGTAACAAGGGACAAAGGGAACACGATGTTTACCCAGGTTCGGGCCCTCTTAATGGAGGTAAAACCCTATGTCCTACTTGATTGTATTTGATGAGTATGTGGGTTACCAGAGTTGATCTACCTCAAGTTCGTAATGGCTAAATCCTAGTTGTCTAGCCTATGAGAATTCTGATCTACCTCCACGGACCAAACCCTCCGGTTTATATAGGCGCCGGAGGGGGTTAGGGTTGTACAGAGTTGGTTTACAGAGGAAGAAAACTATACATCCGGACGCCAAACTTGCCATCCACGCAAAGGGAAGTCCCACCCAGACACGAGGAAAGGTCTTCTGCCTTGTATCTTCATGGCCCATCAGTCCGGCCCATGTCACATAGCCCGGCCACCCGAGGACCCCTTAATCCAGGACTCCCTCATTAGCCCCTGAACCAGTCTTCAATGACGATATGCTCGGCGCGTAGATTGTCTTTGGCATTGCAAGGCGGGTTCCTCCTCTGAATACTCCAAAGCAATCTTCTGAATAAAAGAACTGTATCCGGCTCTACATGACAGTCACAACCCTCAACCATGAAGGTAAGATACTTAGTCAAAGTAATGTCCATCAACTGACAACTTTTTCGGCGAAACGTCACATCTAGCCTCTTTATCATTTCGAACCGTGTTTCAGCCTCCCGCTTCGTATTTCGAGACACGGCCTCTATCGACACGTCTCGTCAAAGCGGAGATCGTGCCCACTTATTGCGGGATCCTCATCAATACGGGTTTCGGTAATCCAACCGTGCCATTCGGACGACCCCTCGGGAACAGGCAAGTTTTAAGGCTTGAGGGGGGGGCTGATATTTACTGCCGATATAAGTGGATAAAGATCCATCTTTTCACCCCACGCCTTCTTCCTTCTCTTGCTTCCCTATTCTCAAGATCTAGCGCCCAAGCTTCAATTCGTCTCACCGCCGCCAACCTCTCCAGTCATGTTCGGATCTGGCTCGAAGGGCAAGTGGGAGGCCTCCTCCGTCACGGAGAAGGACATCAAGGAGCTCCGGGGGGCGGGATATCTGTCCGCGGAGATCGCGCACAGGCTCCCTGCCAAGGATCAAGTCATACCCACTCCGGAGCCCGGCGAAAGGGTTATATTCATCCCCCATTTCCTCCGCGGACTAGGGTTTCCCCTCCACCCCTTTGTCCGCGGCCTCATGTTCTACTACGGGCTAGATTTCCATGATCTAGCCCCAAATTCTTTCCTCCACATCTCGGTGTTTATCGTCGTGTGCGAGGCGCTACTCCGCATCCCCCCACACTTTGGCCTATGGCTAAAAGTCTTCAATGTCAAGCCGAAGGTGGTCGATGGGCAACATGCGGAGTACGGCAGCGCCATGGTGAGTAAGCTCCCCAACACTACCTGGCCTAAAGGGGCCTTTGTGGAGACCGTCAAGGTGTGGCAGCAGGAGTGGTTCTATATCACCGAACCTCGCGGCGCCAGGTGGGCGCCCACTCCTGAGTTCAGATCCGGACCCCCTATGCGGCTCGCATCATGGACCAACAAGGGTATGGACTGGGGGTCGACCGCGGATGTGATGACACTACAAAAGCGCATAAAAAACATGATAAGCAAGAATACCAGCCTCACTGACGTGATTCAGCTGATGCTCTTCCGCCGGATCCTCCCCTGCCAACTCCGGCCTCTCCATATGTGGGAGTTCAATCTAGAAGGTCCCCGGACCCTGCAGCGCTTCTTCGGTACAATGCACGAAGAGATCTGGAAGCTGCTCTTCAAGGCCCAGAAGGCGTGGCCGAAGAAGACCGAAGACGTCGGCCTCGACAGCGAGAATCCGGCCACTCCTGTGAGTTTTTAGTTCCGAACACAATTTTCGGTAAATAAATCAAAGGTTATACTGAGATTTCCATTCTTTCATTCAGGGCTGGACAGCGAAGGCGGAGCGGATCAAGTGTCCGGCTCCACTACCTGAAGACCCAGCCAATCCTCTTCTAACGAGGATGCTGGTTCCGGCACCGTATCATGCGCCGGAGAAGAAGGCGAAGAAGAAGGGCAAGGAGGCCAAGGGCGGCCTCTGCCATAAAGGTACTTCGAACGCAGTGTCCGGAGAAACCGAAGCCCACTCCTCCCACGAGGGGGATGAAGATGAAGAGGAAGATGAGGCGGAAAGTGGTTCTCCCCTAAAGGGGGGAAAGAAGAAAAGGGCCGCCTCCGAAGACCTGGAGGAGGGGGGGTCCAAGAGGGAGAAGATAACCCTCTCAGACGGTTCAGATACGGACGCCGAACACACCCCCAAGAGGCGCCCCAAAGAAAAACCCCTGGCCGAATCGTAAGTGTCGAAAAGGATACTTAGCAAATATTCGGTCTGTTAAGGTTGTAATATAACATATCATATTGTGTGTTTCACCCCAGCCCGCGATCTCCCCCAACCATCGTTGTCTGAAGGGAGTTCTCTGCCGCCCGAGATGGCAGAGAGTGAGATGCCACCGTGAGCCCCTTCACCAATCACCGTGGGTGACACTGAGGTGTTGTCCCGAAGGACCTCTCCTGGCCACGGAGGGGCGAGCGAGGCTGCCGAGAAGGCGCCCGAGGATAATACCTCGGCTACCGAAGACATGAAGGGGGAGACCCCCATGGCAACCAACGGCGGGGGTCCTGAGCAATCTGGCCCCCAGCCGGACATCATTCCGGAGACTAATGGGGCCCCGGAGTCAGGCGAGCAGCCCCCTTCGAAGGAGGGGGGAGCATCAGCTCCGACGGCGGCCTCCACTAATCTGGAGGCGCCGAATACCTTGGTGGAAGCACTACGACGTGCTGCCATTGTGGAGGAGCACCGCACCCTAATGGGTGTGGTGGTTGATAAGATTCAGTCCGCCAAGAGCGGGCTGAACGAAGCCTTCACCAGCCTGCTAACAGGCTTCGAGGTATGCGAAATAATGCTCTAGACGCTTTTTATAAAGGGACAGACCTGTGCATAGATAGTAGCCCCTGAGACTCTGTCTGGTTTTGAAAAAGCCGGACAGAGGGTCATATAGTATTCGAAAGAGGTGACATACTTTTATATTGCATAACAGGCTTCCAAGTTGGCGGCAACTTCCCAGGCCACTGAAGTTTCCGATCTCAGGCGGAGGCTGCAGATGGCTGATGATGATATCGACCGCATGAACAAGCGGTTCGATGAGGCGCAAGGTATGTTTGAAATATCTCTCACATGCCTGAATTGATATGCAAATTCTGAGTTTAAACTCGTGCGCTGCTATGTGTATGATTGCAGGCAGCGCGGCCGAGGTCGAGACCCTCAAGAGTGCCCTTGCCCAAGCCAAGGAGGAGGCGAAGGCGAGCAAAGTGGCCGCAGACAAAGCGGCTGCAGATTTAAAGTCCGAACAGGTCGCCCGCCGCCAGTGCGAGGCGAGGGTGACCGAAGTGGAGCAAGAGCTCAAGGACGCCGCCGGCAAGTGCGAGTCCTTGGAGGAGAAGAATAAGGCCCAGGTGGACAAACTCGCCAAGGCCCTCCAAGATGCCAAGGAGGCGAGGACCGAGTCCCGGGCAGCTCGCGAGGAAATCCGGTAGTCCAAACAGATAGCGGCTGGTAAGCCCTTTCTTTTGCAGACTATATTTGGTGGTCAAAGATATGCCTTGCTCACTCGACTGTGGAGTTCTCCAGACGCATTTGCGGATCTTTCGAAGAGTGCCGCTGATGTCGCGCAGTTCTTCCGGGCCCAGGAGGGGCACACAATGGAGAAGCTCTTCTGGTCACAGTTCGCGTCGTCGGAGCGTCCGACGCTGTTGAACAACCACATGATGCAACTGGCAGAGCTGCATAGGATGTCCGGATTGGCCATGAAGGACGTCATAGTCCGGCTGTGGCCAACCGAACCCATTCCTAGCAGCTACTTCGGCCTGGTGCAGCGACTTGCTGATGCGCTGCCCCGGATTGAAGCTGTCAAGTGCTCGGCGTGCATAGAAGGTGCGCGGATGGCCTTTGCCCGTGTCAAGATGCACTGGGCAAAGATGAAGGCCGCCGTCGTGGTGGTCGAGGACCCACCCGAAGGCAAGGACCACCGCAAGCCAGAGCGGTATTTTGAAGACGTCCTTGAGGGTGCCCGATTAATAGAGGGCCAATGCTCAAAGGATATCATATTTGAGTGAATGTATCCAAGCTACCCAGACATTGTTTTATAAATCAAGGCTTTGTAATATATTTATGTCTTTTATCTGTAATTGCTTGCCTCCTGTGCGGCCGTATTTTGTTACCTTGAAAGTTTGCCAGTCGTCAGCTTCAGCCCCCACGTAGATACTACGGGGGTGTTCGGAATAACGCATGATCTCTCTTGACCCAACGTCTTGGTCCGTGAAGGAGGTGTCTGCGTAGGCGAACTAGACAATCAGACTATGCAGCTTTATCACTTTCACTTAGCCATAGGAGTTTGACGGTGGGGCTAAGTACTAGCCCCTGGTGCGTATGCGGCTATCCAAACAGGGATGCTTAAGCACATGACCAGACAGAGACCAGTCCTTCGCATAATACGGAAGAAATCACAAAAGATTTATAGCAGATCGCCGAATAGCTGACCAGCTCTCGCCACACCATGACAGTCAGTTTTCGGCTTTCTCTACTGAGGTGTTTGACCGGACGAACCAGAAACACAATCGCAGTAGTTCTCCCTTTACTACCCTAGCCAAACGAGCGGAACGTAAGGTAGTAACCACAGGAGCCGGGCAACCCAACTATTGACCAAAGACATGATTCGGAGCTGATGCATATAATGCAATATTCGGGACGCCGAAGTGCACTCTAAAAGCGTTCGGACTTTTTTTTTAAAATATAGGTGGCCGAATAGAGCCCCTGGCATTTTAAGCTATGCCAAAGTGTATATGCCAATCTGGCATGAAGAGGGAATACAGATTATGAAATAAACCAATACCGAATAGGGTTGGTAAAAACTGTTTCCATTATAGTCTGATTGATACGTTAAAACGCGCTTTTATAGATAGTGCTATAAGCATCAGGGCTATTTTACATGCCGAGAATTTGAGAACAAGGGAAAGCTGTATACAGGTCCTAAAAAATAAAAGGTATCGTGAATATCCTTTGGACACCATGCCGCACGTCTGCGCCGCTTTTCGCCTTGGTGGAGGATCCTTTGAAAGGATCGACGATCGTGTATGTAGAAGGGGCCTGGGAAAGGGCCCTGCGCCACCGTAAAGTGACTTTAGGTTTTAAAGAACCTGTAATAGGAGAGAAAAGAGAAGGAGATTAAGGTCCGAATAGGGTCGAGCCGTATTATGGACCTCGTCCGCGAAGTGCCTCCGTCGTCGCCCAAGGTATTTTGAGTGCGTAGTTATGCGCACGCGGTACATTTGCCGCGATTAGATGGGGCGGTGTACGGAGGCAAAACTGCTAGTCCATTGCCAGATTAACCGAGTTGTCGTTCTGCAGAGTAGGCCGGACTTGTTTACTAGTGTCCGGAGGCTTGATGGCCGATGAAGTGTTTGGCTTGATAAGGCCGCTCTGTACCTCGGCTGCAAGGGCCGCGGTGTGCTCCTCGGTACGGAGGGAGCGTTCCATGTTTCCATTGACTGTGATAACGCGGTGGGGTCCAGGCATCTTGAGCTTTAAGTAAGCATAATGCGGGACTGCATTGAAGCGGGCGAAGGCAGTACGTCCGAGCAGTGCGTGATAACCACTACGGAAGGGGACGATGTCGAAGATCAAGTCTTCGCTTCGGAAATTGTCCGGTGACCCGAAGACTACTTCCAATGTTAATGAGCCCGTACAGCGGGCCTCGACGCCGGGTATCACTCCTTTAAAGGTGGTGTTACTAGGCTTGATTCTTGACGGGTCAATACCCATTTTGCGGACAGTGTCTTGATAAATCAAGTTGAGACTGCTGCCGCCGTCCATAAGGACTCGAGTCAGATGATATCCGTGAATAATTGGATCGAGGACCAGGGCCGCCGAACCTCCGTGACGGATACTGGTCAGGTGGTCCCTGCGATCGAAGGTGATCAAACAAGCCGACCATGGGTTGAATTTGGGGGCGACGGGCTCTACGGCGTAGACGTCCCTTAGTGCGCGCTTGCGCTCCCTTTTGGGGATATGCGTGACATATATCATGTTCACTGTTTTCACCTCAGAGGGGAATTTCTTTTGTCCCCCTGTGTTCGGTGGGCGGGGCTCATCATCGTCCTTGCTTTGCGGCCCTTTCCCCTTATGTTCGGTATTTAACTTACCGGCCTATTTGAAGACCCAACAATTTCTGTTGGAGTGGTTGGCAGGCTTGTCGGGGGTGCCATGAATCTGGCAAGGCCGATCGAGTATTTTGTCCAAATTAGATGGACCTTCCTTGTTTCCTTTGAATGGCTTCTTCTGCTGACCGGATTTAGAGCCACTGAATCCGGCGTTAACCGCTGTGTCTTCATTTTCTTCATTGTTGTTTCGACGCTTATGTTTGTTGCGTCGTGGCCTGCCATTGCCGTCCCTGACTTCGGAGGTGCCAAGGTCGCTGGTACTATTGCTTCTACGAGCCAACCAGCTGTCCTCTCCCACGCAGAAGCGGGTCATGAGTGCAGTAAGAGCTGCCATAGACTTCGGCTTTTCCTGACCAAGGTGTCGGGCGAGCCATTCGTCGCGGACGCAATGTTTAAAGGCCGCGAGGGCTTCAGCGTTCGGACAGTCGACAATTTGGTTCTTTTTAATTAAGAACCTAGTCCAGAGTTTGCGGGCTGACTCACCGGCTTGCTGGACTATATGACTAAGGTCATCGGCATCCGGAGGCTGGACATAGGTACCTTGGAAGTTGTCTCTAAAGGCATCCTCCAAGTCTTCCCAGCTACCGATAGATTTCTCTGGTAGGCTATTTAACCAGTGTCGCGCTGGTCCTTTCAGTTTAGGGGGAGGTATTTGATGGCATGGAGATCGTCACCGCGGGCCATGTGAATATGGAGAAGAAAATCCTCAATCCATACCGCGGGATCTGTCGTTCCATCGTATGATTCGATGTTTACGGGTTTAAACCGTTCTGGAAATTGGTGCTGCATTACCTCATCGGTAAAGCACAAGGGGTGTGTGGCACCTCTGTATCGAGCAACATCACGACAGAGTTCGGATGACATCCGCGTTCAGTTTTCGGCCCGAGTTCGGTTATGCTGCTCGCGCCAAGCTTGAAGGCCGTCGTCTCTCGTCGGAGCACGCCCCCTTGATCCGTATATTGATCTGGTCTTGCCGGCTCTATTATCCAGGTCCTGACGTAAGTCGTAGGTGTAGCCCTGAGCTGCTACCTTTTTGCCTTGACGGCGAGGTGGCGCGGGCTGGTGTTCGGCATGAGTAGCCGCTTTGTCTCGCCCACGTGGTGGTCGGTCTGGTTCATCAGCATGATTATATCTTGACGGTATTGGCTCTAGGGTCTCGTGATCGAATTGTGGCAGTAGCCGACACTTTGGATAGCTCTTTGGGCGTTCGAGGCCGTACTCCTCGGCGTCTAGGACCTGGGTCCATCTGTCATTGAGTGTATCCTGTTCGGCTTGAAGCTGTTGCTATTTCTTTTTTAGGCTCCTCGCAGTTGCGATGAGCTGTCGCTTAAATCGCTCTTGCTCGAGGGGTTCCTCTGGCACGATGAAGTCTTCGTTGCCGAGGCGGACATCCTCCTCGGAGATCGGTAGATAGTTACTATCCTCCGAATCCTCATTCCTGACTGGCTCGTCGGGGTTAACTTGTCCCTCTTCCCAATTATCCTGCACTACGGCAGGCTCAATGGGTTGGTGAGAGTCTTCGGCATTCTCCGAAGTGTCAATGCCTCCGGTGCCGGTATTACTTTCTTTTTCCCGCCGTGATCATGAACGGCGCCGCTGACATCGACGCTTTGGTGGTACCTCGACGGGCTTGTCCTCGATCGGATTTTGATTGCCATCGTCGTCCTCTTTGGGTGTATCCACCATGTACATGTCGTATGTAGAAGTGGCAGTCCAATGTCCGGTGATGGGCGGGTTTTGACCTGATTCGGCTCCGGCATCGTCGTCCATACCGTCGATGTCTTCGGAGGCGTAGTAGAGCATGTCGGTTAAGTCTTCGACAGTGGCTACCAAGTGGGTGGTGGGTGGGACGCAAAATTCCCCACACTCAGCCCCTAGTTCGGGCTGGGCGTAATTCGGAGCTAATACCTCCGTGATGGCGAGATACCGCATTAAGTCCAAGGCCTCGCTTAAGAGCGAAGGCCGGACGGGGAACCGAGGACCTGCAGAGCTGGGCATGGCAGACTCTGCTAGGTTGTGTTCACCAGCCGCAGACCTTGAGAGTTCGGAGTTGGCCTCCAGAGGCGAGTTCGGCTCTCCGATGACAAGGAGGGTCCTGCTTGATTCCAGGCTCGCCGAACATACAGTTGCTTCTGGGTCTTCGGCAAAGGGCTCCATGGGAGGAGAGGGTCCGGTGGGTTTTAAGATCCCATCTTCGGATGAGGTGGCCTGCCATGGATCTATGGCCAGGGCAGGAATAGTAGTTGGTCTTTGAGCGGCGCCTGATGACGGATCCGATGGGTTGCCTTCTTGAAGATGAGGAATAGTGGTCGAGGCCGTAAACCCTTCGAAGATCAAGTCTCCTCGGATATCAGCGACGTAATTCAAGCTCCTGAATCTGATCTGATGACCAGGGGCGTAGCTGTCGATCTGCTCAAGGCGACCAACTGAATTGGCGCGCAAAGCGAAGCTGCCGAATACAAAAAGTTGACCGCGGAGGAAGATCTCCCCGGAAACAGCATCGTTGTTGATGATCAAACGAGCCATCGATCCTTCTACTGACGACAAAGTGGAACTCTCAATGAAAGCACCAATGTCGGTGTCAAAACCGGCCGATCTCGGGTAGGGGGTCCCGAACTATGCGTTTGAGGATCGAAGGTAACAAGGGACAAAGGGAACACGATGTTTACCCAGGTTCGGGCCCTCTTAATGGAGGTAAAACCCTACGTCCTGCTTGATTGTATTTGATGAGTATGGGGGTTACAAGAGTTGATCTACCTCGAGATCGTAATGGCTAAACCCTAGCTGTCTAGCCTATGAGAATTCTGATCTACCTCCACGGACCAAACCCTCCGGTTTATATAGGCACCGAAGGGGGCTAGGGTTGTACAGAGTCGGTTTACAGAGGAAGGAAACTATACATCCGGACGCCAAACTTGCCATCCACACAAAGGGAAGACCCGGACACCAGGAAAGGTCTTCTGCCTTGTATCTTCACGGCCCATCAGTCCGGCCCATGTCACATAGCCCGGCCACCCGAGGACCCCTTAATCCAGGACTCCCTCACCTTACACTTACCATTTCATAAGCACATGATGTATCTCAGAAGGGTCAGGAAAGAGGCAGAAGAGAGGTGCTATGTGCTTGCTGCTAAAACGTGGAACGTAAGTAGGGACACACTGGAAGAAGATTTCAACTATTACCATTGACATGGGGTACATTGACCGTCCGCAAATGTTGCCTCTTTGAACCGTACTAGTCTTGCCAAAAATATGGATCATCTATCTGTGTCTAAAGCATGTGGTAAGTGTCGTCGCGCGTGTGCAGAACACACGCGAGACATCAAGGACTAGAGACGTCTTGACGATTCATAGATGGGGCATAAGGCACAGGTCTATCTCAACAAAAAATATAAAAAGACACAGCAATCTACCCAGGTTTGGGCTCCATGGCTGCGTAACACCCTACTTTGTGTGTGCCTTAAATGCTGCACAGAGAGGTACAAATCCTTCTGGGAATGGAAAGTGTCCAACCCTTTTAAAGTAGCCCGGTCCTCCTTTTATAGTGCAAGGGGTACCACAGTGGCTATGCTACACATAATAATACCTTGCGTGACAAGGTAGGTGTGCACATTTAATGCTTGGTGAAGTGTCTTTAGCTCCTTGCCTCCGGGAACGAACGGCCGTCATTTCATCACCGCTCAATGTGCTTACTTGGCACAGAAGTGACACTTCTAGGTACATGCGTTCACAATGTGGTCGGATGACTTAGCCTTTGCATCGTTGTTACTTCACTGGCCAGTTTGTTTACCCACCATGTGTCGTAAAAGATTTGCGTGTGCAGAACCAGCATGCCATGTGTGGGGTATTGTGGTCTAGCTCCTCTTGGAAGTCGGTTGGAAAAGTCATTGCCGGGCGAAGTTATTCCAGGGGGTCGGCTGCCCCTTGCCTCGTTGTTGAGAGGCTTTGGGTTTGATCATAAGAAGATGTCGCAGGTCTTGACATAGATCTACGTACCACCATGGAGCTTTTAGGCTCCTTATGGATGTAGTGGTAGCTAATCTCGGAGATGTCTTGCGGTGATTTCTCTCTGAATGTCTGATTTTTAGCGCCGTGGCTACCACAGCCCGTGCGCAGTTGGTTCCATGAACCCACCACTCATGGTACTGATAGTAAGGGTGCCAATAGTGTCATCAAGCTCTTCAGGGATGGGATGTCTGGGTCATCATCGCTACTGTCGGGTGTGACATAGTGGCCCTCTTCCTCCTCCAGCTCATATGCAAACATGTCAAATGGCTTAGGGACGTGGGATGCATTTTGTTCCAGCCGTTCCCGTGGTGAGTTATCTTGCATGAGCATGCTGCATGGCAATCTGTTGGTGGCAAACAGAGGCATTCGTAATAGTGGTAGCTCCTTTGCAGACACAGGTAGACACAATCGCGGGATGCTTTTGTGTGTGAATCACTTTCTAGTGTAGCCGTCTCACCCACTCGGACTTCAACCTCCAGTTCAGTGGAACCCATCGCTATAAAAACACACTTCCATGATGGTATGCATTTGTCACAGTAGGTCACATTTTCTGTCATGCATGTACATTAATGACGATTTTGTGACAGAATCAAGATAATCATACCTATGCTGTCATAGATGTGTTCCATGACAATAATACATTTATCATCACGGAAGTGTTCACTCCTGTGATGATAAATGTCACATCATGGAAGTGATTTCGGCAAGGCTAACCGACATGTGGTAGCCATTATAACGGGTCGCCGTTAAGCTATCGGGTGCCGATTTTGGATCCGATACCCGTTAACAGCACCGACCAATGACTATTTTCCACGTGTCAATTTCGCATTCGCCAACGGAACCACGTGTTAGCTCTGCGTTTTGACATATGTCATCCATCCAGTGGACGAGATGCGCCAATGAAAGATCAACACGTGGAATGACCCAACAGTGGCATGTTTAGGTTAAATGGGCCGGCCTAGTCAAAGGCCCACAAGATTTGGTCAGATACTAGTGGGTCGTACCATTAACGGCTCATATGCAGATTTGGCCATTAAAACTCCACTATGTTTCAGGGCCCAACTAAGGACTGGTGTCTCTTTCGGCCTGCTGAAGGCCCATTGTACAGTTTGACCCATTTCGGCCTGATGTTTATTTCGGCTTGTTAGCGGCCCTTGGTACAATTAGGTTGTTTTCGGCAGGGTGTCAATTTTGGCCTTTTAATGACCCATGCTAGATTTTGGCCCATTTCTAGTTGGAGGTGACTTTCGGCCTCTTAACGGTCTGTTCAAGGCCCGTGGTATGATTGGGCCCACTTATGGCCCAACTTTGCATCCGTCCTGCTATAGCCCATTATGTAATTGGGCCAACCAAGGCCCGAGATATATTTTGTCGTAGTGACGGCCCATCATGTAATTGGGGCAATAATGGGCCAAGGAATATTTTGTCCTCACTGCTGCTGGGTGCGAGACAGTGGACCTCTTCCTCCTCAAGCCCATATGCAAACATGTGAAATGGCTTAGGGGCATGGAATGCATTTAGTTCCAGCCATTCCCATTGCGAGTCATCCTCAGCATGCTCCGAGGCAATATGTTGGGGACAAACAGAGCCATTCATAGTAGTGGTAGATCCTTTGTGGACCGAGGCACACACAATCATGGGATGCTTTTGCCTGTGAATCGGGTACAGTGTAGCCATCTTGCCCAATGGGACTCCAGCTCAGAGGAACCTCTATGAAGACACCGGGAACTACCTAGGTACACCTAGAGTCTAGCAAATACGCTTCTTTGGCGTAATGGCCCAAAAAGGAAACTTATATATAGATAGTAGATAAACAATATCACTACATAAGGGCTAAGGAAGAGAGACAGAGAAGGTGTATTTTAGTGTGTGGATCACAAATCTATGCCATTCGGTGGGGGAGAAGGTTTGTGTGTTACTTTTCTTTTTTCCTTGTGGGTCCCATGTGTAACTGACATAACCAATCAAGCAGTGACCCAGTGGCATAGCCTATTGTACTTTTGTGATTCCTTGTGGGTCCCATGTGTAACTTACATAACCCAACTAGCCATTACCCAGAGGCCAGAGAGGTACTTGACAACATCCTTCCCGGACAAAGTTTACAACACATGTTTGGCCTTCTTATCAATCAGAACTTTCATGGTCGGGTCGGGCGTGCTAGCGATGCCAGTGGCTACTGATAGAATGATTTTCCTGGTAATTAGGTTTGGTTCTCATCTTTCTAATTAAGTCTCGTCATTAATTTTCTAGTACCTATAGGATTTGTTTTCATCTTGATCTTTCTAGTAACTAGGATTGTAACCTATCGTGATAAATTAGAGATAGTGGCAAGTTTTCTCTTGAGTATCTAACGTAAGCGGTAAAGGAAACGAAATTAGTCTCTCGAGCCACATTGCAATAAACAAATGGCCTACTTCTATCCAACAACTCATGCGGTTGTCCATCAAACTAATTTTGGTGCTTCAGTCAAATCAAAAATGGTGCACACACAATCACGTGGAAACCAAGTGGACATGACACTATGATCATGTATTTTTTCTATCTCCGTATTTTATAATTGCTACAATTTAGGATTCCAAAATAAGTCCTTCCACTTCTCATTTCAGAAGTACATGTTGTATCTCGAAAGGGCCAAGAACGAGGCGGAAGAGAGGCACAATTTGTTCCTGCTGAAATGTGGAACTTAAGTAGGGACACACTGCATGAAGCTTTCAACTATTACCTTGGACATGGGATACATCAGCCATCCGCAAACATTTCCTCTTGGAACCCTACATGTTTTCCGACAAGGATGGATCATCTAGCCATGCCCGTAGTGTGGGGTACGGGTGCCCATGGTGGCGCCATGCTCTTCAGAGATGCCAATCTTGGGTTGTCATAACTACTGTCTGGTGTGAGATAGTGGCCCTCTTCCTCCTCTGGATAATATGCAAACATGTCAAACGTCTCGGGGACTTGGGATGCATTTGGTTCCAGCCATTCATGTGGTGTGTCATCTTACCTAACCATGTTGTGTGGCAATCTGTTGGAGGCCAACACAGAAATTCATAGTGGTGGCAGCTCCTTTGCAGATAGAGACACACAATCGCGGTATGCTTTTGTCAGTGAATTAGTTTCCATTGTAGCCATCTGGCCCACTGGTACTCCAACTTCTGGCCCAGAGAAACCCATATGGAGACACCAAGATCAGCCTAGGCACACTTCAAGTCTCCTGAATACGCTTCTTTGGCGTAATGGCCCAAGAAGGAAACTTATATATACATAGTAGGTAGACAATATTATTAGATAAGGGTGAAGGAAGAGAAGTTAAGAGGGTGTTTCTTTGGTGTGTGGATCCCACATTTATGCGACTTGGTGCGGGAGAAGGTTTCTGTATTATTTTCCTTTTTCCATTTGGGTCACATGTGTAACTGACATAACCCATCTAGCAGTTACCTAATGGCATAGCCCAATTTACTTTCCTATTCCCTTGTGGGTCCCATGTGTAACTTACATAACCCATCTAGAAGTTACCCAGATACTATAGAGGTACTTGACAACATCCTTTCTGGCCTCAGTGTACAACACGCGCTTGGCCTTGTAATCCATGGTCAGGCCGGGCATGATCCCGATGGTGGTGGCTACAGATGGAATGATTTTTTAGTAATTAGGAGTGGTTATCCTCATGCTAATAAAGTCTTGTCGAGGATTTTTTAGTACCTGTAGGACTGGTTTTCTTCATGATCTTTCTGGTAACTAGGATTGGTAACCAATCGTGATAAATTGTAGATAGTGTCAAGTTTTCTCTAGAATATCTAACCTAAGAGGTAAAGGAAAGGAAGTCAGTCACTCGAGTAACATTGCAATAAATAAATAGCCTACTTCTATCCAACAACTCATGTGGTGCCAACGAAGAAATTTTGGTGCTTCACACACAACGAAAATGGTGCAGACACGATCATGTGGATACCAAGTGGACATGACACTATGATCATGTTTTTTTAAATCTCCGTATTTTCTAAATGCTACAAAATAAAAATTCCCTAAATAAAACATTCCACTTGTCATTTCAGAAGTACATGGTGTATTTTCAGAAGGGCTGAGATTGACGTGGAAGAGAGGCACAATATTCTTCCTTCTAAAATGTGGAACTTAAGTAGGGACACACTAGAAGAAGCTTTCAACTACTACCAAGGACATGGGGTACATCGGCAGTTCACAAATGTAGCCTCTTGGAACTCTACCCATGAAGATGGATCATCCACCCATGCCCGGAGTGTGTGGTGCGGGTGCCCATGGTGGTGCCATGCTCTTCAGAGATGCCATGCCTCGGTCGTCATCATTGCTATCGGGTGTGAGACAGTGCCCTCTTCCGCCTCCAGCTCATATGCAAACATGTCAAATGGCTCAGGTTGTGGGATGCATTTGGTTCCAGCCATTCCCGTGGTGAGTCATCCTACATCAGCATGCTGCGTGGCAATGTCTTGAGGGCAAACAAATGCATTCATAGTAGTGGAATCTTCTTTGCAGACGGAGATAGACACAATCATGGGATGCTTTTGCCTATGAATCAGTTTCCAATGTAGCCATTTCGCCCATTGGGACTCCAGCCTACAGCTCAGAGGAACCCATATGGAGACACCGGGAATAGCCTAGGTAGACCTAGAGTCTCGCGAATACGCTTCTTTGGCTTGAAGTCCCAAGAAGGAAACTTATATATATATATATATATATATATATATATATATATAGTAGATAAACAATATTAATAGATAAAGGCGATAGAAGAGAGACTTAGAGGGTGTTTATTTAGTGCGTGGATCCCACATCTATCTGATTTGGTGAGGGAGAAGGTTTGTGTATTACTTTCCTTTTTCCTTGTGGGTCCCATTTGTAACTGACATAATGTAGGATCGAGAATATAGGTGTAGAGGGGGGTGAATAGACACTTAACAAATCAAAGGTGCAATTTTTAGTTTTCTTGAAGTTTAGGAAGATTTTGGCACTAGTTAAGATACAACCAATACTTTCTACACATGAATATCTAGAGATAGAGCAGAGGAAATAATACAACAAACAAGAGTGTGGAAGGTAAGGGGGGTATAGATGGGAAGATCAAACGCAATGAAGACACAGTGATTTTTGGTGTGGTTTTAATAGGTGGTGCTATCATACATCCATGTTGATGGACACTTCAACCCATGGAGGGTAACGGCTGCGCAAGTCCACGAAGGGCTCTACCCACAAAGGGTCCACAAAGAAGCAACCTTGTCTATTCCACCATGGCTTACATCCACGAAGGACTAGCCTCGCTCGGGGTAGATCTTCACAAAGTAGGCAATCTCCTTGCCTTACAAACTCCTTGGTTCAACCCCACATGATCTTGGAGGCTCCCAATCTAGGAGACACCATTGTCCAAAAGGTAATAGATGGTGTGTTGATGGTGAATTCCTTGCTCTTGTGCTTCAAAAGATAGTCTCCTCAACACTCAATCACTCTTTCACAGATTTGGCTTGGGTAGGAGAAGGATTGGAGTGGAAAGAAACTTGGGGAGGCTGGAAATCAAGGTTCAAATGGTTGGATTGGAATCACTTGATCTTAACACATGAGTAGGTGGTTCTCTGTTAGAAAAAGAATGGTGGAAGTGTAGTTATGTTCTAATGGCTCTCTTAGAGAGTGAGTTGGGGTGGAGGGTACATATATAGCCTTCACCAAGAATCCAACTTTTACAACCTTTTGACTCACTCGGTGACACCGATCCAAAATCTCGGTGAGACCGACCTGTGTAAAAGATACAAATATTAGGTGTCTTGGTGAGACCGAACAAATCAACTCGGAGGGACAGAAATGTGATGACCTAAGTGAGACCTCATTTTGGTAGTTCTGATCAAACCAACTCGGTAATTTTGAAATGGGGTGAAAGGATTACAGAAACTTGGTCACAGCATATCAGTGGGACCAATCATCATCTCGGTAGAACCGAATTGCTAGGGCTTGGCTGAGGCTCTGTCTAGGATCAACTCGGTGGTCTGTAAGTGGAAGTTTCAGTGGGACCGAGTTTGGCAATTAGGGTTAGACAGATTGGAATGTTGGAAAGTGGCTAAGGGTTTTTGGATCAATATCTTCAAGCACTTGAGCAACTAAATTATGATCAAAACCTCATCCCCTTTTAATAGTATTGGCTTTCTTATGGACTCAATGTGATCTTGGAGCACTTAACCAAAAAATGAAGAGTCTTGGAGCTTTATGTCAATGTGCTTCCATGTCATTTTGAAGGGTCCACATCCTCACATCCTCGACATGCCAATGTTGAAATTTTCTGAAATATACTAGGTGAAAGTGTTAGTCCCCAATTACTTTTCTATTTCCTTTTGGGTCCCATGTGTAACTTACATAACCCATTTAGCAGTTACCCAGAGGCCAAAGAGGTACCTAACAACATGATTTCCGGCCTTAGCGTACAACATACGCTTGGCCTTCTTATCAATCAGAACTTTCATGGTCGGGCAGGGCGTGATGTCGATGGTGGTGGCTCCTGATAGAATTATTTTTCTAGTAACTAGGATTGGTCTCATCATCCTAATTAAGTCTCGTCCTCAATTTCCTAGTACCTATAGGATTGGTTTTCATCATCATCTTTCTAGAAACTAGGTTGGTTACCTATCGTGATAAATTATAGATAGTGACGACTTTTCTCTTGAATATCTAACCTAAGAGGTAAAGGATAGGAAGTCAGTCACTCGAGCAACATTACAATAAACAAATGTCCTATTTCTATCCAACAAATCATGTGGTTGTCCATCAAACTAATTTATGTGCTTCACGCATAACAAAAATGGTGCACACACAATCATGTGGAAACCAAGTCGACATGACACTACGATCATGTATTGTTCCTATCTCCCTATTTTCCAAATGTTACAAATTAAAGATTGCCTAAATAAGACCTTCCACTTGTCACTTCAGAAGTATAGGATGTACCTTAGAATAGCCGAGAATGAGGTGGGAGAGAGGTACAATTTTCTTTCTGGTGAAAGGTGGAACTTAAGTAGGGACACACTAGAAGAAGCTTTAAACTATTACCATGGACATGCGGAACATCAGTCATATGCAAACATTGCCTCTTGGAACCATCCAAGTCTTCCCACAAAGACAGATCATCCATCTGATCCCGGAGCATGTGGTGTTGGTGCCCGTGGTGGCGCCATGCTCTTTAGAGATGCCATGAATTGGTCGTCATCACTAGTCCCGGGTGTGAGATAATTGCCCTCTTCCTCCTCCAGCTCATATGGAAACATGTCAAATGGTTGAGGAACATGGGATGGATTTGGTTCCAACCATTCCCGTGGCGAGTCATCCTACATGAGCATGCTACATGGAAATCTATTGGGGCAAACAGAGGCATTCACAGTAGTGGTGGCCCCTTTGTGGACAGAGACAAACACAACCGCGGGATGCTTTTGCCTATGAATCAGTTTCAAGTGTAACCATCTCACACACTGGAACTCAAGCCTCTGGCTCAGAGGAACCCATATGGAGACACCGGGAACTTCCTACGCACACCTCGAGTCTCGTGAATGTGCTTCTTTGTCTTAATGGTCCAAGAAGGAAACTTATATATAGGTACTAGATAAATAATTTACTTGATAAGGGCAAGGGAAAAGAGACAGAGAGGGTGTTTTTTGGTGCGTGGATCGTACATCTATGTGATTTGTTGGGCGAGAAGGTTTTTGTATTACTTTCCTTTTTCCTTGGGGGTCCAATGTGTAACTGACATAAGCCATCTAGCAATTACCCAGTGGCATAACACATTTTACTTTCCTTTTTCCTTGCGGGTCGCATGTGTAACTGACATAACCCATCTAGCAGTTACGTAGAGGCCAAAGAGGTACTTTACAACATCCTTTTTGGCTTTAGTGTATTGTAGGATCAAAAGTAGGTCTAGAGGGGGGTGATTAGACTACTTGACCAAATAAAAATCTAGCCTTTTCCCAATTTTAATTGTTGGCAGATTTTAGCAACTAGTACAAGTCAAGCAATCAACCTACACATGCAATTCTTAGAGTATAGCAGCAGAAAGTAAAACATTGCACATGAAGGTAAAGGGAAGGGTTTGGAGAAGGCAAACGCAATGTAGACACGGAGATTTTTGGCGTGGTTCCGATAGGTGGTGCTATCGTACGTCCATGTTGATGAAGACTTCAACCCACGAAGGGTAACGGTTGCGCGAGTCCACGGAGGGCTCCACCCATGAAGGGTCCATGAAGAAGCAACCTTGTCTATCCCACCATGGCCATCTCCCACGAAGGACTTGCGTCACTCAGGTAGATCTTCACGAAGTTGGCGATCTCCTTGCCCTTACAAACTTCTTGGTTCAACTCCACAATCTTTTCGGAGGCTCCCAAGCGACACCTAACCAATCTAGGAGACACCACTCTCCAAAAGGTAATAAATGGTGTGTTGATGATGAACTACTTGCTCTTGTGCTTCAAATGATAGTATCCCCAACACTCAACTCTCTCTCACATATTTGGCTATGGTGGAAAGATGATTTGAGTGGAAAGCAACTTGGGGAAGGCTAGAGATCAAGATTCTTGTGGTAGGATTGGAATATCTTGGTCTCAACACATGAGTAGGTGGTTCTCTCTCAGAAAATAAGTAGGGGAAGTGTAGGCACGTTCTGATGGCTCTCTCTTGAATGAAGAAGGGGGTGGAGGGGTATATATAGCCTCCACACAAAATCCAACCATTACACACATTTGACCCAACTCGGTCAGACCGAATAGAAGAACTCGGTGAGACCGATTCAATTCAAAATGTGAACGTTATGAATCTCGGTGGGACTGACTGGAATAACTCGGTGGGACCGATGTGCTAGGGCTAGGGCAAAACCTCATCTCGGTGAAGCCAATTGCACGAACTCGGTGAGACCGATTTTAGCAAAGAGCAAACAGAGAGTTGGTCAAGCAAACTTGGTGGGACCGATTGCTCATTTCGGTGAGACCAAAATGTTACAAAGGGAAACAGAGAGTTTGCAGGGCCATCTCGGTGAGACCGAGATCCGTATCGGTGTGACCGAATCATCTAGGGTTTCTGGCAGTGGCTATGTCAACTGAACTCGGTGGCGCCAGATAGATCAAATCGGTGGGGCCGAGTTTGGCTTTGAGTTTTGGACATATGTGGAAATGAGAAAGTGGCTGAGGGTTTTGGAGCAATATCACTAAGCACTTTGAGCAAGTAGACCATTAAGCAACACCTCATCCCCTTTTAATAGTATTAGCTTTCCTATGGACTCAATGTGATCTTGGATCACTAAAATATAAATGAAGAGTCTTGAGCTTTTGCCAATATGTGTCCTTAGCATTTTGAGGGGCCACATCTCTAGTCCATGCCATGCCAATCATTGAACTTTCTAAAATATTCAACTTGAATGGATATTAGTTCAATGAGCTATATGTTGTTATGAATTACCAAAACCACCCGGTGATTATTTGCACTTTCAATATCCCCCTTTTTGGTAATTGATGGCAACATATAGATTAAAGCTTCGACAAATGATAATATGTATGAAATACATCGTCGGTTTGAGAAGTATGTGATAAGTAAGAGCTCCCCCTAAATTTGTGCATTATTTAAAATTTGCTTTTGAATGCAAATGCACAATCGATTAGGATCATGGGTCACTCTTCCATGTCACATACATCTTGGTGGAGCGCTCAAAATGATAAGAGTTAAATAACATGCACTCATCACCAAGGGTAAAAGGTGATTGATCATACAAAGATATCATAGATATAATCATGCAAGCACACATTAAGGCATAGTATGATCAAACACATGATCATAAGTATATCACGAGCATAACAAAAAGTACCATAGGAATCAAACAACCAAACGATCAAAGTAGCAAGAGAGGCAAATAAAAGGCAAAACACTCTCTCTCTCTCTCGAAGCCTATGATCTATACACTTACTCCCCCTTTGGCAACAAGTTACCAAAAAGTTTGAAAACATATAGTTCTATGCGGCACTCTAGGCACGATCTCCAGGAGCTCCTGAAGGGGTCTTCTGGCTTGTCGCTCCGGTGTGCGTAGATGGCGGGGAGAGGAGGGGATCTGCAAAAGCTTCTGAGGAAGTCTGTGGAGCTGGAGGGGTTGACACTGGAGGTACAACCATGGCAGTTGCTGCAGGTGCTGAAGTAGTAGTCCTAGTATCTATGACAACTGGCACTGCTGATGACCTTTGTGCCCTTGGCACTCTCTGAAGAGTATCTGTAGTTGGTCTATCTTCCCTGTCCTCAGCATCCTCTTGAGCTTCTCCACAATAGTCTGTATCTCAGTGACCTTCACATCTAGGTCATGAAATTTAGTCTCAATGAGCCTCTCAAGACTTTCTTGATTTTGAGTTAGGGCGGCCAAGCCCTTCTCAATTCTCAGTGTAGCCTCAAGCAGATAACTGAGTTGATCTTGCTTGGTCTTGAGCATCACTGTGGAGGCATTTGGTGCACTTGCTGCTTTCTGTTAAAATTAGTTGTTTTATATTTTATGTTCTGTTTATTTACTTGTTTAGCATTTTCTTGTTGTTAAACTTTACTTAGGACAAAACTATCTGGTGCGACCCGACCTCAAACGGTCAAGCCTCTGTGTATCTGTGCCATCCCTGGATCAGTATGCTGGCACACACAGTACATCAATGTATATATCAAAGTGCAATCACATGTATAAATAACGTAAAACTGATATATATACCTCATAATTGTCAGCGGAAACAAATAGTCGGGTGTGGAGTCCCACCAACGCCATCGGCAGGTTGAGTGTAGACCGTAACCCTGTACCGTACTCTTACTCGTCGGAAGAAAGTATCTGCAACATGATACGTTGCAGCCGTGTAGGTCAGTACATTGAATGTACAGGCAAGATCACAACATGAGAAAATAGATGATAAAACTATACTATATGCAAATTGGCTTTGTGGCTCTGTGTCTGAGTTTTGTTTTGCGTAAAAGCTGGTTTTATTTTCCCTACATCAAAGGAATATCAAGAGTCTGTACTACAGAGTTTTCTATCATGACATGGTTCCGCCAACCGATGTCTCATAGCCCAGAACAATCATAAGTTGCCCACAATTAAGTTATCAGTCCGGTGTTGAGAGTTCTGAGGTAGATCCAAGTCCAGAGGCTCAAATTATCCGTAACCGGGGACACGGCTAATCGATTAGGTTTAAACCCTCTGCAGAGGTTTGTACACTTTACCCGCAAGATTCGATCCCTCCTGTTTCGTCCTCGCACTTCATGATGTTTGAGAACATGACGATCGAAACATGGTCTTCCGAAGAGTTCCTCTGACCACTGTCCGGTGCTCATCCAATCCTACCGTAGTTCTACATCTGATAGCACCGTCCCAGTCAGAGTCACCACTAAGGTCAACCAAGCCAGAGCCCATAATGACTTGCGGTTGCACAGGTAAGCTTCCGGGCATGAAGTATCCTTCCGTCTCTTTGAGTCTGGGTGAAGCTTTCCGCAAGATGTCATGGCGCTTCTCCATGCATCCCGGCCATCCACTGGTTTCTCCAGGGTGCCCGTCAACCGTCCTTCACCCAGTAGTGTGTATTGAATTCTTGTCTCGAGTCTTGAAGTCTTGAGGCCTCGAAGGTGCAGTCCTTGCAGATTCCAGCATGGAGTTGTCGTCATTGATGTAGAGTCCTCCATTCTCACACCACTCCCGAACACTCGTACCAACCCCGTCTACTATAGCGTAGCATTTAAACTACATAACGTCCCGGGCTTGGTAATCAGGGAGATGGGTTCCTACCTCATGCATTCTACTCAACTACAAGAATTCAATATCACTACTGGAGGGATTATGAATGGTGACACTAAATGAAATAAAAACATAGGTATGAAAAGCATGGTCAAAGTGAACTTGCCTGGTAATACTTGATGAAGATTATAACGCTCTTAGAAAACTTGATAGAACTATTCGTCACTCTCCGAAGAAACATCTATACAAGTCAAACATAGCATTCACATAAGCAATCATTCTAGCAAGCAATACTAACACTCAAAATAACAATTAAAACAACAAATAAAAAATCAATAATAAAACTCCAACAAATTCCAAAGAAGCTTCAAATAAAACTAGAAAGAAAACTACTAATGAAAATCTATGACTTTGCTACAAACATCTAACATAAGTTTTGCCTAATAAAACTTAACAGCAATTAAAACACTAAACTAATAAGTTACAAAAAATAAAAGTAAACAACTGAGTTAACAAGAAGTATTTTTCATAAAATTTTATTAGCAAAAAAAACATGAAAAGCTTTTAAGAAACTCTAACTATGACCTATACAAGTTTTCATACAAAACTAAATGAATAAATTTTTAAAATAAAAAATAAAATTTTCTTCTATTGAATACAGAACAAAACTAAATTTTTCAAAAGTGACAAAAAGAAATAATTTAAAAACAATTAAAACTATAAAGAAAAGACTAAAACAAAACTAGAACTAAACCAGTGACTGTTTTTGCCTAAAACCCTAAATTAAAATTTTCATAAATTTTCCCAAATCAACCTACTGCTAGAAAAACCATAAGTGACCAGGAGCAAAAAGAATCACTCAAAAATCTATTCTAGAATTCAAACTAGAGCCAAAACAGTGTTTGAAGCATATTTGAAATAATTCAAATTTAAACTATTCAAATTTGAAAACTAAGTACACAAACAGAAACTTCAACAAATTTTTGACACAATGCAAAAAGAATCTTTTAATTTGGATCTAAAACATAAAAGTTATTAACAATCTAAAACCGAAACTATTTCTGAAACTAAAACTAAAACAGAAAAAGAAAACGCAACCGAAACGGACAGGGGTATACGTGGCGCTTGCTGGTAGGCTACTGGAGCATGCAAGATTTTAACTACGGGCGGACGGCCGCTACTTAGGGGATTCGGTGGCTGCGGTTAAATAAAAGAAAAATCGTCGGCACGGTTCGATCTAAACCGGAGTAAACCGAACCAAAAACCGATCTAATTAAAATAAAACCTAACTATTCGATCCGATCTAATCTAAACCGTTTATTTTAGATCGAACGGAGGAGGGAAGCTCCGGTGCTCACCGCGGTGGTGGAGATCTCCGGCGAGGTTGGCAGCTTCGGGCGTCGACAGTGTGGCGGCTCCGGTGATCCTCCGGCGACGGCGACGACACCACGCGACGTAGCGGACGACGGCGATCACGGGGGTGGTCGGTGGCGAGCTCGGGGACGACGGAGCCGAGCAGGGCGAGATCGACGGCTGCGGTGGCGGCTCGGGTATCGTCGGGGCGGGGGCTCCGGTGGGTTTAGCACTCGGGTGAGTGGTTGGGAAGGTGTAGCCAAGGGAGGGGAGCGCGTTGGTGGTCTCAGTGGAGCTCGGGGACGACGGAGAGAGTGGCTAGGGCGACAATGGCGCGGTGGCGGAGGCGGAGCTCCGGAGAGCAATAGGCGGTGAGGGAGAGGGGTCCGGGGCGTCTTTAGGGGCGGAACGGAGAGGAGAGGGGGTATTTATAGAGGGGAGGCCGACTTGGGAGAGGGGAAGAATCGGGGAGAGGATCCCGCGATCTCCGGGATACGGCGGCGTCGGCGATGTTGCCCGTGGCTTGCGGAGGAGGAAGACGAAGGTGGGGCCGGGTGTCAGTGGGCGCGGGAGCGAGGGAAGCGAGCGGGCGACCGAGGCGAAGCAGCGGCGGAAGCGAGGCCGTGGGGTCGGTGGCCATGGACCGGCCTGCTGGCCTAGTGGGTTGCGGCGCTAGGTTAGGTTAGCTAGGGTTTTCTCTTTTTTTTTTGAGGACAAAACAAAAATAAACACAAAATAATAAAAATGATATATAGACATATAATATATCAAAATGTTCAGAAAAAGAAATCCTAAAACATGGACTATTTTTCAAGTCCAAATATAATCAACAAAAATTCAAATAAGTCAAACAGTGCTACTGTTGCAAATAAACCCAATAAAAGTCATTTTTAAAATACCAAAATGATTCCAAATTCATTTTTCTCCAATTTTCTATTGTAGGGAATCATTTTACCCTATTTTCCATATATTTTATTTTTGGAGAAAAATAATTTGAATAAAAGCTAAATAACTCTAAATTGAAAGTGGATTTCAGAATACCTTCAAAGGGACTTTCAATTTGATTCTTTTAAACTTCCAACTCATATTTCATACAATTTGAAGAAGTCATTTTAGCTTCTCTCATGAAAATCATTGAGTTGCATAAAGTTTCTGAATTTGAAATATTTCCAAATGGAATTCAAATCTTTTCAAAACCCTTTTCATTTATTTAAATGGAAGAAGTCATATCATCTTCACTCTAGGGTTTTGTGATGAAATGAATATGAATTTCATGGAGATCATAAATTCAAAGAGAAATCTTTGGGAAAGTCATTTCATTCCCTCTCATTCGACTTTCAAAAAGTTTCAAATTTCACCCAATTCACACAATCAATCACTCAACAAACAAAAAAACAAACATAAATATTTTAATTATTATAACATTCCAAAATTTAGAATTTTGGGATGTTACATGCAGCCTTTGCTTTCTCTCTCTTCTCCTGGGCTTCTGCACTAGTAGGATGGGATGCATCCATGACAACCTCGTTGTCCTCAAAATCTGGCCTCAGGGGAAGATGCTCTTTATCAAGAAGATATGTCCCGGTTCTCATCTTGGAATTGATCAACATTTGATTGTGAGGGGCATATCCACATGATCTCTTTTGATCAGCAGCTGTTCTCTTCACAGTCTCAACAATCAAACTCATCACCTTGAACTTATGTGGAACATCAAACATGTGAAGCAAATTGATTGAGTGACCACGGATCATCCTATGATCTCCTAGCTTGGGCAAAAGAGTGTGCCTCAAGATAGTGTTGATAGTGGTCAAACCAGCCAGCAGATAGTATATTGATCCAAGCTTGTGTGTCTCTAGGGCATCATCAGGAATAGTCTTGTACATGTTGGCCATGGAGTTGTGATCCTTCCTAGGCTTAGCATATACATTAGTGTCATTTTCCTCTTCCTCTAGGGCATTGGTCAGCTTGGCCCATTCTGAGATAGTTGATTGATACCTTGTAGCTTCAGTCAACCAGACAATCTTTCCATCGGGATAGAAGCGAGCAGTGGAATAGAATTGCATGATCATCTCATCGTTCCACTTAGTCAACTTCTGTCCAACAAACTTGTCAACTTCATTCATTCTGAAGCTCTCATGCACACCTGGGAAATAGTCCTCATTGTCATCAATGTATTTCCAGTCAACCCACTTCATGTCACAGACAATGGGCTTCTTGTCCAAAAGGACAGTCTCATAGAAATCCTGTTGTTCCTTGGTGTGAAAGTGGTAGTCTACAGCAGTTCTCCTCCTAGTGGTATAGGGATCAATCTGTCTCCAAAGTCTCAGACCTGCATCCTTTCTCAGCTTCATATTTTCTGCCACAGGATGATCATCACTATGATCTGGAATCTTGGGCTTCAACTTTCTAAGCACTAGAGACTCTTCTTCTTCTTGAGCTTCAGGCACTGGGGCCTTATTCTTTTCAGCAGCAGGGATGTTTCTTGTTGATCTCTTACACTACTGGAATCTGGGTCTTTGCCATCTGCCAGCTCTTTGCCGTCTGCCAGCTGATGGCAAAGAGGCTCTTTGCCGTCTGTCTTCTCAAAGCAGACGGCAAAGAACCAGCTGATGGCAAACAGGGTCTTTGCCATCTGCGAGCTCTTTGCCGTCTGCCAGCAGACGGCAAAGAGTTCTTTGCCATCCGCCAGCAGACGGCAAAGTCCAAAGTGGACCCCACGGGGGTACTGCACTGGGTAGGTCACACGGGCCACTTCTTTGCCGTCTGCCAGCAGACGGCAAAGATTTCTTTGCCGTCCGCCAGCAGACGGCAAAGAGGTAAGAGGGGCCCACAGTTTCACGGCAGTGGCCGTCTAACGGTCATCCTCTTTGCCGTCTGCTGGCGGACGGCAAAGAATTCTTTGCCGTCTGCCAGCAGACGGCAAAGAGAAAAAAAACAGACGGCAATGCGGGGGGTTAATTTGGCCCCCCGCGCGCGCGCCCTCCTCCATCTCTTTCTCCCGCCTCCCCACCCTCTGCCTCCCGCACGCGCGCAGGCCGCCGCCGCCGCCGCCGCCCCCTCCCGCGCAGGCCGCCGCCGCCGCCCCCTCCCGCACAGGCCGCCTCCGCCCTCGCCGCCCCCCGTCCCTCACAGGCCTGCCTCCGCCCTCTCCTCGCCTCCACCGTCCTCCTCCCCCCCCCTCCTCCACCCCCTCCTCCTTCCCCACTCCCCCTCCACGCCTTCTCGCCGTCCTCCACCTCGGCCTCCGCCTCCCCTCCACCGTGGCGTCGCTCCCCATCCCCTCCCCCCTTCCATCCCCCCCCTCCTGACCCCGACGAAGCCCCCATGGTGGAGCTCCGTCCTCCGTCCCTCCCTCTCCCCTCTCTCCCTGCCCCTCCACGCCGCCCCCCCCCTCCACCACCTGGGGGTGTGTTCCGCTTGGCCCCCCACCACCGCCGTCTCCCCCCACTCCGCCATCCGTCGCCCTTCCATGCCGCCTGCCCCCTTCGGTGCTCGCCGGCTACCGCGCCTCCCCACTGACGCCGAGCCCGCTCCGCCGCTCTCCCTCCTCCTCCTCCCTGGCTTCTTGCGGTGCGGCTCTACTATCTCTCTTGCTCTGCACAGGACGCCGGCTTCCTGCTCCGGCTCCGTGCCTCCCTTGCCCTGGTCTCTCCGCGACTCTGCCTTTCCGCCAAGCCGTCTTCCGCAGCCGCATCCGGGCCGCACTGAAGAGCCGGATTGGTAATGGACAGACTCACTCACTCACAGACAGGATAATATGTGCATGTGCATTGTGCTACACTGACTGCTACTGCCTTGCTGTTGTTGTTAAAATTTTGTAGATTGAACATTTTTTGATCTGCTTGCTATAATGTTAGTATTTGCTACTGCAGTACTGCTTATCGTTGTTGCTACTGACCAAATAATTACTGAGCGAGAAATATTTGCAAAGGTTGATGATGATGCTATTATATATCGCTTTCAAGACTATAGATTTCGCAAAGGAACTTTACCTCGTCGTAGTAGCAAGTTTTCAACTTTGTACAATGTTAATTGTTTCACTTGATGTTTATGTCTTCTCTCATGAAATTTCACCCTGACCCTGACCCCGACACCCTGATCGACACCCTGATCGACCCCGACATACAACATCCTGACATCCCGATCGACACCTACACCCTGACACCACACCCCGACCCTGCCCCGACCCCGACCCCGACGGGGTCATATATTTGTGAATTATGAGTTAGGTCGTATATTTTTCGATTTTGTTATGCAAAACATCATATATATTTGTGTTAATCAGGTGGATTTAAAATGTGCAGTTGTTTCGTCGCTGCAAGGGTGTGGTGTTTGACGACCTCCCCGTGCGTTCGACGAGCTCCGCCCCTGCTTTCCTTGGTGAGCACAAATGACATCTCCTCCTCCCCCCTACATTTGCTCTATTCCGGTCTTCGTGACAATGAAACTAGCTAGCTATAGGTGTCCGTCATCAGTATGCGTAACCACTATGCGTCTCCCGTTCGAAAGGGTTACATCTATAAATATGCATGCATTTGCATATTTATAATCGTGATTCTTTCGAATTGTCCAACGTTATCCATGGACAGCCCGAGTATGTGTAGATTGTGTTCGTTTTCCTATATGCTCTGCTCCGGATCCGATGCAGAATTTCGTCAGTGCCTCCCTGTTGTTCTCCGGGTACACATCCTCTCTGCTTATTGCCGAGACGTGTATCAGGAGAACAGCGGGGAGGTGCTGCCGAAATTTTGCGTCGGATCCGGAGCAGAGCATGGGAAAACGAACTCAATCTACACATACTCGGGTGGGATTAGGACCTATCTTTACCTATTAGCATGTAGGTTGCATGGACGTAAGAGAACTGACAAACTCCATTAACTAATGGATATGGTTTGCTTAATGATGTATATATTTATTGTCTGTCTAGTAGGAAGTCAATATGAGTGATCGTGCGTGGATGTACACTGGTTACACTAGTCAGAAAGTTTGGACCGGTGAATGGTTAAAAAAAACCAAAGAGTTTGTTAGAGCCGCATTTGCTAATGGCCAGAGATTAAGCTGGTGCCCCTGTGTCCGGTGCGACAACTTTAATAAGAGGGACGAGCTTGAAATGAGTAAACACCTGCAGAAGTTTGGTTTTACGCCTGGTTACACTGTCTGGACATTTCATGGTGAGTCTGCCCAACGTGCCAGACCTGAGGTGGTTCGTCGTCGCACCGACGAGCATGGTACAGGGATGGAAGACATGGTGCAAGACTTTGACGATGCTCGGGACTCGGACGAGGAGATGGAGGAATCTGCAAAGGCCTTCACTGAAATGTTGGAGTCCTCAAAACGTCCTCTCCACGAGCACACTAAGCTTTGTCAGCTGGATGCCATCTCACAAATCATGGCTTTGAAGGCTCAGTTCAACTTGGGTAGAGAATGCTACGACGCGATGATGACAGTATTCGGACGATTTCTACCCAAAGGCCATGTGCTACCTACAAACCTGTACCAGTCAGACAAAATCCTCCGTGCTCTTAAGATGCCCTATGAGAAGATACATGCCTGTGAGAAAGGATGTGTCTTATTTAGGCACCAGTATGAGGACTTGAACTATTGTCCCATTTGCGAGTCATCCAGGTATGTTGTGGTAGACAATGGTATGGGTGAGAAGACGCAGACCAAAATACCCGTTAATGTTCTTCGGTATTTGCCAATCGTACCAAGACTTCAACGTCTTTTCATGGTCAAAGAGACGGCCAGACATATGACATGGCACAAAACGGGCAAAAGAACCGAACGTGATGCAGATGGGAATGTGATGATGGTGCACACATCGGATGGTGAAGCGTGGAAGCGCTTCGATGCATTACATAAGGAAAAAACGGCAGATCCAAGGCATCCTCGAGTCGCCATCAGCACGGATGGGTTCAGTGTGTATGGTCAGACGGCAACCCAATACAGTTGTTGGCCCGTGTTTGTCATTCCACTCAATCTCCCCCCCCCGGACAGATTATGCAAAGAAAGAACATTTTCCTGACGTTGATAATTCCAGGGCCCAACTATCCGGGGAAGAATATGAATGTGTACATGCAGCCGCTTAAGGACGAATTGCAAGAAGCTTGGGATAATGGGTTCAAGACATACGACGCCTTTAGCAAACAGAACTTCATAATGCGTGCCTGGTACATGTACTCGACGCATGACTTGCCGGCGTATGCGCTATTCGTTGGCTGGTGTGTGCATGGAAGGTTCCCGTGCCCCACATGCAAGGGAGCTCTTGAGTTTCGTTGGCTGACCGCAGGGCACAAGTATAGTTGCTTTGACTTGCATAGACCGTTTCTGGATCCTCACCATAAGTTCAGGAAAGACAAGAAGAACTTCATGAAAGGTAGAGTTCTCAAACACTCTGCACCACCTGCGTTGACAGGCCAACAAACCCTAGATCAGTTAAACGCTCTCGAGCCAGTTCCAGTGCGTCCAGGGTATTTCAAGGGGTATAATAAGGAACACGCCTGGACTCACAAGACATGCTTATGGGATCTGCCTTACTTCAAAGACCTCCTTTGCCCACACAACATCGACGTGATGCACACCGAAAAGAACATCGCCGAAGCCATTTTTGGCACATTGTTCGGCATAGAGGGGAAGTCAAAGGATAATCCTAAGGCTAGAGTCGATCAAGAGGAGCTATGTGATAGACCGTTACAAAACATGCAAGATCCGAAAGGAAAGCGGAACTTCACGAAGCCAAAGGCATGGTTCAATCTTGGAAGGCCAGCTATGAGGGAAATTATTCTGTGGGTGAAAATGCAGTTGATGTTCCCCGATGGGTATGCAGCAAATCTAAAGAGGGGAGCGAGTCTTGAAAAATTGAAAATATTTGGTCTAAAAAGTCATGATTGGCACATATGGATTGAGCGGATAATGCCGGTGATGTTGCGTGGCTTCATCCCTGAGGATGAATGGCTAGTACTGGCAGAGCTGAGCTATTTCTTCCATGTTCTTTGTGCGAAAGAACTATCGCCTGGCCTCCTCGAAGAAATGGAACAGTTGGCACCGGAGTTGATCTGCAAGTTAGAGAAAATCTTTCCGCCGAGCATGTTTAATCCAATGCAGCACTTGATTTTGCATCTCCCGACCGAGGCAAGATTGGGAGGGCCCGTGCAAAATCGTTGGTGCTACTCAACTGAGAGAATGCAGAAGACGCTTCGAGCAAAATGTAAAAACAAACGTAGAATTGAAGCATCGATGGCCGAGGCATTCATCACTGAGGAGGCGGCAAACTTCGTGACAGCACACTACGAAGCCAAAAATCATCATTTGCATAATCCGAAGCCTCGGTACAATGCTGACGACCCTAAAAAGGGTCAATCCAACCTCAGCCTATTCAAAGGGGATCTCGCACCAGCCAGTGGTTGGAAACCAGTACCGTTGGGTGTTGAAGAATGGCGGACCATTTCGCTGTATCTCTTCAACAACCTAACAGAAGTGCGGCCGTACATCGAGTAAGATCTCCGTACATTGTTTCGCAATTTCTAATTCCTTTGAACTGCTCTTATTCCGGGATATTTGATGCAGTCGATACGTCGCCATATTCTCGTATGGTGCAGTGATACAAAAGGATTCCATCGAAGAGTATGAGCTTCTCGCAAAGCAAGGAGGCGCCTATCCCGGTTTCATCTCTTGGTTCAAACAAACGGTAATTTCCATTAGACCATTTCATTTCTTTGGCTAATTTGCGACTAATGCAACAATCCTTTCGTATTAAACTTGTAGGCTAATTCAGAGATTATGGATGCCGAATTGAGACAAGTAGCTAATGGTTTTGACTATAAGGTCCGTTCATTTGACAAATACGACATCAACGGGTATCGCTTTCGTACCTATGGCAAAGAGCTATCTATGGCCGACCGAAAGTCTACAAATTGTTTTTATTCGTAAATGGCATAATAACCTTGCTAACCTCATAAATGTCATATACTTAGCTTGTTGTCCTCTAAAATGACACAATAAGCTTAGTAATGTCAAAAATGGCCTAATTAGCCAGGTTAGCTCCAAAATGACCAAGTTTACCTATGTTAGCTCCAATATGATCCATTTAACCTACGTTAGCTCCAAAAAGACCAAGTTTACCTAAGTTAGCTACAATATGATCCATTTTACCCGCGTTAGCTCCAAAATGACCTATTTACCTAAGTTAGCTCTAAATTGACCTACACACTTAGCATTTTTACCTAGCATAGCAAAAAATGACATTTTTACGTAGGTTAGCTCAAAAATGACCAAGTTTACCTAGGTTAGCTTCAATATGATCCATTTAACTTAGCTTAGCTCCAAAATGACCAAGTTTACGTAGGTTAGCTCCAATATGATACATTGAACTTAGCTTATCTCCAAAATGACCTATTTACCTAGCTTAGCTCTAAATTGGCTTTTTAACTACATTTGTTGGAAAAGAAGAAGATAAAGAAGAGGGGGAGGAGAGAAAGAAAGAGAATATAAAATCTTCTTCTTATTTTCCTCTTCTTCTTTTCTTCTTCTTCTTCTTTTCCTCTTCTTCTTCTTCTTCTAACTTTCATCTTTCCCAATTTGCAGATTTACTTGAGATGAGGAAGCTTGCATTGATGGACTCATATATTCTCCTTGTGCTTCCTTTTTGTTTATGAAAACATGTTTGGGAACTTGTTTGGATGTGTATGTCACTATGGATATGTTGTTGGAAACTTCTTATGTCATATGGATATATGTTGGACTTGTGGAAATATATTGTTGGATATGCTTGTTGTGTATATATGTATTATCTGTGTATATCTATGAATTTCTGTCAAATTGAATGAATTCAATTAAAAACAGGGGTTATATAGGCTCTTTGCCGTCTGCTAGCAGACGGCAAAGAGCTTTGCCGTCTGCTAGCAGTCGGCAAAGAGCTTTGCCGACAGCTAGCAGTCGGCAAAGAAGGCCACGTGGCAGCTACCTGTGCAACCTGGGAACACTGGGTTGCCTATTTGGGCATTTTGCCGTCAGCTGGCAGACGGCAAATAAGGCCACGTGGCAGCTTCCCAGTGACTCCTATTTGGGCTCTTTGCCGTCCGCCAGCAGACGGCAAAGACCTTAGCCTCTTTGCCGTCTGCCGGCTGACGGCAAAGCACGCCGTTAACCCCTAACGGCTCCCACCTCACCTCACTGCCGTCTACGCTCTTTGCCGTCTGCTGGCCGCAAACGGCTGACGGCATAAACCTTTGTCGTCCGCTTCTCTGAAGCAGACGGCAAAGAAGGCCTTTACCGGCAGGAATTGAGCCGGACTGTTTGCCGACAGCTAGCAGTCGGCAAAGAGCTTTGCCGACCGCCATTCATGCCTTTGCCGTCTGCCATGGCAGACGGCAAAGAAGCTGATTCCTGTAGTGTTAGGTGCAGATGGTTTGGGAGCTTGAGCTTGAGCTGGAGGCTTGGGGGCAGACTTGGGCTTAGATGGAGCAGCCCCGGTCCTTATTGCATCCCCATAAGCTTCTGAGTCTTTGCAGGAGGTGCAATAGGCTCTTCCTCCTCCTCATCTTCTTCAGAATCTCTCATCATAGAAGATCTTTCAATGACTCTGGCAATAGTCTTTTTGACTTTCCCCTTCCTCTTCTTTCCTCCATCATCCTCTTCCTCTCTTGATTCTTGAGTTGAGGCTCTGGCCTTTGACATTCGAGCTCTCTTAGCAAGAACCTTCCTCTGCATTCCAGGCTTGGTGGCAGCAGCAGCATACTCTTTCTTGAGTACTTTCTTCTTGGAGGTCACTTCCTCCTCCATGACAAAATCTTCATCTTCAGATTCAGATGTTCTCTTCTTCCTTGTCCTGGTTGCTGCCTTTGGCAAATTGCTGGGAGTGCTTCTGCTCCCCTCATCATAACTGCTTGAGGGACTAGTGCCCTCACTGAGGTTGACCTACTCTTCAGACTTGTTCTGACTATCACTGCCCTCTGACATTGCTGACACTGACCCTGTGAATAGTTGGGTATAGATAGAGTGGATGAGCATCACAAAGTGCAGCTTATTTTGCAAAAATATTGAGACAAAAACTTAATTTTAGTTTTCTGCAAAAAGCATTTCGGAGCTACCGATTTGACAAACTCGGTGACACCGAAGCACTAACAGAGTCTAAACACACAGTTTCAGTCAGACCGAAATGCAGTTCGGTGACTCCGAGATGCTAGGGTTTCACAGCGAAAGTGATTTCGGTCGCACCGATTAGTACACTTCGGTCAGACCGAGTTGTACTTGTGCAATGGCTAGGGCCAATCGGTGTGACCGAGATCCTCCGATCGGTCGGTCCGAGATGAGTTCGGCGGAAACCTAACCCTAAGTTTTTGCATCAAATCTATTCTAAGGAGTTCTTTTGCTGGATAGATCAATCTCATACGTGGAAAGAACATAGGCATTGATCTTTGTGCAAGAATCGGAATAATAGAAAGCACAAAGGGTCAAATCCGTACCCTAACTTGGCGATAGACTTGCTATGGCGGCAACGGCATTGAGAATCGTTGACGGCGGCGGAGACCAGCGGCAGGGGTCACTGGCGACGACGGCGATGATCCGGAGACCAAGGGGACGGCAAAGCTGGGAGGCACGGTCGAGTGTTTTGAAGAAATTTCCAAAATTTCAACCTGCTGTATATATACGCAGTCACTGTCGGTGTGACTGAGTGGAACGAATCGGTGGCACCGAGATGCAAAACTGCTAGCAGTTGCTGCAACTCGATGTGACCGAATTGTTCAAATCGGTGCATCGAGATGAAAACCTAGATCAACTTAATGAATTCGGTGAGACCGAGTAGGTGTGGGTTGGTGTGACCGAAATGCATTAAGAGGTTTTGGAAATTAAGCCCTTCACGGATCGGTGGCTCCGAGTGCTCCTCACCCGGAGGATCTGAATTCGACTTGTCCAAACTTTGTGATGTAGCATGAATAGAGTTTGACACGAGAAAAAGCATAGATAGCTAGAGGTAGTACTTAGGCATTCTTGTCCATCTATTTGGCAAAAAGAAAAACCAAACAATCAAACCAACAAATGGATGTCCTCGAATGGAGAAAATTATGCAACCAACATGCTCACACAATAAGATGGCAAATAAAACATGTGGCAAAGCATGAACAAACACTGTAGCATCTATCAAGCAATTGGCGATGACTAGGTCATCTATATATGAGTATATTGACTTAGGAGTCAAATGAGAACATTTGATCATAGGTCATACTCATCGTTTAAGCACAAGTGGGGTTACCACTTTTACATAAAGCATTGTTGTGTTCACATCCATTAGAGTTGGTTTAGCTCAATTTTTGTAGCAAAGCTCCCCCTAGATGTGATATCCCCCCTTAGAGGTATGAACTAACCTTGGGTTTTGTCGATGATGACTTCATGTAGGTGTTGAAGATGTGGATGCTCAATGTTGATGTAGATCATTTGGAGCAATCCATTGGAGTGAGTTGCACTTTCAATACCTACATGGGTTAGTCCCACAAGGAACATACAAGGATATCCATAGACATAGAGTGAAGCACACATATGATGATGTCCATGAAAGCATTAGGTTACCTCGTCCCTTGTCTTACCAACAAGAGGGTTTGTGACTCCTTGAACTAGTGCAAGATATGGAAGTTGGTTGCACTTGTCCTAGCCAAAATGAATATGAGTGAAGTATGTTGGCGGAGTCAGCCTCAAGAACTCTCTAGTTCTTCTTCTTTGGGACCCACATCAACTTGATGGGAATCCTTGGAGTTGTAGTCGTACTTGATGAAGTAGAACTTGATGTAGTCTTGGGAACCCACTTGACCATGGCCTTCGGAGCTTCTTCAAATGCATCAATCTCTTCTTGAAGCTTGTCCTTGCCTTTTAGCTTGTGGTCTTGTGGTGGAAGATCATCTTGAGCGTGTGTTCCCTTGAAAGAAGAGGGATCATGCTCCTCTTGTTGAGGAACAAACTTCATCTTGGGGTATTGATCTTCTTCCCACTCAACTCCATTGGCATTGAACTTTCATTCAAAACCAACACCTTGATTCTTCAAGTGCCTTCCTTGCTTGCGTACAATTTCCTCAAATTGCTTACTTCCGGCAAGGCTCTTGTAAACACCTTTCTCTATAATTCCCTTCAATAAGCTATTTTCTTGCTCAAGTGTAACTTGGCTAAGAGAATCATTAGTGGAATCAAGAGAACTACTAGAAGCAACAATATTGGATTTGACATGATTATTGTTACTACTAGAAGAAGAATCTTTCTTGCTCTTGTTAGTAGATTTTACTTGTGGCATATAAGTAGACAAGAGTAAACACTTGGCAGTATAAGAAGAACACTTCTTTCGAAGATCATCATTGATTGCTTTTAAGAACCCATGCTCTTGCTCTAAGTTGATCTTCTCAAAGCATAGCTTCTCATGAGTCTTTAAAAGCTCTCGATAATCCTCTAAAGTAGTTTCATGAGCTAACTTAAGAGTGTTTAGTTCATTAGTTAGACGCTCAATCTCCTTATTATCATTGCCATTCATTTTATCTTGATTAGCATGATTAATAGCAATTTCATCATAGTTTTGATCACTAGTGTTGTCAACAAGTAAATCATCATCACCTAGCAAATCATCTTCATCACTATTGAAATCAACATACTCGGGGTGTGATACCTTAGGGCCTTTAGCCATGAAGCATATTCCAATTCCTTCATTTGGTGAGTCAAATATGTCGTAGGAGTTGGATGACACAAGTGCAAGACCGGCAACACCTTCCTCTTGAGTATATTCGGAGTCGTAGTGATAGCTTCTCTCGGAGTAGTTGTCAGAGTAGGAACAGGATACCCATTCACCAACATGAGCTTGATGTCTTCGTCTTGTGTAGCTCTTTGATGACTTGTCCTTCCTTTCCGAATCCTTGCTTCTACGAGAGGGTCTTCATTCATAACGATCATCTCTACTCCTTCTCTCTCTTGGTGGTGATTCATCTCTTTTACTTCTCCTTTTAGGTGAATCTTCTCTTCTCTTGTAGGGAGCCGTACACTCATTGGAGTAGTGTCCGGGTCTTCCACAATTGTAGCAATTGCGATCACGACTAGAAGATCTTTTGTCATTGTAGGACCTTGACTTGGAACTTCTCTCTTTGCTTCTATTCTTGTAGAATTTGTTTAAGTTATTCACCATTAAGCTCAATTCTTCATTTGCCTGGTTTTCAAGGAAGCTCAATTCTTCATTGTTATCATGGCCTATGTGATTTGGGTGCTGGTGTGAGTGCAATCCCTTTTACTTTATATCAAGAAATTATGAATGATATTGCACCTGCTGAAATAGAAGATATTGATGTTACTATCAAGCTTGCTAATAGAGACATTATCACACCACTTGGGATTGTTAGAGATGTTGAAGTCTTGTGTGGGAAAATAAAATACCCTACTAATTTTCTAGTTCTGGGTTCCCCACAAGATGATTTTTGTTCCATTATATTTGGTAGACCTTTCTTGAACACTGTTAATGCTAAGATAGATAGTGAGAAAGAAACTGTTAGCGTAAGTTTCGGGGATGTGTCTCACGAGTTTAATTTCTCCAAATTCTGTAGACAACCTCGTGATAAAGAATTGCCTGGTAAAGATGAAATTATTGGTCTTGCTTCTATTGTCGTGCCTCCTACTGATCCTTTAGAACAATATTTGCTAGACCATGAAAATGACATGTTTATGAATGAAAGAAATGAAATAGATGAGATATTCTTTAAACAAATGCCTGTTTTGAAACACAATTTGCCTGTTGAGACTCTTGGAGATCCTCTTTCACCCAAGAGTGATCTTCTGTTCGATCTTAAACAATTAACTGATACTCTAAAATATGCTTATCTCAATGGAAAGAAGATATATCCTGTTATTATTAGTGCTAACCTTTCAGAGCATGAAGAAAAGAGATTATTGAAAACTCTGAGGAAGCACCATGCCGCTATTGGATACACTCTTGATGATCTTAAGGGCATTAGTCCCACTCTATGTCAGCATAAAATTAATATTGAACCTGATGCTAAACCAGTTGTTGATCACCAGCGATGGTTGAATCCTAAGATGAAAGAAGTGGTAAGAAATGAAATACTAATGCTTCTAGGAAGCAGGTATAATCTATCCTATTGCTAATAGTAGATGGGTAAGTCCTGTTCACTGTGTCCCTAAGAAGGGAGGTATTACTGTTGTTCCTAATGATAAAAATGAACTTATCCCACAGAGAATTATCACAGGTTATAGGATGGTAATTGATTTTAGAAAATTAAATAGAGCTACTAGGAAAGATCATTATCCTCTGCCATTTATTGATCAAATGCTAGAAAGACTATCAAAACATACACATTTCTGCTTTCTAGATGGATACTCTGGTTTTTCCCAAATACCTGTGTCACAAGAGGATCAAGAAAAAACTACTTTTACATGCCCTTTTGGTACTTTTGCTTATAGACGTATGCCTTTTGGTTTATGCAATGCACCCACTACCTTTCAAAGATGTATGACTGCTATATTATCTGACTTTTGTGAAAAGATTGTTGAGGTTTTCATGGATGATTTTTCCGTTTATGGAACTTCTTTTAATGATTGCTTAAGCAACCTTGATCGAGTTTTGCAGAGATGTGAAGAAACTATTCTTGTCTTAAACTAGGAGAAGTGCCACTTTCTGGTTAATGAAGGTATTGTCTTGGGGCATAAAATCTCCGAACAAGGTATTGAAGTTGATAAAGCTAAAGTTGATGCTATTGAAAAAATATCGTGTCCTAAAGATATCAAAGGTATAAGAAGTTTCCTTGGTCATGCTGGTTTCTATAGGAGGTTTATCAAAGATTTCTCTAAAATTTCTAGGCCTCTTACTAATCTCTTGCAAAAAGATGTTCCATTTGTTTTTTATGATGATTGTGTGGAAGCATTTGAAATACTTAACAAAGCCTTAATTTCTGCACCTATTATTCAACCACCTGATTGGAACCTACCCTTTGAAATTATGTGTGATGCTAGTGATTATGCTGTTGGTGTTGTTCTAGGACAAAGAGTTGATAAGAAATTAAATGTTATTCATTATGCTAGTAAAACTCTAGACAGTGCTCAAAGAAATTATGCTACTACTGAAAAGGAAATTTTGGCAGTTGTGTTTGCTTGTGATAAATTCAGATCTTATATTGGTGATTCTAAAGTAACTGTTCACACTGATCATGCTACTATTAAATACCTTATGGAAAAGAAAGATGCTAAACCTAGACTCATTAGGTGGGTTCTCTTGCTACAAGAATTTGTTTTACATATTACTGATAGAAAGGGAGCTGAGAACCCCGTAGCAAACAACTTGTCTAGGTTAGAAAATATTGTTGATGACCCACTACCAATTGATGATAGCTTTCCTGATGAACAATTAGCTGTTATAAATACTTCTCGTAGTACTCCATGGTATGCAGACTATGCTAATTATATTGTTGCTGAATTTATACCACCTAGTTTCACATACCAACAAAAGAAAAGGCTTTTCTATGATTTAAGACATTACTTCTGGGATGACCCACACCTTTATAGAGAAGGAGTAGATGGTGTTATTAGATGTTGTGTACCTGAGCATGAAAAGGAACAAATATTACGCAAGTGTCACTCTGAGGCTTATGGAGGACACCATGCTGGAGACAGAACTGCACACAAGATATTACAATCTGGTTTTTATTGGCCTACTCTTTTCAAGGATGCTCGTAAGTTTTTCTTGTGATGAATGTCAAAGAATTGGTAACATTAGTAGATGTCGGGAAATGCATATGAATTATTCACTTGTTATTGAACTATTTGATGTTTGGGGATTTGATTATATGGGACCTTTTCCTTCCTCCAATGGGTATACACATATTTTGGTTGTTGTTGATTATGTTACTAAGTGGGTAGAAGCTATTCCAACTAGTAGTGTTGATCATAACACCTCCATTAAAATGCTTAAAGAAGTTATTTTTCCGAGGTTTGGAGTCCCTAGGTATTTAATGGCTGATGGTGGTTCACATTTTATTCATGGTGCTTTCCGTAAATTGCTTGCTAAGTATGATGTTAACCATAGAATTGCATCTCCATATCATCCTCAGTCTAGTGGTCAAGTAGAATTAAGTAATAGAGAAATAAAATTGATCTTGCAAAAGACTGTTAATAGATCTAGGAAGAATTGGTCTAAGAAACTTGATGATGCATTATGGGCTTAGAGAACTGCTTATAAAAATCCTATGGGTATGTCTCCATATAAAATGGTATATGAAAAATCATGTCACTTACCTCTCGAACTAGAACATAAAGCTTATTGGGCAATTAAAGAACTCAACTATGATTTCAAACTTGCCAGTGAGAAGAGGTTATTTGACATTAGCTCACTTGATGAATGGAGAACCCAAGCCTATGAAAATGCCAAGTTGTTTAAAGAAAAGGTTAAAAGATGGCATGACAAAGGGATACAAAAGCGTGAATTTAATATAGGTGACCATGTCTTGCTATACAATTCTCGTTTAAGATTTTTTGCAGGAAAACTTCTCTCCAAATGGGAAGGTCCTTACATAATCGAAGAAGTTTATCATTCCGGTGCCATCAAGATCAACAATGATGAGGGCAATAACCCGAAGGTGGTGAATGGGTAAAGAATCAAACATTATATCTCAGGTACGCCCATAAATGTTGAAACTAATATTATTCATACCATAACACAGGAGGAATACATAAGGAAAACTTTCCAGAGCGCTCCAAAACCCTCAAAAGGAATAGGTATGTGATACGGTAAGTAAACCGACTCCAAAAGTTTTCCAAAAGCAATTTTAATCCGTTTTGGAATATTTAAAAAATTAAGAAAATAAGAAGTAGTCCGAATAGAGGACGAGGAGGCGACAAGCCGTGGGGGCGCGCCCTACCCCCCTGGGCGCGCCTCCCAGGCTTGTGGCCACCTCGTGTGCCCTCTGGACTCCGTTTTCTCCCAGAATACTTGTTTTGCACGGTAAAAATTCATTATATAATCTCCTGAAGGTATTGACCACAATATCACGGCAATATCCTCTGTTATCATTTCGAGCTATTTTTCTGACAGATCTAGATCGCCATGACGTCCCCATGCGCCCCCAAGGACAAGTTCTATGAGAAGGTCATCAACCCCTACCTTCCGGAGGTGCTGCAACACCCTCAAACCATCGAGATGCGTGAGGGGGTGCTTCACATCCGGGATGTTCAAGGGCCAAGGAGGACCGGCAGAGTGGAGTCCGGGCTTGAAGCGGTGGAGCAGGAGGTCTTTAAGTGCCAAGGGATGGTGGAACACGGACTCAACGCCAATCACTCCATGATCATGGAATTCACCCATGACCACAAGCTGGATGCCAATGATATTGGAAAGGCCATCTTCAAGCTTCATGAGAAAATTGAGCAACTCCAAGCCCAGATCTATGACCTGCAAAACCAAAACTGTGAGTATGAATATAGATTTAAGAGGATGAGTTTGGCTGCAGATTTGAGGATTTCAGAGACTCATTCATCCTTATACGATGGTGAGCCTATGCCTTGGAAGACGGAGGACAAGCCTCCCACATCATCAACTTCATCACCACCACCTCCGAAGAAAGAGACTTAAGTACATGGGTATGGGCACTCCCCTTGGCTTATGCCAAACTTGGGTGAGGTGCCCAGGTATTGTATCACCATCACATCTTTACTTTTATCGTTTACCTTAGTTCGATCCTTTTTGTTTTGTCATTATCTAGTAAAATAAAAGTTTTAGTATGATTTAGTCTTTGAGTTTTGCTTTGTGATCTATCTTTGTAATCGAGTGCGAGAGTTATATAATAAAGATTAGTTTTGAGTTGAGGGCTTTGCTTTCTTCCTTTGATCTTGGAAAAGGAAAAGAGAATAAAAGAAATAAAAAGATTATATAATAATCTTATGGAGAGTGATGACTTCACATATAAGAAGTATGTCTTATGAAATTTATTGAGGGTTGACAAACATAGTTTTGGTCATTGTTGCAATTAATAGGAAGTAATAAAGAAAGAGAGGTCTCACATATAAATACACTATCTTGAACATCTTTTATGATTGTGAGCACTCATTAAAATATTATATGCTAATAAGTTGATGTTGGACAAGGAAGACAACATAATGAGTTATGTTTTCTTATATCCGAATAGAAGTTATATTGTCATGGATCCTACAACATATTGAGCTTGCTTCTCATCCTTTGCTAGCCAAATCTTCTACACCAAGTAGAGATACTACTTGTGCATCCAAAATCCATCAACCCAGTTTTGCCATGAGAGTCCACTATACCTACCTATGGATTGAGTAAGATCCTTCAAATAAGTTGTCATCGGTGCAAGCAATAAAAATTGCTCTTTAAATATGTATGATCTTTTAGTGTGGGGAAAATAAGCTTTATACAAACTTGTGATATGGAAGAAATAAAAGCGACGGACTTCATAATAAAGTTCTTTATCACAAGCGGCAATATAAAGTGACGTTCTTTTGCATTAAGATTTTGTGCATCCAACCATAAAAGCGCATGACAACCTCTGCTTCCCTCTGCGAAGGACCTATCTTTTACTTTTACCATCTACCTTTATACAAGAGTCGTGGTGATCTTCACCCTTTATATTTGTATTTCTCTTTTTGGCAAGCACTATGAGTTGGGGATGATCCAGACATATATATCCACTCGGATGTAGGTGTTCATAAATTATTATTATTGACCTTACCCTCGAGGTAAATGGTTGGGAGGCGAAACTATAAGCCCCTATCTTCCTATGTGTTTGATTGAAGCTTTGATCTCATAAGTATCGCGTGAGTGTTAGCAATTATGAAAGATTAGATGATGGTTGAGTATGTGAACTTGCTAAATAAAAGCTCTTACATTGACTCTTTCTGATGTTATGATAAATTGCAATTGCCTCAATGATCGAGATCATAATTTGTTAGTTTTCAATAAAGTTTTTGATCCATACTTTACCTTGTGAACGAATTATCACTCTAGCATAAGAAGTTATATGACAATATATTATTGTTTTAAAAAGATGATCATGCACTACAAAAAACCTGTTAATCCATGACAGTTTTCTGGTGACATTCTCGAAAACTGTCACAAATTATGACGGTTTTATCAGGTTCATCGCAAAATCCGTCATATATCAGCAACATGAGGATGGCCCCCCAAACCAGTAGCCCCATTATGACAGATAAAGAGGGACCGTCACGAAAACCATCATGGGTCGACTAACTGGGCCTATATTTTTAGTTCTTATGCACCATTCGGACCGTCATGGATGGATGGTGCTGATGTGGTAATCCAACGTGAGGGAAAACTCGCGCTGTGATTGGTTGAGGTAACCATCCCACGGATTGCAAATCCAGACCGTCTCCTCTTCTGTGATCCAACAGCAAGCAATCAACTCTATCCTCCCGACTCCCCTGTGGATCTCCGCCGGCTTCTTCCTTCTCCTTTGTCCGCCCCGACTCCCCTGTTCTCACTGTCCTCCTCTTCTAGATCCCCCACCCTCCCCATCCATGGCCGCCGCCACCTCCTCATCCATGGCCATCTTCCAGGAGCAGATCCGCCAACCGTCGCAACGATAGCCTTGTTCCCAGAGGCGGGACGCCCCTGAAGGCGAACCTAGTGCACGCGGCGCCGATGACATTAATGCGGGTCGGACGGTGGTCAGATCCGCCACGGCCACAACCAGCATCCTCTCCCTCCCTAGCCATCTTCCTCCCATGGCTGAGAAGAGGGCCTCGTCAAGGATCCCATGGTGGAGGTCAACGTGGGAGGCTGCTTCCTTCCTTCCCAGATTGACCGTCCATCAATGGAGCCATGAGAGCTGCGTGAGCACACACATGGCTGCGCTTCAAGGTCAGCCCATGCCCATCTTTTCTATTTGATTTGATTTGATCTCCTTCCCTGATTTCCTTCCCCACATAGCTGCAGCTCAATAGATGCAGGGACGCCGCAATGGAGCAAGTAAGGTCTCCCTTCTCTCACTGTTTCTTCAGATCCGCCACAGCCAGCCATATCCGGCGCCCCTGTACCAACGTGGTGGTAAGACGATGACCTTCCTTCCCCTTTGCAGCATTTTAGTTTACCTCCCCCTGCCTAGCTAGCAAACTAGTTTGCTTTGGTCCAATCTGATCCTATCCTATCCATGGAGCAGATTGGATTTGGTTTCAGTTTACTTTGTACATGCATGGATGGTTGGTTTCAGAGAGAGAGAGATGGATGGTTAAGGCCCTGTTTTTGTTTTGTTTTAGCTGTAACAAATTTATCAACCAAGCTAGCTTTCAACTCATTTTTCACCATGGTTTTGGGTTGGTCCTGCTTAGGCCAAATTGATCCATTTGCTTGGTTCAATTTATATAGAGCTCTTCATGCCCAAGTATGACAAAATCTTGCTGCCAATCTGATGCCACAATTGGCATCTTTTTTTACTGTTATGTTATGTGTGCCACTGAACATTCAACCTTTAACCATTGCTTGTGTAAAACCAGACTTTCTTCTTTTGTGAATGGAGTGTTTGCTTGCTGTACTGCAAAAATAATTCATTCATCGCTCATTTGACATGTGCAAGCAATGTGTACACACTACATTTAGATTCCAGCCCAACTAGATTTTAGTTGAAGTATTTGACCAAGCCATCTTGGTTTGCTGCATTTTCGCCTTACTAGCTTTTTATTCTTCTTCATATTTTGAAGGGGGTTGTTTGTTGGCACAGGCCCGACCTCGACGCCGATGTAGCCGAGTACTTTCTGGCGCTACACGCGTATGAGACAGCTCGAGTACTTTCCGAGCTTGTCGAGTAAATGGTTGGAGACATAGACGTAGATGAAGTGCACGTAACACCGAAGCAGCCTAGCAAACTGCCGGATTGATTTTCTCTTGGAAGCTAGCACACGCACGTACGAAACTGCAAGCCGCCGGCTTGCCTGATACGAGCTAGTTTAGCACGCACACATGCGAATACGAACCAACACAGAGACGCCAAGATGATGGCTAAAGGCCCGTGTCGAGCCTTTGCTTTTCTTTCTATTGATTTGACTTACGTTTACAGGGGAGCCACGTATAATATATATAGAACCTATATTCTACTAGTACATGACCGACTCGGCTAAGGATGAAGAGTCCGTACCGGACAAGCTAACCTAATCATGATTAAGTCCAACATTGTTTAGGATAGCCATGAAGCAGAAAGAACAAACATGCCACTTTAGCAAGATCATAATGATCCTGATACTCTTATCATTTTGTTAATGACATACGTGTCCTGTCAATGCTTGCTGGACGCTAGTCCTACTGGATAGTATATCGAATTCTTTGCGCTTCAGAACATTCAAGAGCTCTTTAGTCCTACCAAAAAAGGTTTTTATGTTTACCTTACACAAAATATTCGTATTTCTCACTTTTTAACTCATCTAGCTCACTGGTCACTGCCTAAAATTTCTAATGGATAGGGACTGTTTGGTTAGTGCTCCTGTTCTTGGTGAGCTAAACATATTTGTTTGTTTGTTTGATTTGGAGCATCAGACACTCTCCATCAACGACCAGGACCCCATGCCTAAGTTGTTGATTGCCTCATTTTATCCATCTTCACCATATATTCATTTGATTGCCTGCTACATCTTCACTTAAATACTTAGAGTGCTACTGTCCAGATTTTGTTAAATTGGACTGACTAGATATCTTTTCTTGTTATTTTTTTGGTGAGAAATAAATATTGCAATTTATGTCTTATATTTTCCTTCAACTTGTCACACTGGTTACATTGACTATATATTTTTCTTCCGTACAATTTTGATATGATCTTGCATTTTATTTTCTGGTTTCTCAAGAGGTGGAAGAAATCTCTTGAGGCCAAACCGTAGGGAGGACGACGGTCAACAATGGGTACAGGTTCTCAAGGTCCCAGGGAACTGGGTACAGGTGCGGCTGCGTGCTCGTGATCCCCATCCAATGCTGCGCATCCAAGGTACAACAGCGGCACCAAAGCTGCCACTTTCTCCCTATCCGTAAATGTTTGATATGGCCAGCGGCGACATGATTTGTTTCTATATAATCATCTCAACACAATAGGGAACTCACTATATTCGGAGTGCTTTTCTTTTTGTCCATCATTGGATTTCACAATGGTCTTAATCAAGTCCAATTTTATCATTTTGTGTTGTTTTCATGAACATCTCAGATCTCATAATACTGTATGCATCATTGTCAGGCGGCTTGTTATTCTTCTTCTTCTTTTTTCACATGATTGTACTTTATGAATGACTAGCTAACTGGCTGGACCCTTTTGCATTGACTAGCATTTTTTTACCAACCTATATATAGAACCAAACCATGGAACTGATTTGCTCTTTATTGCGACTGTATGTGTGTATTGTGAAATTAAGAAAGGGAAAGAATATATGTACCAGGATCTTTATCATCCATTTCCGTGCTGCTGTTTCTTTTCCTGTTTGATATTTCAAACATGATGTTATGTTATCCTGAAAACGTTGTTCGTTGCTAGCTTGTGCTGCACTGGTGTAACAGTAAAAATACCATTATTTGAAGCTGACATGCATGATTCACTTTACCTTTGGTACAATTTTGTGTATGGATGAAAACCCATGCTTAAACCCATACTTTTGATTTTTTGAGTTAGTCTTACGGTTTTCCTATGTGCAGGCAACGTCGCGCCAGTCCTCGGGAGCATATGTTGAGGCGATATGCTGGCTTCCTTCAATGATGTCAGCAGGGATGGCTGGATCTGTGTCCAGGATGGCATGGGATTGACCCACGGTTGATGTCTATTGAGCGCTGGGCGGCAGTGTCTGTAAAGTAGCATAGAGTGTTCTCTAGCACTTGTTTGTAGATTGAAGTTTCTTGTGTTTTTGCTCCTCCACGTGGTATCATCTGGTGTGTGTAATTTTACGTTTTTGTGGTGTTTTTCCTTTTTGCATAGATTGTTATTTTCTGGTGATTTCCTTTTATTTAATCACATAGCATGTATTTTCTTAAAAAAATATTGGCTTGAAAAATTCATGGACCAAGAGAAATGCGAGATGGGCTAATCTATATGGCTGAAATTAGTCAGGCTTCGACCGATTTCAAATTTAATGGGCTGAAATTCCAATTGGGCCGACTACTACATGGGGGGTAGGTCTTGCATTGAGATGAAAAATAATGGGCTAAAATTTTAATTGGGTTGCCATGTCAGATCCATGTCAAATGATGACGTGGTAGACAAGTTAACGGCGTTATAAGCATGTGAGGTAAGTGCCATCCATGACGGTCAAAAGCTGTCATGAATCCGTGACGGTTTCACAGATCCGTCAAGGATAGCATTGTGGATATACATGACAGATTTCAAATCCGTCACGCGTGTCCTTCCTTGACGGTTTAACATTGGTCCATGACGGATTTATACTGTCACGTATTAACAAGATTCTTGTAGTGATGATGCCATCATGTCCATATTGTATTTTATTGACACCTCTAGCTATCTCTAAACATGTGGACATGATTATCGATTTCGGCTTTCGCTTGAGGACAAGCGAGGTCTAAGCTCGGGGGAGTTGATATGTCCATTTTGCATCATCCTTTTATGTTGATATTTATTGCATTATGGGCCGTTATTTCACATTATGGTACAATACTTATGCCTTTTCTCTCTTATTTTACAAGATTTACATGAAGAGGGAGAATCCCGCAGCTGGAATTCTTGACCGGAAAGGAGCAAATCTGAGATACATATTCAGCACAACTCCAAATGTCCTGAAACTTTACGGAGAATTATTTTGGAATATATAAAAAATATTGGGCAAAGAAACAACAGTAGGGGACCCACCAAGTGGCCACAAGCCTGGGGGCGCGCCCCAAGGGCTTGTGGGCCCCCTGGCCATCATCCGGTGCCCATCTTCTGCTATATGGAAGTTTTTGCCCTAGAAAAAATATGGAGGAAGCTTTCGGGATGAAGCGCCGCCGTCTCGGGGCGGAACCTGGGCAGAAGTAATCTAGGGTTCCGGCAGAGCGATTCTGACGGGGAAACTTCCCTCTGGTAGGGGGAAATCGAAGCCATCGTCATCACCAACGATCCTCACATTGAGGGAGGGTCAATCATTATCAACATCTTCACCAACACCATCTCCTCTCAAACCCTAGTTTATCTCTTGTATTCAATCTTTGTCCCAAAACCTCATATTGGTACATGTGGTTTGCTGGTAGTGTTGATTACTCTTCGTAGTTGATGCTAGTTGGTTTATTTGGTGGAAGATCATATGTTCAGATCCTTAATGATATCCAATACCCCTCTGATCTTGAACATGAACATGCTTTGTGAGTAGTTACGTTTGTTCCTGAGGACATGGGAGAAGTCTTGTTATAAGTAATCATGTGAATTTGGTATTCGTTTGATATTTTGATGAGATGTATGTTGTCTTTCCTCTAGTGGTGTTATGTGAACGTCGACTACATGACACTTCACCATGATTTGGGCCTAGGGGAAGGCATTGGGAAGTAATAAGTAGATGATGGGTTGCTAGAGTAATAGAAGCTTAAACCCTAGTTTATGCATTGCTTCGTAAGGGGCTGATTTGGATCCACATGTTTCATGCTATGGTTAGATTTATCTTAATTCTTCTTCCATAGTTGCGGATGCTTGCGAGAGGGGATAAGTGGGAGGCTTGTCCAAGTAAGGACAACACCCAAGCACCGGTCCACCCACATATCAAATTATCAAAGTAACGAGCGCGAATCATATGAGCATGATGAAAACTAACTTGACAATAATTCCCACGTGCCCTCGAGAGTGGTTTGCTTTATATAAGAGTTTGTCCAGGCTTATCCTTTGCTACAAAAAGGATTGTTCCACCTTGATGCACCTTTGTTACACTTGTTACTAGTTACCCGTTATGAATTACCTTACTACCAAACTATCTGTTACCGATAATTTCAGTGCCTGCAGAAAATACCTTGCTGAAAACCGCTTGTCATTTCCTTCTGCTCCTCATTGGGTTCGACACTCTTACTTATCGAAAGGACTATGATTGATGCCCTATACTTGTGGGTCATCAGAGATAAACATGAGTAGCAAATGATTCACAAAAAGAGGCTACTATCACAGAGTCAAGTCCATATTTAGTGCTAAACTTGTGAAAAGCATCGGTATTCATAAAAGATTTAACACAATCAAACTCAAGGTTAATACTTGACTCTTTACCTTCCTCGAGTTCCCAATCTTCAGATTTGCGTTAAATTCTTTCCAAAAGATCCCACGTGAATTCAATAGTCTTCTTCATAAAAGAACCAGTACAAGAAGTATCGAGCATGGGTTGATCATTACGAGAAAGCCGAGCATAAAAATTCTGTATAATAATTTCTCTTGAGAGCTCATGATTGGGGCATGAATATAACATTGATTTAAGCCTCCCCCGAGCTAGAGCAATACTATCGCCTTCACGAGGCCAAAAATTGTATATATAATTCCGATCATGATGAACTAGATGCATAGGATAAAACTTTTGGTGAAATTCCAATTTCAATCGATTCCAGTCCAAAGCTCCAATATCATCACATAGCCTATACCATGTCAATGCTTTTCCCCCCAAAGATAAAGGGAAAACCTTCTTCTTAACTTCATCTCTAGGTAAACCTACAAGCTCAAATAATCCACAAACTTCATCCACATATATCAAGTGCATATTAGGATGCTTTGTTCCATCTCCTGCATAATGATTAGCTAGCAGTTGCTCTATCATACCCAAAGGAATTTCATAACCAATATTTTCTGTAGGTGCAGTTTTATCTGGCCATCTCCGGCCCGGACCGGCCAGCCCGGCCCTAAAAACGGGGCCTGGGATCAGTGGGTCGGGCCTGGGCCTGAAAAGTAAGCCCTAGCAGTTATTGGGGCAGGGCCTGGGCTTCAATATTAGACCAAAATTAGGCCTGACCGGCCCTACTCCAATAGCAGCAGCTAGTAGCCCAGCAGTCCACCAGTCCACCTCCAGTCCACCACTGCATCGAGCCATCGAAGATCGAACCCTAACTTATCTCCACTCGCATGCCGCACGCCTATCACTACCCCTCCCCCTCCTCTGCTCGTGGCCCCTGCTGGCGGCGGTGACCTAGCCCATCCCGCAGTGCCGCATCCCCGTCCCGCACTGCCGCCGGCAGGCTTCCTCTCCTCCCCAACCACGATGCTGGCTGCGAAGCCCCCGGCTCAATCGTGCACTAATCATACACGTGAATGCACACGATCAAGCCTAAGGACTCACGGGAAGATATCACAACACAACTCTAAAACATAAATAAGGTCATACAAGCTATATATTACAAGCCAGGGGCCTCGAGGGCTCGAATACATAAGCTCGCATACAAGCGTCAGCGGAAGCATCAGATATCTGAGTACAGATATAAAAGAAAACACAGATAGGCCCTTAGAAGGCGGGGCAAAAGAAAACACTGCGATCGAAAGGCGCAGGCCTCCTGCCTGGGACCCTCCGAACCTACTCCTGGTCATCGGCCAACTCGTAGTAGTATCCACCCTCGGGGTAGTAGTAGCGATCGTCGGCGTGGGCAGCTATAACCGGGGCTCCGTCATCTGGTTGCATCAAAAGGGGTATATGGGAAAAAAAAAGAAAGCAAAGCAACCGTGAGTACTCATCCGAAGTACTCATCAAGCAAGGATCTACACTACATATGCAACATTATCAAAGGGAGGCTGTATATGTGGACTGGGCTGCAGAAAAGCCAGAATAGAGAGAAGTCCTAGTCCTATCGAAGACTAGCATCTTCAGTGGTCTTGCAGCAATAGAAGAGAGTAGAACAGTACAGTATAATGTAGCAGTATCATTAAGTCTCAACCTCAGCCAGAGATCCTTCCTCGACTCCCTGCGAGAAAGCAATCCCAGAGCCATACAGTCATCAACCTCGTCCTGAGATCCCTTCTCGACTCCCTGTGAGAAGCAATCCCAGAGCCATATATCCAGGTATCATCTCAAGGTCAAGTTGTGACGATCGGGATACAACTCCGAGTGTCCGTTACCGAGGATCCGGCTATGCATAGATTAGTTCTTCCCTGCAGGGGTGCACCAACTTACCCACCACGCTCGCTTAACTCCGACCGGACACACTTTTCCGGGTCATGCCCGGCCTCAGCCAAATGACACACCGCAACCCTACCTAGAGCTCAGCAGAGAGGTCCCCGTCGGTCTACATCCTAAGCGCTCAGAGATCTTGGGCCATCTCCCTGTGCACTCCAAGTCGTTGCGTGCAGGGGGAAGCCAGGCATTAGGGGGGTGTCGGTCCATCCCAGCCGCAATGCTGAACTGGACGTCTGACAAAGCTTTCGACTGATGCATACGATGCAGAGTGCCCATAACTTTTCCCGCGTGATGGTTAGTGCTATCGGGCCAGAGGCCCACTCAAATCAAATATCCAAATCATTAGTACCTTGTAGGTGCGGTAACGAGAAGAGACTCACGATCGATGTGACCCCGTCGCCCCGTCTCGAGGACATGCTGCAAGGGCTAAGAATGCCCGGCCGCGCCTCGTATTCATCTCACAGTTAAACTCCAAGTCAACACGACTTCTCAAAAGACTATCGGGAACTCAGGTCCACCTCAACCGGGTGGTACCGCCTGTCCCTCCAGTCCTGCAGTAACAGTCTCACGGGTACCCCTCGGGGCCGACCCGTCTGTAGCATGATTCAGGGTAAAGTCACAGTATCCGTGTGTCCATAACATCAAGGGAATCCGAGGTATCACCCTCGACGGATGCCCACTCAATGTAACCGTCAAGTTGAACTTAGGAGGAATCACCCTCGAGGTTCAAACTTGAAGTGTTGCGCGACATGGTCGTATCGGAAGTGGAGAAGGAGGAATCACCCTCGATGACCACGACCAATTATCTACCCTACAAGGTTAACATCAGGAGTGCTGACGAGGTATCACCCTCGGCACTCGATAGTATCCCAGTAGTGTCGTACAACTAAGGGGGTGAAGTGCGGTGCCGGGGCCTGGTCTTCAATCCCGTTGATCGGGTCTTCTGTTAATCCAGTGGGGCAACAAGGGACAAAGTGGGGTTCTCTAGTGGGTCTCTACCCAGCCTATACTAAGTAGTTTAGGATAAGCAGGTAAGGTATCAATAGTAGGTTACAATAAATAGGCTATGCATCAGAATAGGTAAAGCAGTAGCAGCAGCAATTCTAATGCAAGCATGAGAAAATAGAATGGGCGATATCGGGATGATCAAAGGGGGGGCTTGCCTGGTTGCTCTACGGCAAAGGCAAGGTCGTCAACGGTGCCATCCGGCTCCTGAGCTGCGTCGGTCTCGGGGTCTATCGAGAGAGAAGAGGGGGAGGAAACAGTAAATATAAAGTAGATAAGAGCATGACATGACAATACGCAGAGCTAGGGGTGTTCTGACGTGGTGCTACACGATATAGGTGAAGAGGGAAAACATCCGGGAATGTTTTCCCGAAGTTTGGCATTTTCGGACAGATGAACCAGAGGGGATTGTTGCATGTTCGCTATGCTAGGGACGTGTGGCGGACGAACGGTCCGCTTATTCGGATTCGTCTTGTCGTTCTGAGCAACTTTCATGTACAAAGTTTTTCGATCTGAGCTACGGATTATTTTGTATGATTTTCTAAAGTTTTAAACAATTTCTGGAATTATTTTAATTAGCAGAATTATTGAAAATGAATTATGATGTCATCCTGGCGTCAGCACTGTGTCAGCGGTCAACAGACCAGTTGACTGGTCAACGAGGCCCACGCGGGGCCCACTGGCATTGACCAGGGACATGCGGGGGCCACCGGTCAGCGACCAGAGGGTGGCCCCGAGGTGGCCACGTCGGCGCGGCCGGCGGTGGAGCTCTGACGACGCGGATCACGGCGGAGGGGCTCAGGACCTCGCCGGAAACGCGCCACAAGGGGCCGTTTCGAGCGCGGCCATGCTCGTTCGGAAGCGGGGGGAGTGGCGCGTCCAGCTGTGGCCTCAGTTCGGGCTGGGGCGGCCTGCAACGACGGTTGTGGCGAGCACGGGCGACGGCGGTGCTCGGGCCTCGATCGAGAATGAGGCGGGGCGAACAAGGGAGCTAAACGCGGGCACGGGGCGTCGCCACGGGCGCTCTGGAGCGCGCCCAACGTAGTCGCGGGCGCCCCGGAGTTAGCACGGAGCAAGGGCGGCGGCCATGGCGGGCGGCGGAGCTCGGTATCGTGGCGGGAGAGCAGTAGCTAGCTAGGAGGGCTACGCGAGCGCCTAGGGGAAGGACAAGGGGTGCAGGTGCTCACCGAGCGGCGCACGGAGGCCTTCGAAAGCTTAGTAGCGCAGTACGGCGCCGGAGTTGAACGGCGACGGCGCATGGTGGCCGAAAGGGGATTGGTTGTTGGCGTCGATGTAGGCCTCCCCGGCTTCGCCTGAGAGCTCCAAGAGAAGAGGAAGAGGCTGGCGGAGCTTCCGAGCTGCTCAGCTGGTCGCGGGGTCGAAGGTGGCCGCGTCGGATGCGGCGAGCGGCAACGGTGATGGCGTTCGACAGAGAGAGGAGGAGAAGGAGGAGCGATGGAGAGGGGGAGAGACCAGAGGGTTCAGAGAGGAGCCAGGGGGGCTCTTATCCACCCACGGCAAGCGGCGAGGTGCGGTGTCGAGCGAGGAGGAGGGGGGGCCGGGGCGCGGCGCGTGGTGCGGGCGACAGCGGCGCACGGTGGTGAACAGAGGAGGGGAACGAGGTGGGGAGTGGGCTGGGCCGGCACTGTAGACTAGAGCCCAGCCTCAGTGGGCATTTTTCCTTTTCTTATTTTTGTTTTTCTATTTTCTCTGTTTTTCTTTTTAGTTTCTGTTTTGCAAATTGTTTAGCCCCAAATCGACTTTTGTAAAATAGGTGAACTAGCCACATATTTATAGTGCAGTTTTATTCACTGTTAGAAATTGGTTTGGAGGCAATTGAATTTTATTCGGATTTTATTTAAATGAAAAGGTATTAAATAAGTCTGTTTTGCTACTGTTTCTTGCTGTTAGTATCATTTATTTAATTTGATTAATGTTGGTTATAATTTCAGAATTGTCTCTGGATTATTTACAATATGATGAAAATTTTAGTTTTCAAATTTGAACAACTTTTATTTGCACTTTCAGTTTGAATTTCCTTTTGAATTTGAATTTGAAAAGAGATATGATCCAAATGATGTTTAAGCACTGTTGATCATGATGACATGGCATTATCAACAGGGGGATTACTGTGGCTAACCACTGGGGGTGTTACACTGGCAGGCTTCCTCTCCTCCCCAACCGCGACGCCGCCCGACTGCCTCTCCTCCTCAACCGCACTGCCGCCCGGCTGCCTCTCCTTCCCAACCGTGCCGCCGCCGGCCGGAGCAGGACGGAGCAATGAGCTCTACATCTCCTTGTCGACATCCACTGCAGTAACTAGCCGTCATCCGAGCGCCGCCGCACCTCTGCTTCGAAGGTAATTTGATGCAGATTTTTGCTGTTCTTGACCGATTAGCAGGTGTACATGCATGTCAATAGGATGGATTTGATGCAGATTTATATTTCATAAACAGTGGTAGATGATTTCGCTGCTGTACATGAATATAAGTGTGTGTAGATGATTTCGCTGTTGTACATGAATATAAGTGTGTGTAGATGATTTCTGAAACAGTGGCTATAAGTGTGTGTTGATATAGATTTCTTGTTGCTGTTGACATAGATATTTCTTGCTGTTGACATATATATTTCATGTTGTTGATATAGATTTAGCATGGAGGGTGCTGAGGGTGATGAACCAGATTATCATCCTGAAGAATTAGAAGGGCATGAGGGTGAGATGGAGTTGTTTATTGTACCTCCAAATCCTCCTCGTGTATGGCAGAAAGCTGTAAGTAAAAGGGGGAAGAGGCCAGCATCTAGTGCACGTTCAGGAAGTGGACAATCGGCAGGACAGCAGCAGCCTACAGCCGAAGCACAACAGCAATGCACTGCCTCCTCTAGCAATAGCAGACTGAAGTCAAAAGTATGGTTGTACTTCACCAAGATATCCAAAGATGGTGATGCCTTTGTTGTAGCTAAGTCCAACCATTGCTCCGATGAGCTGTCAGCTAAATCTGGACACTGTACATCTCATCTCCTTAGGCACACCAAATCGCTGCATAAGACTGATCAATCAACAACGAATAATTTTTTCTTGAAATCTGAAACAAATGATGATGGAACAATTGCATTGAGAAATGTTAGATATGATGCTCAAGTAGCTAGACATGGAGTCTCTATTTATCTTGTGTCCGGTTCTCATCCATTTATAATAGTTGAAGAAGATGGTTTTAGAACAATGATGGCTGCTTGTTGTCCAGCATTCAAGAGTATTGGTCAGCACACAATAAAAAGAGAGATAATGGCAATGTTTCTTGCCCAGAAAAAATAATTGCTTGAAATTATTGTTGCTGCCCCTGGTAGAGTAAGTTTCACATCTGACAATTGGGAATCTGAAGTCACCAAGCATAGCTATATTTGCATTACCTGTCATTACATAGATGCTGATTGGAAACTAAACAAAAGAATTGTCTGGTTCAAAAAAATTGATCCACCATATGATGGAGCATCTATTGCCGATGAGGTCCATCTAGCTTTTCGTGAATGGAGGATTGAGAAGAAAGTAATGTGTATCACTCTTGATAATGCAGCCTATAATGATAGAATGATTGTTTGCTTGCGAACCCACTTGTCTCAAGGTGCTTTACCTTTGTCCGGCAAATTCTTTCAAATTCATTGTTGTGCACACATATTGAATTTGGTAGTACAATCTGGTTTGACATTGATTGATGGTGCTGTGGCCAAACTTAGAGATGGTATAATGTATCTAAAGGCTTCAAGTAATAGGCTGCACAAGTTTTATAGCACTGCTACAACTATTTTCAACCTAGAAGAATCAAGTTGAACCTAACATGCCCATTCGTTGGAATTCAACGTATACTATGCTTGGCTCCTGTTTGTACTTTAAAGAAGCATTGCAGTGCTATTCTGAGAGGGATAGCATCTTTCAAGGTGAATTTTTGGCCATCTGAGGAAGAATGGTCTAAGGTATCTCATATGTATCAGTTTTTGGAGGTTTTCTTCGAGGTAACTACTGTTTTCTCAGGAACAAAACATCCAACAGCCAACTTGTACTTCATGAATGTTTATCTAGTTCATACTGCTATTATTGAGGCTAACGATGGTAGAAATAGCTACATGGGTCCAATGTTGTTTGCTATGAGAGAAAAGTTCATGAAATATTGGTCTGACTATAGCATATTTCTATCTTGTGCTGCTGTTCTTGATCCCCGTATTAAGTTCAAGTTCTTGGCTTATTCCTACTCCAAGCTATATGAAGAGGATGATGCCAAGCGTCAGATTGCTGATGTTAGAAGTACCTTGACTTCTTTATTTAATGAATATGGTAGTGTTGTACCTGTTCATGACAACTTACCCAAAACTAGTATGTTAAGCACTTGTGGACTTGGTGCCTTTTTTGACTATGATCAGTATGTGGAAAGCACGAGCACATTTGAAGAGAAATCTGAATTGGAATTGGAATTGGTTGAACCTGCGAAGAGGTTGAATGAGAACATTGATATCTTGGATTACTGGAGCAAGTCTGCAGCTAGGTATCCGCAGCTAGCAAGATTGGCACGTGATATACTTGATGTTCCCGTGTCAAGTGTTGCATCAGAATCTGCTTTCAGCTTGAGTAACAAGGTTATAACCCCGAGCCGAGCCTCACTTAAACCAAAGACGGTTGAGGTGAAAGCACAAGTGCTCCCTGGCTGATTTTGGTAATTAATGTCAACATATCTCTTGTTGGACTAATACTTTTATCTAGTATATTTTAGATGAGTTCAACAATGGCATGGTAAGGACAAGAGGATGTGGAACCCCTTCAAGATACTAAGGACAAAGATTGGCAAAAGCTCAAGACTCTTCATTTCTATTTTAGTGATCCAAGATCACATTGAGTCCATAGGAAAGCCAATACTATTAAAAGGGGATGAGGTGTTGCTTAATGGTCTACTTGCTCAAAGTGCTTAGTGATATTGCTCCAAAGCCCTCAACCACTTTCTCATTTCCAAATATGTCCAAAACTCAAATTCAAACTCGCCCCCATCGAAATGATCCATCCGGCGCCACCGAGTTCAATTGACATAGCCACTGCCAGAAACCCTAACAGTTCGGTTACACCGATACGGATCTCGGTCTCACCGAGATGACCCTGCAAACTCTCTATTGCCTATTGCAATTATTTCGGTCTCACCGAAATGTGCAATTGGTCCCACCTAGTTTGCTTGACCAACTCTCTGTTTGCTCTTTGCTGAAATCGGTCTCACCGAGTTCAACCAATCAGTCTCACCGAGATGAGGTTTTGCCCTAAGCCCTAGCACATCGGTCACACCAAGTTGTTCCAGTCGGTAACACAGAGATTCCTAACATTCACATTTTGAACTAAATCGGTCTCACCGAGTTCTTCTATTCATTCTGACCGAGTTAGGTCAAATGTGTGTAGCGGTTGGATTTTGTGTGGAGGCTATATATACCCTTCCACCCCTTCTCCATTTGTGAGAGAGCCATCAGAACGTGCCTACACTTCCACTACTCATTTTCTGAGAGAGAACCACCTACTCATGTGTTGAGACCAAGATATTCCAATCCGACCACAAGAATCTTGATCTCTAGCCTTCCCCAAGTTGCTCCACTCAAATCATCTTTCCACCATAGCCAAATCTATGAGAGAGAGTTGAGTGTTGGGGAGACTATCATTTGAAGCATAAGAGCAAGGAGTTCATCATCAACACACCATCTATTACCTTTTGGAGAGTGGTGTCTCCTAGATTGGTTAGGTGTCGCTTGGGAGCCTCCGACAAGATTGTGGAGTTGAACCAAGAAGTTTGTAAGGGCAAGGAGATCGCCTACTTCGTGAAGATCTACCCGAGTGAGGCAAGTCCTTCGTGGGCGATGGCCATGGTGGGATAGACAAGGTTGCTTCTTCATGGACCCTTCGTGGGTGGAGCCCTCCGTGGACTCACGCAACCGTTACCCTTCGTGGGTTGAAGTCTCCATCAACGTGGATGTAAGATAGCACCACCTATCGGAACCACGCCAAAAATCTCTGTGTCTACATTGCGTTTGCACATTCCAATCCCATCCCTTACTTTCTTGCAATTAGCATGCTTTACTCTTTCCGCTGCTCATACTCTTGTCATGCTTGCTTGAAATGTATTGTGAATGCTTAAACCTGTGTTAAAACTCCACCTCAACTTGAAGAACTTAAAAGTTGCCACTTTTGCTTGTTGTGGGTCTAATCCCCCCCCCCTCTAGACCCCTCTTCTTGACCCTTTCAATTAGTATCAGAGCATTGGTCTCCATTTCTTTGGTTTAATCACCATTGGAGGAATATGGATGAGTCTACGATTGGGAGTATTAGACGTAGAGTGCCTATGCTTGACGGAGAGTTCTATAGTGCTTGGAAAAATGAGATGCTTGTGATTTTCAATGAATATAATTTGAACAATTACATTATTAGCCCTTGTGTGCCTCCCATTGATCCCTTGCATCCTACCCCCGATGAGTATCTTGACATGACATGGAATCTTAGAACTATTAATCTTATCATTAGAGGATTGTCTAGAAATTTGCTTATATGCATGCCTACTTTTGAATGTGCTTATACCATATGGAGATACCTTGAGGAGCACTTTCCAAACTATTCCTTGAAAAACCTAGATGAGATTCTTCAAAAGTCCATTGCTTTTCATAAAATGAATCCTAGTGATCCCAAATTTGATGATTGTCTATTTGAGCTTCGTGACCTTATGCGTGCCAAAGGAGATGTTGGAGTCATTAGTAGTATCATCTCCCAAGTTATTAGAATTCATAAACATGCACATTGTCATGGTCATAAATCTAATGTATCACTCTCTCTAGGTGATGATCATTCACAAGATGATATTGAGCATGGATATTATGATGAGGATGATGTTAGTGACTTTGATCTTGATGAGTCAATGAGACACTTTGGTCTTATGGCTAATCTTCGTGGTTACATGGCCAGATGAAAGGAATGGGTTCTTGATAGTGGATGTACCAATCACATGACCGGAGACAAGGACATGTTTCATGAGCTAGCTGAAAATGATGGTCCCTGAAAGTATGTCACTTTTGGTGATAACTCAAAGGGTTAGGTAGTTGGACTTGGTAAGGTGGCCATCTCCCATGATAGCTCTATCTAAAATGTTATGCTCGTTGAATATCTTCGCTACAATTTACTTTCTGTATCTAGACTAGCCAATTTTGGTTTTAATGTTCTATTCACTAAAGTAGATTGCCAAGTGTTTTGAAGAGACAACCATAATATGCTCTTTACCGGTGTCCGTAGAGGTGATCTATACATCATTGATTTCACTAAGAAAGCTCAACCTCTTACCTGCTTAATTGCAAAATCTTCTAAAGGTTGGTTATGGCATAGAAGGTTAGGTCATGTGGGCATGCGAAATCTTGATAAGCTTATTAAAGGTGATCATATCCTTGGAGTTAAAGATGTCATATTTGACAAGGATAGACTTTGCAGTGCTTGTCAAGCAGGAAAACAAGTTGGAAGAAATCATCCCGTGAAGAACATCATGACCACGAGAAGACCGCTTGAGCTACTTCACAAGGATCTTTTTGGTCCCAGCGCCTACAAGAGTCTCTCTGGTAACTCGTTCGGTTTAGTCATTGTTGATGATTTTTCCAGATTTACGTGGGTGTTCTTTCTTGATGATAAATCGCAGGTCCAAAAGATCTTCAAGAACTTCGCTAGGAAGGCCCAAAACCAATTTGAAGTGAAGATCAAGAAGGTTCGAAGCGACAACAGAATGGAGTTCAAGAACGCCAATGTGGATACCTTTCTTGACGAAGAAGGGATTTCACATGAGTTCTCGGCTACGTACACACCTCAACAAAATGGAGTTGTTGAGAGGAAGAACCAGACACTTATTGAGATGGCAAGAATGATGCTTGATGAATACACACTACTGCAGGATGCTGCTAACGCGACACTACGATCAGAGACCCTTTGACGAAACTGTGTGCAATGCATTAATCGCAAACGGTGATGTAAAAAAATGGTCAAAAAAGATGCAAAATGTTTGCGATGGCGGAGACATCAAACACGGTTCCGATTTTAGTTGCGTGTGTGATGCAGGGCATGCGGTTGATCCACACGAACTGTTTGCGATGAGACAGAACAACAGAAACGGGCAGCCATATCAAGGTGTGTGCGATATACGGCATACAGTTCGCTCAGATGAATTGTTTGCTATTAGGGAATGCAACAGAAATGGTTAGCCAGATCAAGGTGTGTGTGATATACGGCATACGGTTCACTCGGACAAACTGTTTTTGATTAGGGAACACAACAGAAACGGTTCAACTTAACAAGATGTGTGTGATATGCGGCATACAGTTCACATAGATGAACTGTTTGCGATGAGCCAAAAGAACACAAACGAGTCTTGTAAACAAGATGTGTGTGATACGCGGCAAACAGCCGACTCGGATGAACTGTTTGCGATGAAAATTTAATAACTTGGCTAACAGCATTTGAGTAACATATATATAGTGGTTACACTATTCGACAAAAGGAGGATCTTCATAACACGGTTTTGACAACCATATGGTCCATATCTACATACTTAACATCGTAACAACTATCACATTTTAAGAGGCTGAGGGCCAACAACCATATGGTCCATATCTACATACTTAACATAGTAACAGCTAGCACATTTTAAGAGGCTAAGGGCTAACAACCACAACTATCCGCTGGAAGCAGCTTGATCACGGGGACTCGGCATCTCATCAATGAAAAGGAAGAGCCCTCCTGTGCCTTGGTAGAGCATGAGTAGAACAGTGTCTCCAATTTTCCAATATGGATGCATTGCCATTACAACCGAGAACTTGTTAATTTGAATGGTTCCATTTCTGCGGGAAATGCAGTACCTTGCAATCACTTTGGCGTTATTAGCAGGCACAAGTGTAATTCGACCACGCCAGGAAATCGATTCAGGAACTGCTACAGCGGGTAATTTCTGTTGAAATGTAGAATCAAAACCAATTGTAACATATCATTGAAGATATATATAGTTTATGAGCATCAACATAAAAATAAGACTTTGTACCAGCGTTTTGTGCACACAATTGGTCTTGTTCAATATGTGCACCATAGCACCATAGGTATAATTAGTCCCATCCAAAATCCAGCATTTATACGCTGTGCTATCTCTGTCAGATTATCAACAAAGTTTATGACATGCTTCAGGTCCTTCCAGTGAAATTTGGTACGCTTAGTAACATACAGATCGTTCACTATGCATCCAACATATCCTGCTTAAAAGGTGGAAAGGTATTATTTATTCAGAACATGGCAGAAGAATATATAGTGCGCATAAATTGGTAAATAGAATTTGTTACTGCCTAGGAACAGAGTCAGAAAATGAAATCACAATTGGTTGCTTAAATAGGGATCAATTAGTCAGAACAAATACCCCGATTTTGCTAAGTAATATGCCAGCATGGAGAAAGTTGAAAGACACTAACCTCGATCAGGCATTGATCGGCTGATGACGTTGGGGAAGTAAACATCCATATTAATTAGACCAGGCTGTGGTGCACGCACTAGAATTTTATTGCCAGCTTTCAGTTCATAACACTTAGACATTTTTCTCCAAAGGTCCGCATCAAAATAGGAGTGACTATCTTTATCAAGTTGTACACTAACCGTCATTGTAAATCCATGCTGCGTTGTCAATATGACATCCATGGAGTCATCAACAAAGTAAAGCCCAAGATTTCCTTCTACTCCTGTTCTTGCAAAGCAAGGGATGTACTACTTGAAATGAAAATTAAGATCATAAATTAGATATATTGAAATAACAGAGCAAGGTGCAAATATGAGAGTAACTGATAGAACAGATCAATATATAGATGAAAGCAAAGTACAAAAATATATAATTAAAAATAGATAATGTAACAAAGATTTGATGCAAATATGAGAGTAACTGAATGAACAATACATCATATATTTGCCTAATATAGGGGGGGATCGGCTTCGAGATCTAGGCTGCACGTGGCACCATACCTTTTATCCAAATGTAGCAACAGACGGTATTGTTACACAAATTTAGGCCATGCCGACCATGGTAGGTTGAGATTGAACATTCCGAGCGCTCCCTGAAGTCATCCGGAATGGTGAGATAGAACTTCGTTTTTGACTGGCCGCGACCACACTTCCCCAATTTGTGCTCGCACTGTGGACACATGAATGAAAACCCTCGAATCAGCTAGAAGAAAAATGAATCCACGGCGATTTCCGCCGGTTGATTAACAGCGACGGACGGACTGTGATAAGAGATGAGTGAATATTTCGCTAACTTGATTACCTTCTCCATGATAAAAATCCCGGGCACAATCCCGCAGAAAACCCCAATCGACCAGAGTCTAGAATGTCGGTGTAGATAGGCGGCAGAAAGCGGTAGGGGCGAAATCCCGTGCCGTTTGGAGCGCGACCTTCGCCCGCCGATGACAGCCATCGAGCTTAGGGTGGCCGCCACGATAGAAGTTGATGAGGTGCAGAGTTGCGGAGGAGTCCACAGCGAGTGGGTGGGGACGAAGTGGGCGAGGGTTTTCTTTTTCCTTTTGCATGTGTGGGTGAACACACACGGTTCGCAGAGGTGACAGAAATGAATCGTGTGCGATAGTAAATCACCGAGATTGAAGGGGAATCCAAATTTACTTTTTCCTTTGTCCATGAGTTTTTTTCTACGATGAACATAAACCCAGCAAATCACCGTGTTCAAATTTGGCACTTTTCCGGGTTCATTTACAATATTTAGGGGATTATGTGGATTTTCTAGGCATTAATGCACAGAATTCAAATTCAAACAATCAGTGCACAAGAACGGTTTGGAAAACCATCATCGTGCTATTTAGTAAATTCTCATGCCTTTTACAAGGAATGGGCAGATATTTCATGGAAATGTGTGGCAATAGTCAACCACAAACACGTCGTTTATTGGTTTTCAACTGTAGAAAAATGAAATACATGGTTGAAAAACATGACGGCTGGCATGGTGCCATGGTATGGCCTCACCATGCCCTGGTACAAATTTGAGAAGGTTTGGCTTATGTCGTCGTCCACGCCATTCATAAATCGAACCATCACCGAGGAATTTTCATGGTTTCGAGGGGGAAATCAGCAAGATTGAAGGGGCCGGGAATCCAAATTTGCTTCCTAGCTTGTCATTCAGTTTTTTCTACAATCAACATACCCCCTCGAATGCAACGTGTTCAAATTTGGCATTTTTCTGGGCTCATTTACCATATATAGGGGATTATGTGCATTTTCTAGGAATTAATCCACATAATTCAAATTCGAACAATCAGTGCATGAAAAGGTGCACAAGAATGGTCTGGAAAAACCATACTCGTGGTATTTAGTAAATTCTCATGCCTTTTACAAGGAATGGGCAGAGATTTCAAGGGAATGCGTGGCAATAGTCAACCACAAACGCATCATTTACTGGGTTATCAACTATAGAAAAATGAAATACGTGCTTGAAAAACATGACGCCTGGCATGGTGCCATGGTATGGCCTCACCGTGCCTTGGTAAAAAGCTGAGAAGGTTTGATTTATGCCGTCATGCACGGCCTTCATAAATCTAACCATCACCGAGGAAGTTCCATGCTTTCGAGAGGGAAATCACCAAGATTGAAGGGGAATCCAAATTTCCGTCCTAGTTTGTCATTCAGGTTTTTTTCCAACGATCAACATACCCCCTCCAATGCAACGTGTTCAAATTTGACATTTTTCCGGGCTCATTTACCATATTTAGGGGATTATGTGCATTTTTTAGGCATTAATGCACATAATTCAAATTCGAACAATCGGTGCATGAAAAGGTGCACAAGAACGGTCTGGAAAACCATGCTCGTGCTATTTAGTAAATTCTCATGCCTTTTACAAGGAATGGACAGAGATTTCAAGGAAATGTGTGGCAATAGTCAACCACAAACGTGTCATTTACTGTGTTAACAACTATACAAAAATGAAATACATACTTGGAAAACATGACACCTGGCGTGGTGCCATGGTATGGCGTCACCGTGCCCTGGTAAAAATTTGAGAATGTTTGCCTTATGTCGTTATGCACGCCTTTCATAAATCGAACCATCACCGAGGAAGTTTCATGGTTTCGAGGGGGAAATCACCAAGATTGAAGGGGGATCCAAATTTCCTTTGTCCTTTGTCCATGAGTTTTTTTCTACGATGAACATACACCCTGCAAATCACCGTGTTCAAATTTGGCACTTTTCTGGGCTCATTTACCATATTTAGGGGATTATATGCATTTTCTAGGCATTAATGCACATAATTCAAGTTCAAACAATCGGTGCATGAAAGGGTGCACAAGAACGGCCTACAAAACCAAGCTCGTGCCATTTAGTAAATTCTCATGCCTTTTACAAGGAATGGTCAGATATTTCGATGAAATGTGTGGCAATAGTCAACCATAAACGTTTGTTTATTGGGTTTTCAACTATAGAAAAAATTAAATAAATGCTTGAAAAACATGACGCCTGGCATGGTGCCATGGTATGGCTTCACCATGCCCTGGTAAAAATTTGAGAAGGTTTGGCTTATGTCGTCATGCACACCCTTCATAAATTGAACCATCACCGAGGAAGTTCCATGCTTTCAAGAGGGAAATCACCAAGATTGAAGGGGAATCCAAATTTTCTTTGTTCTTTGCCCTAGAGTTTTTTTTCTACGACGAACATACACCCTGCAAATCATCGTGTTCAAATTTGGCATTTTTCGGGCTCATTTACCATATTTAAGGGATTATGTGCATTTTCTAGGCATTTAGCGCATATAAATCCAATCCAGCTACAGCTGCACGGGTGTGATGTGAGGGACGTGGATTACCGTCCGATCGCGGCGCATCCTACGATGCACACGTGCGATCCGTGTGGCTGCGGTTCTAGCAAATCATAACGCAACACACAATACGCTCAGCGCACACTATTTCCGGAGGCGACGGAGATGAATCGTGTGCGATAATGAACGAGCAAAATTGTAAGGGAAGCCAAATTTCCTTCGTCGTTTGTCATTGAGCTCTTAAAAACCACCGCACTATACGACTGCCTGGCCACTCCGTCCCAGAGCTCTCTCCAAGTGTCGTTCATGGCACCGTGGCACACAGTAACTGGTAAGGAAGCGATGGCATCCTGCCGCGCCGCGTTCCTCGCCGCCCGCGACCGCACACATGGTAAGGAAGCGATGGCATCTCGCCACGCCGAGTTCATCGCCGCCGGCGGCAACATAGTTACATGGGCGAACTTTGAGGCTGCCATGGCCGAATGGGCGGTAGATCTAGAGGCGGCCAAGGCAGCATAGAAGGAGCGGAAAAGGTAGAAAGCAGTCAAGAAAAGAGAGTCCCGCCGCTGCAAGAAAGAAGAGGCCGCACGCCGTGCTGAGGAGAGCTTGGCGGACATCGAAGCACGGTGGGCTGCCGCCTACAAGGCCGGGAAGGAGAACGCCGGCGTCTGGCCAGCATGCCCCGATGGCAGCATGTGAGAATTAGTTAGTGTGTGTGTCGCCCGTAAGTTTGTATAATTAATTACGAGCATCTACCAGTACTACATACGTACTAGTCTTAGAGCAAATTACCAGTAGTACTTTTAGTTGGTACTATCTATTATGAACGTACAATGTAGGTAAGCGCATCCTTTGAGGGCTTTGAGAGTTGATTAGCATGTGTTCACTGAAGTTTTGTAGCCGCACCCCGGCCCCAAATACTATCGAAACGTCCGCCCGCAGCCACCGGAGGAGACTAGAGCTGGCCGCAGCTGGTTTTTAGCCACCTCGCCGCGCGAGTTGGCCACACACCAGCTTAAATTGCCGCGCCGGCGGATGGCAACAAGCTTCTCTCATGTTGCATAGGATCAAATCTGGCTACGCGAGCGAGGCAGGTTGCCTCTTGATTGCATTTCATAAACCGATGATTGCTCATCAGGTGTCACCTTGCCTCGTTCATGTACATTGAATAATCCTGATACAATGAAAGAGATTTTTGAAATTAGGTGCGGTTGGAGATGGTGATAGATATAAGAATTATTAGAAGATCACAAAACACACGGTTTCTATGGCGTACCCGTGTGCGTTTTTTTGTGTTAATGATCCATAAGTCATTTACCTGTGCAATGTTTCCTAATAAACCAGGCGTACCATTGACCGAAAAAATTAACTACACGTGTACATTTTTTTGGAGACGGGATCTGCCAATTTTCTCTTTTCTCACACACGAGTATTTTATGCGCTTCGTCTGCGTTGTGTGTTTCCCCCGCCCAAGTTTCAAGTTTCGCAGCCAAATTTTCATTAGGCGTGCGATTTCAGAATTTATTCCTCCCACCACATCCCCACCCATCAAATTTCCTCAGTATCTTCCCCTCCCCCCCTCCGCCTACCGGCAGCTCAAACCACCGCCGCCGCAACCACAGCTTCAACCACATATATGTTCTGCTCGGATCTAGTCAGGTAACCCACCGATCTCTATCACGGCCCCGGCCTGATTGCTTAAATGGCGCCTGCGAAACATCCTCATGCCTCCAAATCCCCACCGCCCCTGCCTCCAGAGCATCGCCCCGCAAGCCCAACCATATATCACGTGGAGGCCGAGGAGCTGATGGCGGTCCATGGCACGATGGCCGCTGTGCGTGTTGACCCGGAGGAACACCTCGCCTCCGCCGCCGCCGACTTGGTGCAGGCTCTGGCCTAGATGAAGTGCCCCAGCGACTACCCCCCAGGACTTAACAGGTATGATATGACCAGCTCAATCTTACCAATACCACTTGCAATGGCTATGTTTTGTACGGTTGATGTATTAAGCATGTTCGTGCCTTGTTTATTTCAGTACTGCACACTGTGTGATGTTCAAGTATTAACTATCTAGCTCAATTTCACCAATACCAGCAACAAACTTACAATACATGACTCAAGATATCACTAGAGATGCTGCCCATTTGCAATTTTTGGTGGATGCTAACCCTGTTGTACTTAACATGCCTGTCCATGTACTTACGCAGGGTCATAACGGCCGATGCTGTTGTTTGCCGTCGAGGTTAGCTGCATCCCATGTCTTATAGTATTTCACATCATTTGTGCAATTGCAGTTTAACTTATAACATTTACTGGTTGCCTGTAGGTACACATGTCAGTGGCACTGATCCACGCTTCGAGCCGGAGGAATAGCTCGCCTCAGCCGCCGCTGACTTTGGGTGGGCTCTGGCCAAGATGAAGTGCCCCAGCAACTACCTCTCAGGACTTACCAAGTATGTACTCACCAGTTTAATCTTACCAATACCAGTTGCAATTAATGGCTATGTTTTGTACGGTCGATATATTAAGCTTGTTGTAGTAAACATGCCTAACACGTTTTAGCTATTTTCCCTACCTTTTTATAGACAACTGGGCCATTCTCTGCTCTGGCAGCACCTGCCTTGTGATGTTTAACTCTGCCAATTGCATTTTTATCAGTACAGGTTTCAATGGCTATTAAGCCTGTTGCAATTAACAGTTGTATCCATTTTTAAACAGTTGTATTTCAATGGCTACAAACTTACAAAACATGACTTAGGATGCTGTTAAGCCTGTTGCAATTAACAGTTGTATCCATTTTTTAATCTGTCCCTTTGCTATCGTGCTACTCTCCGCAATGAAGATATACTAGAGATGCTGCCCATTTGCTATTTTTGGTGGATGCTAACCCTGTTGTACTTAACATGCCTTTCCATGTACTTATGCAGGGCCATAACGGGCGATGTTGTTGTTTGCCGTCGAGGTTAGCTGCATCCCATGTCTTACAGTATTTTACATCATTTGTGCAATTGTAGTTTGGCTTCTAACATTTACTTTCTTCTTGTAGGTACATATGTCGGCGGCACTGATCCACGCTTCGACCCGGAGGAAGAGCTCGCCTCCGCCGCCGCTGACTTTGGGCGGGCTTTGGCCAAGATGAAGTGCCCCAGCAACTACCTCTCAGGACTTACCAAGTATGAACTCACTAGTTCAATCTTACCAATACCAGTTGCAATTAATGGCTATGTTTTGTACGGTCGATGTATTAAGCATATTGTAGTAAACATGCCTAACATGTTTTAGCTATTTTCCCTACCTTTTTATAGACAACTGGGCCATTCTCTGCTCTGGCAGCACCTGCCTTATGATGTTTAACTTTGCCAATTGCATTTTTATCAGTACCGGTTTTCATGGCTATTAAGCCTGTTGCAATTAACAGTTGTATCCATTTTTAAACAATAGCACATATGCCCGTGCGTTGCAACGGGAGAGAAAATTATCGTGTCCATCAAAACATTCACCAGCGCGACACACCAGCCTCTGGACGATGCCACCTAGCAATGGTAGTGGGGCAAATGAGGTGGGCTCCTGCCCGATGGAGCCCAAGACAGAAGCGCATCAGTGCGGGCCTCGGCTAGTTGATGCGGTAGCTGGTGAAGATCTGATGCTATGTTGTGTGCATGCACGCACCTTGTACACGTCCAACACCCGCCCATCTAATGCTACCGCCTTGGACACGGCTCCTGGACAATTTCAGATGTCTAGGTTATCGGTGAGATCTTTCATCGAAAAATAAAAAGGGTCACGATAATTAGCGCGTCTGTCTGTATTTGGATGTCTGGCGGGAGGTACACGGTAGCATCAACATTGACGACACGCCGAGATTTTGCGATTGCTTCCACTGAAGCTTGAGCCAAAGGATATATATAGGCCTTCCTTAAAAGATGCCTTCAGATGTAGAACTAATTAGCAATCAATCCGATATGGGTGGTGTCTGATCACATCGCACGCACATGAGATGTACATGACGATGCGAGTCATGGAGGCAAGGACAAATCGGAGATGGATGATGGGGGTCCCACATGTGCTCCATGAACTCTTGGAGGTAGAGTTAGTTTTGTACCTTACCTGGAATTACTTTTCTCCTAAATTTTTAAATCTATTTTTCTCCTGATTTGTAGTTTTTTTTTGTAAGTGAGAGCAAGAACAGTTTGGGTGTCGAACGCTTTGATCATCAAAAGTCAAAACACATCCAGAATAGGGACATGCGGCACAACGAAAAAAAGGCTAAGTAATATAGGACGGAACGACAAAACGACCTTTCGATGGGCAGGGTATATGCCCAACTCAGTGGGCTTGTGGAGCGAGCAACTTAAGAAAAATTTGTTAAGAAAACCCTCTTCCACAATAAGACCGCGAGGGTTATTTCGCTCTCGTACTGATTCCTATTAGGAACGCCTATGCGTAAGAAATAGTGGGCTGGCCCAACATTGTACCTTAATTTCTTTATCTTTTTTTTGGTTTTTTCCCTTGCTTGCAGCCTATTTTTCTTCAGTATTTTCGGCTTTCCTTTTTCTTCAGCTTGTTTTCATTCCTGCATTTTCACAGTTTTTTCTTTGTCTTTTATGATTTCCTTAACTTTTTTTCCTTTTAGGTTTTCGTCAGATTCTTTTCTTTTTTCAACGCATGTCTACTTTTTCCTGTATAATGTATAATTTTCTTATACATAAGGGACATTTTTATTGCATCCGTTTATCATTTTTTAAATACATAGTTAACATTAATTTAATATTGGTTTTATTGTCTATGTTTTTCTTACACATTGTACATTTGTTTGTATATATCAGGAACATTTCTTTATACATGTTTAACATTTTTCAAATAGATAATTACATTTTTTAAATTAATGTTTGATGTCTACTTTTTTTCAACACGTGTCTACATTTTTTAATACACTTTGTACATACTTTTACATGTTTAATATTTTTATAATATATGGTTAACATCTTGTCATATATACGTTTTGATGTCCAGTTTTTTCTACATATTGTATACAGGTTAAAATTTCATGAAACATATGTTTTGATGTCCACTTTTTTCATACACATTGTATAATTTTTATATACATCTGAAGCATTTTTATATATGTTTAACATTATATAAATACATGATTAACATTTTCTTCAAATACGTGTTTTGATCGCTATTTTTTGATACACATTGTACATTTTTCTTGTACATGAAAAAAGAATTGTATACATGTTTAAAAAAATTCAAATACATGATTTACATCACTTTAAAGTGCGATGAATACTTTAAAAACGTAAAAAGGAAAAAAGGAAAAATGAAAAGAAAAAACATAAGAGAAAAAAAGAAACAGAAAGTACAAACAAAAGAAAAAAATATGTGGGACGTAATCCTTTCATATTGGGCCAGCCCACGAAAAAAGCCAAGCTACCGTCGGCCTGAATAATAGGGAAACTTCCGCTACACCGCCAAAGATGTTAGCTTGGCCTGCTGGTTGAGCGTGCGTTCCTCTTTACATGAGACCACGGTTTGACTCCCGCTGTGCACTTATTTTTTTTCTATTTTTGAAACGGACGGACGACGTACAACGACGTACAAAACACAAGTGTGACGAAAAAAAGTGGAGAAATGCGCCTCCCTTTAATATTAGGTAGAGATTGTATTTCAATGGCTACAAACTTACAAAACATGACTTAGCATGTTGTTAAGCCTGTTGCAATTAACAGTGGTATCCATTTTTTAATTCGTCCCTTCGTTACCGTGCTACTCTTTTGCAATGAAGATATCACTACAGATGATGCCGTTTTATTACCATTTGCTATTTTTGGTCGATGTTAACCCTGTTGTAGTTAACATTGGCTTTCCATGTACTTAAACAGGGCTACAATGGGCGATGCTGTTGTTTGCCGTCGAGGTTATCTGCATCTCATGTCTTATACACCATCTGTTCCTAAATATAAGTATTTTTAGATATTTCAATATAGACTACATAAGGAGCAAAATGAGTGAATCTAGATTCTAATCTAAACTATATCTATAATTCTATATACATCCGTATGTAGTTCATATTGAAATCTCTAAAAATACTTGTACTTAGGAACGTAGGTAGTTGTATTTTACATCATTTGTGCAATCTCAGTTTAGCTTCTAACATTTACTGGTTGCTTGTAGGTACATATATGAGCGGTACTGATTCACGCTTCAATCCCTTTTACGTATGGGGCAATGATATATTCATGAACAAGTGTCAAATGAGGAAACTAAGAAAGATTGTTAGGCGAAAGAAACGGGTGATGGGAATTAAGCTCTTTGTTTACACTTTGTCCAAGACAACAGTGAACTTTAGGATGGTAAGTAATGTGTTGCCTTTTCTTCCTACCCACAACAAGTTACTCTATTAGACCTCAGTATCTGATATTTTTCTCTTTTCAGTGATTTCCGAATCTATTTACTGATGATTACCTTGCAAACTACATGACCGGAGTGGAGGCAACTAAGGTTAAAGTATATAATTCATGCTACCATGATAATGCTCTGGAAGTCTTCCTGAAGGCGGTGAAGGATGGGCGGGCGATCGTCACAAGGGGTTGGACAAAAGTTGTTCGTGCCTATGGCATGCAGGAAGGCACATTATGGGCATTCCGCTTCTTCAACACCATCGGCAGTCAAAATGATTTACACTTGTCTCTTCACCTTTACTGCCTCTAAATATTGTGGTTCATCATAGTTAATTGCTGTCTAATCCTGTAATTACTAAACATATTGTACTGACAATTTTATTTATGGATTCGTTGTTGAACCATTGTGCTGAGAATTTGAATTCCACGTTTCAAATTTTAAAATTTTGAATTCGAATAATAAATTACAGGGAAAAATAAAATTATACAGGAGCGAATAAAATATTGTGCACACGGTTCGAAAGAAAACAGAGTGTGCGATGAAAAATAGAGAACAGACGGTTCTTCGACGTGAAACGTTTGCGGTGCCCTACGGATGCACACACGGTTTCGTCTCATATGCGTGTGCGATTCATGGTAATACGGCAAACGTTTCAAACTAGTGTGCGTGTGTGATAGGAATACCAATCGCACACAGTTATGAAAATGGACATGTTGGCGTTAGTAGAGGCACCGCACACATTTTACATTCTTGAACCGTGTGCGATAACGTACCTATCACAAACATATCGGTAGATTAAATGTTGATGTCCACCTTTTTCACACAACTATAGCGGCGTAATCATTTGGGATGTCTCTCTGATCAGAAACGTAACATCGAGATGTAACGTGTGGGACTGGGGCGGCTTCTCATACGTTTATTCTATGGCGATCGTCAGTAGCTGCTCGCCTATCCCCGGTGGTTTTTGGGTCGTGTGGGAAGGACCCCCCTATCGCAGTCACTCACTAGGTGACGATTCCAAATGCCGTCGCGGAAAGGGGTTAAAAACCGTTTGCATAGCACCTTACTGTACCAGTGACAAGACGCCAAGACACTTTTGGGCGGAAGCGATTGAGACAGCTTGTCATGCTACGAATCGACTATATCTTCACAAGCTTCTCGGCAAGACGGCATACGAGCTTCTCACCAGTAACAAACCCCAAGTTGGATACTTTCGAGTATTTGGCTCAAAGTATTACATTCTTGATAAGCATCGTCGTTCGAAATTTTCCCCTAAATCTCATGAAGGTTTCCTACTCAGTTATGGCTCAAACTCTCACACCTACCGTGTCTACAACAATTTCACCCGAAAGGTTGAAGAGACGGTAGACGTGAAGTTTGATGAATCTAACGGCTTGCAAGTAGAGCAATTGCCAATTGATATAGGAGACAAAGATCCTTCGGAAGCAATTCAAGACTTGTCTATTGGCAAGATTCGCCCAACGGAGGTGAAGGAGAGTACTTCATCCATTCAAGTGGAAGCCTCAACTTCACGACAAGGTGAACCACAAGTTGACTTGGAGGCATCCACAAGTGGAACACGTCAAGACAAAGGAAACAAGGAAGTACAACAAGATGAACCTCATCGACCTCCTTCTCCACCTCCACAAGTGAACAACAACGCCAACAACAATGAAGAAGGACAAGAAGAAGAAGACAATGAAGAGGATGTTCCACCCTGACCCAAACAAAAGCTCTCACGAGTTAGAGCAAGAGTCTCAAGAGATCATCCCGTCGAACAAATCTTTGATGATATTCAAACCGGGAGAATCACTCACTCTAAAACTCGTTTGGCTAACTTTTGCGAACATTATTCATTCATTTCTAGTATTGAACCTATGAAGGTTGAATAAGCTCTTGAGGATCCGGATTGGGTGAACGCTATGCATGAAGAGCTACACAACTTCGAGAGGAATCAAGTATGGACATTGATTGAAAAGCCCGACGAGAAGCACAATGTCATTGGAACCAAATGGGTGTTTCGAAATAAGCAAGATGAGGATGGACAAGTTGTACGCAACAAGGCTCGTCTCGTTACTCAAGGCTACACTCAAGTCGAAGGTATGGACTATGGTGAGACTTATGCCCCTGTTGCTAGACTTGAGTCCATACGCATCTTACTTGCTTATGCCAATCACCATGATATCACCTTGTACCAAATGGACATTAAAAGTGCATTTCTAAATGGCGAAATTGAGGAGGAAGTCTATGTTAAACAACCTCCCGGCTTTGTTAATCCCAAGAAACCCGATCATGTTTACAAACTTCACAAAGCTCTTTACGGTCTTAAACAAGCTCCTAGAGCATGGTATAAATGCTTGACCAAGTTTCTTATTGAAAAAGGCTTTGAAATTGGGAAGATTGATTCTACACTTTTTACTAAAAGGGTTAATGGTGAATTATTTGTGTGACAAATTTATGTGGATGATATTATATTTGGTTCTACTAACCCCCATTTTAGTGAAAAGTTTGGAAGGCTAATGTCGGAGAAGTTTGAGATGTCTATGATGAGTGAACTCAAATTTTTCCTTGGTTTGTAAATCAAGCAAACTAAGGAAGGTACCTTTGTCTCTCAAACAAAGTATACCAAGGATCTTTTCAAAAAGTTCAACATGCAAGAAAGCAAAGGTATGAAAACACCCATGCCTACTAGTGGACATCTTGACTTGACTAAGGATGGCAAACCGGTTGACCAAAAGGTTTACCGCTGTATGATTGGTTCATTGTTATATCTATGTGCCTCCCGTCCCGATATCATGCTAAGTGTGTGCATGTGTGCACGATATCAAGCGGCCCCTAAAGAACATCATCTTAAGGCTGCGAAAAGGATAGTGAGATACTTAATTCATACACCAAATTTTGGCATTTGGTATCCTAAGAGGTCTTCTTTTGATCTTGTTGGCTACTCCGACTCGGACTATGCCAGTGACAAGGTTGATAGAAAGTCCACTTCGGGTACTTTTCAATTTCTTGGTCGATCTCTTGTGTCTTGGTCCTCCAGGAAACAAAATTCGGTATCCTTATCCACCGCCGAAGTGGAATACATTGCCGCCGGATCATGCTGTGCTCAATTACTTTGGATGACCCAAACCCTTAAGGATTATGGGATACATGTGAAACATGTTCCATTTCTTTGCGATAATGAGAGTGCTATTAAGATTGCTCACAATCCCGTGCAACATTCTTGAACTAAGCATATTGAAGTTCGTCATCATTTCATTCGAGATCATGTTGCTAAAGGTGACATCAATCTTAAGCATGTTCGTACCAATAAGCAATTGGCGGATATATTCACCAAACTGCTTGATGAGAAAGTATTTTACCGTTTGAGAGGTGAATTGAATATCATTGATGCCTCAAACTTGGAGTAGAAATTCCATTTGGATACATGCAAGGCATGAGCCTTTAATGACTAATCCTTGATATTTCTCTTATGATGATCATATGTCTTGGATCTATACTTGTACCCTTGCATGTTATCTAACCTTTGTAGGTACTTGGATGAACCCAAATCTATGGGATTGCAAGTCATTCATATCTTAAGCAATCTCTACATCACCAAGTTCCTACTATATGGTTGTTGAATACAAGGAAGCATGAACTCACTCGACATATCCTTTGACAATTTCTATATATCAAATTTCATTTGGTATCAAGTTTCATGATTGTCATTTTGGATACACAAGTGCTCTTCCTTGCAAGACTAACCCATGTAGGAAGATGAACTCAAACTACAAGTGGTGCTCCCAACTCATGATGGACTACATCAACCTTGAGCACCCAACATAAGTTCAACTACATGATCAAGGTCAACACCACCCAAGGTACGTCATTCCATCTTAGAGAAGCTTTGCCCCAAGTCCTAAGACAAAGCAACTCAACAAGATGTGAAAACATCAAAATGCTTAAATGAAAAATGGTAACCCCATTTTGAGCTTAAACGATGAGTATGACCAATGATCAAGTGATCTCACTTGACTCCTAAGTTAATATACTCTAACATAGGTGACTTTGTCACCGACCACATCTAGATGAAGTTCTCTAGTGTTTCTCTGTTCACTTACTTTATGTTCTTGTATATATTTCTTGTTATCTTGTTCCCCTTACTCAAAAAAAACTTCATCTACTTCTCCTTTTCTGTGTTTCTGTTAATTCATTGCAAATATTTCAGTAAATTCCTTGCAAATCCTTGTGAGATTTAATTTGCCAAGTGAGCTGAGATGACAAAAAATTTACTCTGTGTTGAACTCGGTCCCTCCGATCAAAACCTATCGGTCTGACCGAAGCACAAGGTCTCCTTGTGAATAGTTCATCAATACAACCGACATGGACTAACTCGGTCGCACCGATCAGGACCTTCTGTGACTCTATCAATTCGGCGTCACCGACGAAAAACAATCGGCGTCACCATTTTCAACTCTGAGAAAATGTTTTGCCATTTTTATTGCCTATTTTCTTCAAATCCACTCAATGATTCTTTCCTCTACAAGCATCATGAATTACCTACTACTTTGTAGTGTCTGTCAAGGATCACACATACTTGACTCATGCTCCAGAAGTGCCCTTCTTGGAAATTGATGTCAAAGGGGGAGAGAGAGTACATCAAAGCTTATCATATGAGCACATCTAAGCTCTTCCAGATGCTAGTATAACAAAGAGGAGAGAAGTCACATGTCTTTTAGAGGGGAAAGACATCACTACAAAAAAATACACTTCCGTGATGATACGTGTTTGTCACAGTAGGTCACGTTTTCTCTCATGCATGTACATCCACGACGATTTTATGACAGAATCAAGATAGTCATACCTGTGCTGTCGTAGAAGTGCTCCATGACATTAACAAAATTATCATCACAGAAGTGTAACACCCCAAAAATATTCTTCTGGATTTTTTTAAAATCTTTCCTTTAAAAATAAATTCTTTGAAAACCATATTTTGATCATATCACTTTTCTTCCGTTTGAAAACCCTTTCAAATTTTAATTGGGTTTCAAATTTTCTTTAATGATTCTGTTTGAAAGGTTTAAAATTATTTGGATAATTAATTTGGAGGTTTTCAAACAATTTTCATTCAGAAAAGTTTTGGGAATAATTAAATTTTCAAAGAAAATGACCTTTTCACTTCCTTTTAGCCTTCTAAAGTCTTCCAATAATTGTTTCTTCCAATCCAAATTTATCCCACAAGTCAAGCACATCTTATAGGACAGTATCCAACTCCTTTCCACCTCACAAAAATATTCTTCCAATATTTTATAAATTCCAAAGTTGGAATTTATATTATTCATTATCCCTCTGGTTTACAAAGGAACCACAATTTCTACAAGGATTCTACCTCCACCAAAATTATCTCAGCAAATATATGGTACCCACAACCCATTTCTCCAAAAACATGGGGTGCCACAGTTCAAAATTTTCAAATTCTCTTCTGTTCAAATTTGGACCAGATTCAATCTTTCTGATAGAAGTCTATTTTTAATAGCTCCAAAAATTCCAAAACTTTGCCAGGCCCTCTCATATGCATCAACACATCACCACAAAAATTCCTCAAAAATCCTAAAATCCCTAGCACTCACTGCCATATGATCATATGAGTGATCAGGCACTATTCATCAATGAATAAGATTCAGTTAACTGAATCTTCAGAGAACAGGGGCGATCGAGCCGTGCACTGCACTCCATCCATCCTCTTCTCCTCCACGCCTCCCGTCGCCTTAAATGTGCTGCCGCGGGGCCTCCTCGTCAGTCCCTCGCCGTCAACGGGCCGGAGGCTGGCCGGTGCAACAGCCACCACGCTCGGCCACGGCAGGCCGAGCGGATCAGCTCGCGCCACCAGCCTCATTCACTGCGCCGCACCCTGCTGACCTACTTCCCCCTCCACGCATCGCTTCCCTCAGCAGCTCCACGCACTGACCAAGCTTCTGGACCCCATCCGGCAGTCACCGGAGATGGGCATGTCCACCGCACCCGTACACCGACCTCGCCGTGGATAAGGCACCCGAGCTCGAGCTCGTCCGCGCTGGTGCTTCAGGCAGCTTCCACCATTCTCACTGACACCCACCGCCCTTGACCACCGCCCCTAACCACCTCCGACGGCCGGAATAACTCTGGTGTCGCCCGCAAGCTTCTGACCACCTCAGGATCGCATATATAAAGGCCCCCGAGCTCCACTCGTTCCACCCATTGCCTCCACCACCTCCTAATCGCCCCATCGCCACCTCCCTGACCTCGAGGAGGTCTCCTCCCTCCTCTCCGGTCACCGCTCCACCGCCTCTGTCCGCGATCAGTTCATCACCATTACCCAACCTCCACAGCTCAAACTTCACCAGTAGCCATCTCATCCACCAAACGATCGATCCCACGCTCCAATTCCGTTCCCCGAGCTCTCTTCGACGAGGTCCATCTCCACCGAAGCCACTGTCCGCCGGCGTTGAACTCACCGTCGTTCAGGTGCTCGCCGGCGTCCATCTCTACCACTCACCGACGCGGCAGTCCACACTGAGCACGTCTGCATCACCGCCGGCCGCTGAAACCCCGGCGATCATCGCCGGCGATCGCCGCATCTCCTCTGTCCTCGTGCGCGCGTTCAAACTTTTGAACCTGACGGGTGGACCCCACCCCACGCGCTCTTCTTCTTTTTTCTCTGTTTTAATCAAAGGTGTATTCCTAGTTTTACGCCTTCCACGCTGAAAGACGTATTTCTGCCGAAGCGTTTTCTATTTAAACTATGCAGGGACTGCTGTTTTACAGAAAAGCCCCTGGTTTTGAAAGTTTAATAACTTTTAAAACACAACTCTGATTGAGTTGAACTTTTTTTTGAAATTCTTATTTTTCTCTCTAGTTTTTTGTAGTATTTATTGAAAAATGTTTTGACATAAATTTTTGTACTGTTGCTAAAAAATTTAATTTGAGTTGAATTTGAATATTTTCAGAAAAAGAAGAGGGAAACCTTGCCAGGAATTTTGAAGGGTTTTCACCTGACTACTTTGGACAAGGCAAGCATTATTGAACTTGGGATATGGTGATTGCATTTTGCATTTGCATACTTGCACCGGTTGGAGTTGCACCACATATATCTCAAGTGCATGCATATTTGGTCATATCACTTCTTATGCTTGTCTTGCACTTCACTCAACCAAGAAAACTTACTGACTTGGTATAGCTATGAGAAATTCAGGAGTGTGACTCCTGCCTTGGACGTGCCGGTGGGCACGGGCTATTATTTTTGACACGGTGGTGTCACGTGACGTACGTGGAATATACCGGTGAAGATAATTAACACCTCCTAAGTCGGCCTAGATCGAGTCTTGTTCCGTTACACCTAGCTGGATCCCGTGATGCCACGAGTCCTTCCGCAAGGAAGGTACGGCTGAGTAAGTTTTTAACCCTTGTCCAGGTACAGACCATACAGAGGGCCACGATGAGGGTTTCCAGGGCCTTGGACTAAATCCTGTCATCGGGTCAGGGGGCATGGGTGTTTCCGGTTGTAAACAAGAGGGGGGCACCCCTTGGAATCCGCGCGTATTAATAGTGATCCCATGCTACTCGAGATTGTTGTCTCCCCGACTTAGATTTTTTCTGAAACGATGTTTTGGGTGATTCCTGGCATCCGAACAGTTAATCTGGTGTGTGCTGGTCAGGTGTGTTTTCAACCCAAAGACCGTAATGGGAATTAGTCAGTGCCACGGTACTGACTAAAGAAATCCTGTACTTGTGGGTAAAGAGTACACCCTCTGCAGAGTTTAAACCTATTCGAATAGCCGTTGTCCACGGCCAAGGGCATTAGCTGGGTGGGTCAAGTGTCGGTCTTCGGAGGAAATAATTTTAATATGCCTGAAATATTTTGCAGGATAATTATTGACACCCTGATGCTACCATGAATATTTTAGGCATGTTAGTATTATTATGGTTATGCATATTATTGAGGACTAACCCGTTTCTCTTATTTTGAATTTCCTGAGTGTCTCAGGGGCTGGCTAGACTACCCCGGGCACTCAATTTTATTTTCAAGACCTCTCGTGGCGTCCCTCGAGTTAACAGGCGGTTTATCCTGCCACTACTCTTGTGGACACCCGATTGGCATTTCTCTTCAAGTCCGACCGTGGCGTCACTTGACGCCCGACTGGCATTTCTTTTCAAGACCTCTTCATGGCGTCCCTCGAGTTTATAGGCGGTCCCGCCACTACTCTTGTGGACACCCGATTGGCATTTCTTTAATTTTGCTGAATGTCACTTGGGATGGCTAGACTACCCGTGGCATTCATTTGCTTTATTTCTAATAAGTTTGATTATGACTAACACGCTATGCTCACGTTCATATCATTTATTTGTCATAATTTAAATTTCAGTCAGCATGAGCATATGCATTCATTATATCTTTTGTTCATAATGTTTGCGAGTACATTCCAACGTACTCACTGGCTTGTCCCGGGCTATTTAATTGGCCAGACTTGGAGGAGGATGAGCTTGTGGAGGACGATTGCGCTAGCGAGCCCGACACTTAGAGGAGCCCCAGTCAGTCAACCTGTGAGATAGGAGTCTACCACATGTATCATCCGCCGAGCTTCCGCTACACAAATAAAATAGTCAAGCCTCACACTGACGCTTGGCTCTATTTTATTGTACCAGTGTTGTATCACCACCACACCACTGTCATATTCCGCCACTGCCATATATTGGCGAGTTTGTAATAAACTTTGTTGAGCCCTCAGACTCAACCCTGTGTAATATTATCTTGTACTGGTTATCTGTATCAAGGAAGTCCACCAGTTGTGTTGAGCTTGGGGCTGGTGTGACTTAGGGCTATTCTGGGATTTACCCTCAGAAATGGGCCCGACAGGAAGTGTCCACTTCCATGACGATAAATCGCGCGTCATAGAAGTGCTTTCGTCAAGGGTAACCGGCACGTGGCATCCACCGTAAAGGGTCGCCGTGAAGCTATCGGGTTCCGGTTTGGATCCGATAACCTGTTAACAGCCACGACCAATGGGGATTTTCCACGTGTAAAATTCTCATTCACCGGATAATCCACGTGTTAGCTCATCGTTGGGACAGACGTCATCCCTATAATGGACGGAAGACGCCTATGATATGTCGACACGTGGCACAGCCCAATGGTGGCCCATTTAAGGTAAAAAGGCCGGCCCAGCTAAAGGCCCACCATATTTTTTCAGACACTAGTGGGCTGGCCCTTTAACAGCCTGCCATCTTTTGGGTCAAATTGAGGCCCATATCAGATCAGGCCCGTTCATAGCCTGTCGTGTTTTGGGCTAAATTACGGCCCATATCAGATCAGGCCCGTTAACAGGCCACTATTCTTTTGGGCCCATTCTAAGCCGGGTTTGTATTTCAGCCTGTTAAATGCCCGTTTACCAGTTTGGCCCGATAATAGTTTCGGCCTGTTAGCGGCTCGTGGTGCATCTGGGCCGTTGTTGGCCCGGTTTCACTTTAGGCCATTTAACGGCCCATACAGAAACTGGCTATTTCTTGTCTGAAGTAACTTTAGGCCTCTTAATGGCTCGTAGTCTTCGTGGATAAATTTTAGCCCAACTGGCCTATGGCCTGTTAATGGCCCGTGTAAAAGTTGGGCCTAATTACATCCCGCGTGGAATCCGGCCTGCTTACAACCCATGTGTTAATGGCCCGTGACACTGTTGGGCCTACGGCCCGCGTTGATACCGGCCTGCTTAAAGCCCATAATTTTATTGGGCCAAACATGGCCCAAGATATATTTTGGCCTGTTAACGGCTCATTCTATTTGGGCCAAACATGGGCCTTAGGCAGTTTCGGCCTGTATTGGCCCGTGAATTTTTCGGCTCAACGCTAGCCCAATCTAGTTTTTAGCCTGTTAAAAGCCCATGGTATTCTCTGGCTCAGCTGGCCAGAACTTTACTCGGCCTGTTAAAGGAGGAAAACTACTATACGTTTAGACTTGGTAATGGCCCAAGATGATTATAGGCCCATGTTTTGGCCCATATATAGCGAGTTATGGGCCTGCCTGAAGACCGACAACATTGAGATCCATTGAAGCTTCCGGCCTAAATTACAGCATACCGACCAAGAATAAACCTAGACTATACAATAAAGAAATTATGGCATATTACATCCACTGGGCATCAAAGTTCTCCACCGGTGATAATAAAGCGCAACGTGACCGTGGATTACATACACTGGGCATCAAAGGTCGCCACCAGTGCATATAAACGCGCCGACAAAAGAATATACAAACTGAGAGCACTTCAGAAGGCATTAGGCCTGGCCTGGACGTGCACCGCAAGCAGCCGAACAAGCTGATGAGACCTCAGTTGTGTCAACGATAGATGCTCTATCCCTAGCTGTATAGCACCAAAGCCCGCAAGGCAGTCCTCTGAGATCTTTGCATCATTGACATCAACTCGGAGCTGAGCTGAAGCAAGCCTTTCCGCTTTAAGTTGAGACTGAAGAAGTCGAACTGATTGAGGTAGCAACTACACAGAGGTTGTCTCACAGCTGCTGGTGAGTAGCTTCAACTCACTATCTTCACCAAGACATGACCTTGGGGTCATCTCGCTCAATTCAAGATGGTTTGGCTCACTATCTTCCCTAAAGTTTTGCCTAGCATAAGAGATACGACTCTGAAAGAGAAACAAGGAGACACGTAACAGGTTTCACAATTATATAAGCAAATAAATGGATATGTTCTGCATAAGGAACATGTTTTTACAACTACAATTTAAAACTGGTAGTTGTTGCAAACATCCAATCAAATGTAAACACCAAAGTAAACAGCAGTGGAGGAAATGATGCCTATCCATATCTATACTAGAACAAAGTTTGAAGGCTTGAGAAGGATGAACTTACATTACATGTTAACACGGGCTGGACAAAGCCCTTCTCCATGTCGATGGAAGGATAATTCAATAAATTCCCCAAAGAAACTTCTTTATAAGCGTTGCCATTATTCTACATTTTGTAAAGAGTAAATATAGATCAAATAATATTGGAAGAAATAGAGGATAATGAAGCTTAGGTGCAGAGTGATGATACATAATCAAATAGCAATTAATTAAGTACAGAGTTACAAGGCAAAAGGTACTGACAAGAGGAATGCAGACATCAACGTGTGCAGTGGCATTGGCTTTATTCAACATTTTGGTAAGAGTAAATGTAGATCTGATAATTTGGAGAAAGTGGAGGGCAGGGCAGATAAGATGCAGAGTAATGCTAGACAATCAACTATCTCGCAATGCAAGTACAGTAATACTACCACCGTCCATTATTACTTGTCGCTCAAATGGATGTATCTAGCACTATTAAGTTCTAAATACATCCAATTGAACAACAATTAATTCGATACAGAGGGAGTATATGACAACAGGTACTTACATGAGCAATACAAAACTTCATAACCATTGTGTTAATTCTACATTTATCTTAGAGTAAATATAGATCTTATAATTTCGAGCAAAGGGAGGATAAAGAAGCGAACATTTATAGTGATGCTACATAATCAAACAGCAATGAGTGTAAGTATGCTGACAAAGGGCAAGAGGTACTGACAAGAGCAATGCAGTGCCCAGTATTGTTGTGAGATCCTATGATCCTTTGAGAAAGGAGATTCATCTAAAATTAGTTTTGATACAAGAGAGAAGGTAAGGCATATGCAGAAATTTAGGAGTTAAAATTTTGAATTGATACCATAGACAGTACCTGACGCTGGGCTCTCTGCAGTTCTAATAGGGGTTTGGCCAGTGGAGTAGGGGTAAAGTGTGGTACAGTTGGGCCTGTGTTTTCTATGGCTGCTGATCTATCTGATTTAACAGGTATCACTACCTTTTCCAAATACCTAGTTTGTACTCCTTGAGGATCTGCACTCACCCTCTTCCTTTTGGACATCTATTACGAAAGAACAACATTTGACTGGAAAAACATAGTATGATGACACATGGAATAGGTACAAAAATGGATAGGTATGGCATATACTCATATATGATGCTTAAACTAAGCAGATGGTGGTGTAACAAAGTAGAAGTAATGCAAGAGGTCATATGCAAAATATGTGCGACCAATACAGCCTTGCCAAGTTAGAGAAAGCACGTTGATGGGTGAATAAGATAGGCCATCCTCCACCATGCCAAGTTTGTTAGCCAGTGGATTGTTCCGCAACATTCCTCTCGTGTGCCCATTCTCATATTCATTTTGATCATGTTCAATACCTAACATGCATGAAAACATAAAAACAAGTGAGATTATCTTTGTAATGCAGAAGTGATTCTAATCCAATACTGCCTCCCTGTAAACCCCTTTGTGCTATCTCTGCAATTCTTCTCAGAGATGCCATGCATGATGTAATTTGGTGTGTGCATTAATATAATGTGGCCTACTACTCAAAATATGAGAGCTCCAGAAGTGTTGATACTTCGCAGATGACAGCTTCAACATATAGTAAAGAAGAACAAGTCGACCTGACCTGACAGATTCAAAATATACTAAGGGAGAACAACTCGACCTGACCAGTCGACCGCAAATGTCTCTGCTACTCTTCCCAACAAGGAACATACTTATTAAAGAAGAGAAGAGGATCATGTTGAAGAAGAGCAGAAGAGCAAGCAGATTGAAGATATTACAAGTCTTTCTATACAAAGTCTGTTGCCCACCCATGATGAACCAGAGCGCACAGAGAAATACTATTCCTTCCGGTCTCTCCATATGTGGCTCACATGCATTTTGAAACTAAAGTAGGAACATTTAGCTCACCAATTAAACATGTCTCAGTTTTACTAATATCATATTCGAATTTGTACAACTAAGCTTGTTTAGCTCGATGGGTGGAGCAGTGCTATTACGACACGAACCACGTAGGCTGATCGTGGTCATCATAAAATGGGGAAACCATAAGCATGATGAGTATAGTGTTTACCGTGGCAGTGGGATGGCAGATCTGAAGCTGCAAACCGCGCAAAGGGTAGTTAGAAACCGATGTTTGCTTTGAAATAACAACTAAGATTTGGTATGGACAAGAAAGTACAGTCAACAAGTGACAAAGAAATGCAATTCTGCTGTCTCTCTATATGCCGCGACATGCATTTGGAAACTCAAGTGGGACCTTCAGCTAACCAATTAAATGTGTCTATTAACTAATATCTATATCATATCACAATCATATTTGAACAACTAAGCTTTGGAATTATGAGTGTTGTGTTGTTTAGCTTGAAGGGTGGAGTACTGCTAGTACGACAGAAAGCACCTACGTAGATCATAGTAGGGTAGATAAAAGGGGAAAACCCTAAGCATCAAGAGTAAAATCAGGAAAGTGGAACTAGATGGACCATATGGGCTTGTATTGCCAGTACGGCAAGAAAGGCTTCGGCCCCAAAAGGGGCAGCTCTATTCAACTGAAGGCACAATACTGTTACTATCAGTCTAGACTATCAAAGACGACATAGCTCCCAGCATTTCCCGGATATTATGGCAGACCATCTATAATCGTTGAAAGCATCCATCTGAAGCGACCCAATAGACCTGTCGATTGCAAATGTCCCTCCTCCACTTCCCGACAAGGAACATACTATACTACTCCCTCTGTTCTTAAATATAAATCTCTTAGAGATTCGAATGCGGACTACATACGGAGCAAAATGAGTGAATGTACACTCTAAAATATGTCTATATACATCTGTATGTAGTTCTTATTGGAATAGCTAAAAAGACTTATGTTTTACCGAAATGGGCTTTCGCCCCGCTTTATAAATAAAGCAACGATGAACAACACCCGGTACAAACGCACGCCACCACAACACACGCACGCACCCAAGGCAGTTTAGGAACGGAGGAAGTAATATACTTATTAAGAAGAACAGGAGAGGAACATGATAACAAAGAGCAAGCAGATTTCTCTACTTTTTTCTCTACTCTTATCTCTATCTATACTCTTATAAAAAAACAGAGTTGGTGATGTTGGTGTGCCTGCCATCCTGCAATATAGGCCCTCCGAGTTATATCTGACAGATAGGAAGGAAACTATGGCAATTTTGCAAAAAGATACCCACACCCCTCTCCACATTTGCAAATAAGGCCTTCTCACGTTCATCCTTTTCTCCCACAAGATAAACTACTCATACAAATGCATCTTGATGTTCCATGCAATGCACGGGCATCTTGCTAGTTAGATAATACAATGTGTGTTGCCCACCCATGATGAACCAGAGCGCATAGAGAAATGCAAATCCCTGCTGTCTCTCTATATGTGGTGCACATGCTTTTCGAAACGAATATAGGAACGTTAGCTGACCAATTAAACGTTCTCTGTTTTAGTAATATGAGCATCATATCAGATTCGTATTTCAACAACTAAGCTTTGGAATTATGAGTGGCATATTGTTTCGCTTGATGGGTTGACGTCTTGAGGAGCAGTGCTAGCACGACACGAAGCACCTACGATGATGGTAGTGAATATAAAGGGGGAAAACCATAAGCTTCACGAGTATAGTGACCGTGCCATGGCGGATCTGAAGGTGCAAACCGGACAAAGGCTACTTCGCAACCAATGTTTGCTTTCAACTAGCCACTACGATTTGGTACGGACAAGAAAAGTACAGTAAACAAGTTACGATCTATTTTCTGGGTGAGATCAATAACTTAAGCAGATACGAAAGGGTACCACATCTCTTGCGACGTCGTGTAGGCCCATGCTGATACGTTGAGGGTGTTGCGGGTGCGATGGCTATCGGCGGCGCGGAAGAAGACATTAGACGGCAGACGGCTGGGTCAGGTGTCGGTGTACTAAGTATTGGGCCATTAGTACCCCGTACTTGTGCACGGGCAGATGTAGCCATACTCGCGGCAAGGCTTGTCGGGGAACAGTTCGAGGTTGACTCAGGCCATCAGGGAAATTCTCAAGTCAAAGATATGAGGATCAGCAGATAAGAAGAGCTGGAGTCCGAAGGCCAACTTCCCCGGCAAGATCTTGCCGGGGTGGCCTGCAGCGCCCGGCAAGGTTCGGCGCCCGGCAAGGTCCGGCGCCCGGCAAGGTCCGGCGCCCGGCAAGGTCCGGCGCCCGGCAAGGCTTGGCGCCCGGCAAGATTTTGTTGCTGTGCCACTGCTCTGGCACAGCAACAAGCCCGACATTCTGGGTCCTTCTTTGGATGCGTGGCAACGCACCAGTGGAGGAGAGCTTAAGCGGTGCTGATGGGATGGCCCCTTTTTCCATCCCCAAGAAAGTGAGGACACCTAAACGGACACCTCACGGTGCATTAAATGCGTTCGTCCTAATCCGTCAGGGGTTAGGTATGAGGACCCTGTAGCTACTTTACACCTCAATGTATGTACATTTTGCCACTGTGGTGCCCCTTTGTGGTATAAAAGGAGGCCCAAGGCAACTGCTACAGGGGAGGACGATCTTCTGGCCCATTCTGCATGCGTAGCTGTTCTTTGAACATACTGTTCATTGTGAGCGCTCCTGGAGCCTGGGCTCAAGAACATCGATAATAAAACAAGGCAGGAGTAGGGTTTTACGCTGATCAGCGGCCCGAACCTGGGTAAAATCTTCCTGCGTCGATTGTTGGTTCTGCTCTTTGCGCATACCTCTCCCCCCGCCGAATCGTAAAGGGGTCCCTCAGGATCCCATAGGTGTCGCACGCCGACATCTTTGGCGCGCCAGGTAGGGGGATAGAAGGTTGTGTGAACCTGATCTAGTGATCGGCGCCTTAGTTTCTTCATCATCTTCACCATCATGCCACCCAAGAAGAAGAGCACTGCTATGGCACAACCATCCACGTCCGTTTTGCCTGCGCCTTCGCGTACGGGCGATGGCGTGGGTGCGGAAGGAAGAGGACTAGAACCTCCACGGCGCTCCGGTGATCCAAGCCAGGCGAGCGGCGTCGTTCGCAGTGGCAACGGCAACCCACACGCCGCTGGATCCAGAGACGGAGTTGTGTTGCCTACGGGTGGCACAATGAATTCCAGAGATCGGAGGATGCCTGCTGGAGCTCCCGCGCCGGCGCAAGCATCACGGCCTACCCATGTCATGCACGACGAGCGACGTCATGGCGCTGGTGGTTTAGGGCGTCCCCATGAAAAGATTTCTGCGCATCGATCCCAAGATGCGTGGGACCAGCATGCACACCGAGCTGCCGGCGGAGGTGGCGCGCGGTCGCGTGACCGTGATGGTGCTCCTTCTAACATGGCTAGGAGTCAGAGCACCTCACGTACCTCGCACCTGTCGCCGCTGCCTACACCAGCGGAAGCCTTGGCATGTGCGCAGCTGCTCCTCGATTTTCCTCCTACTCCGGAGAAGATGGAGGAGTGGCGAGCTACTATCCAGAGCCTTATCGGCTTCGCCAACAAGGATGGGCCGCAAGAGGCAGGGCCCTCACAGCGAAGGCCCATCGATCCGGCGCAGGCCGATGTGGAGAAAACCGGAGGTGGTGCAACCACGGTGCACTCCCCTCCGCGACACCAGCGGCGGCCGACAACCCAGCAGGTCGACCGCCATGAAGAAGTTTCCACGGCGTCATCCGATCCACAGATGCGCTGCGACCAGCGTCAAGTTCTCCAGGAACGAGGCAAGGAGGACGCTCGAACTACCATCGAGCGGCGACGGGAAGCGCGCTATCAGTCTGATAAGTGCGCAGGGCCGGCTGTCGACGAGCCTGCGCCAAGGGACGTAGGAGACTTGCCTTACGAGGTAGGGACTCCAGCGTTTACCCGTGAGCTGCGGCAAGTCCAGTGGCCCAATTCCCGAACCTTCAAGCCAGAGGTCCCGGAGAAATATGACGGCAAGACTCATCCCTCGGAGTTCCTGAGCATCTACACCATTGCGGTGCAGGCTGCAGGGGCCGAGATGACAAGATACTTGCCAACTACTTCCCGTTGGTGCTCAAGCCCAACGTCAGGTCGTGGTTGATGCATCTTCCAGAGAATTCTATTTCTTCTTGGTCAGATCTATGCCATCAGTTTGTTGGTGCCTTAGTTGGAGGCCACCAAGCTCCTGGCCAGGAGAGTGATTTGCATATCATCCCTCAGAAGGAGGGCGAATCCCTGCGCAAGTTTATGCAGAGGTTTAGCCGGGTGCAGTACAATATTCCTGACGTTCACCCTGCCGCTGTCATTAGCGTGTTTCATCAGAACGTGTGTAACCGCAGAATGCGGGAGGAGCTGGCGATGAACAAGGTCAGGAGTATTGCCGAGCTTTACGCTTTGGCCGACAAATGCGCTCGAGCTGAAGAGGGGAGGAAACTCCCTGGAGAGGCTATTGGCGCGGCAGGCGAATCCGAAGATGAAGACGCCGCGACCCCGTCAAGCAAAGGCCGGCGGCGGAACCGGAAACGCGGAGGTAAGGCCGTGCTTGCTGTCGAGGAATCCGGCAACCCCGGCGCCGCCAAGAAGGCCAAGGTTGGTGACCCCTGCAAGGATCTTGCCGGGTGCCCTTCCTGTCAGGCCTTGGCGGCAGCCGACAAGTCGGAAAACTCCGGCAAGCAGTATTGCAAGATCCATCGCACCAAGGGCCACGATCTCCATAACTGCCGGCAAGTTGAACAGCTTGCCGAGAAACAGAGGGCTGAGTATGAAAGGCGGGATAAGGAGAAGGCCCATGACGGTGCTGAGGGGTCTGGCAAGAAGTGCGGTGGCCGAGGGGGTCACCGCGGCAAGGCCAAGCCACAGAGGGAGAGGCCCGCTCGAGGCCGAGACAAGGAAGAAGATGATGATGAAGAAGACGATGAGTCCAGTGAGCAAGAATTCCAGAAAGCTACAGAGGCTATGTGTATCGATGGGGGTACCTCGCTGCATTCTTCCCACCACCGACTCAAACAGTGGGTGCGGGAAGTCAATGCAGCGGAGCCATCACCAGATGCATGTAGGCCCCTGAAGTGGTCCAACACGCCTATCATTTTTTACACCGAGGATCACCCTGATCGCACAACTGCGGTCGGGTGCTTGCCATTGTTGGTCTCACCAACAAGTTGCAACGTCAAGGTAACGAAAATTCTAGTTGACGGTGGGGCCGGGCTAAACCTAATCTCACCGGATGTGCTCAAGAGGCTCCAAATTCCTGATGAAGGCCTCAAAGAAACGGGCACGTTTCAAGGGGTCAATCCGGGAAGAACCTAGCCAAAGGGCAAGATTACGCTGCCGGTGACATTTGGTAGCGAGCTCAACTACAGGACCGAGAAGGTAGTGTTTGATGTCGCCAAGATCCCCATGTCATACAATGGGATCCTTGGTCGACTAGCGCTAGCTAAGTTCATGGCGGCATCGCACTACGCGTATAATGTGTTGAAGATGCCCGGGACGTTGAGCGACATTACTATCCATTCCGATAAGAAGGACACGCTCATCTGTGCCGACCAACTCTACCAGGAAGCAGTTGCAGCACCTGCCGTCAAGGCATCTGCTCCTGCCGCTGGAACTCCCGGGGGGAAGAAGAAGAAGATCGGCGAGAATCTTGGCACGAACTCCGGCAAGCGCACCTCCTCGGAGTGCTGCGCTTCCGTTGAGGATGCACCAGAGAGTTCCACCGGCAAGAACAAGAGATCCAAGGCTGCTCCACCAGAGACTAAGAAAGTGCCCGTCCGGGAGGATGGAACGGGGGGAACCTTCACCATAAGTTCCACCCTAGATGACAAATAGGAAAGCGCGCTCATTGCCTTCTTGCAGGCGAATGTCGACGTGTTTGCATGGCAACCGTCTGACATCCCCGGTGTTCCCAGGGAGGTAATTGAGCACCACCTTGCTGTCTGTCCTCACGCGCGGCCCGTCAAGCAGAGGGTCAGGAAGCAAGCCTTGGAGCGGCAAGAATTCATTGCCGAAGAAATCAGAAAGATGGAGGCGGCAGGATTGGTCAGGGGAGTGCTTCATCCAACCTGGTTGGCCAATCCGGTTGTGGTGCGCAAAGCGAATGGGAAATGGAGGCTTTGTATCGATTATACAGATATCAATAAAGCCTGTCCAAAAGATCCCTTTCCCTTGCCGCGCATAGACCAGATTGTGGACTCCACCGCTGGTTGTGATCGCCTGTCCTTCCTTGATGCCTACTCAGGATATCATCAGATCTTCATGGCGAAGGAAGATGAAGAAAAGACCGCATTTATCACCCCATGTGGTACGTATTGTTTTATACGAATGCCTTTCGGGTTGAAAAGTGCTGGTTCTACATTTGCGCGAGCAGTCCAAATCGGTTTTGAGCCACAACTCCATAGAAATATGGAGGCATACATGGATGACATAGTGGTCAAAACCAAGGACAAAGCGACACTCATACAAGATTTAGAAGAAACATTTGCAAATCTTTGCAAGATCAACTTAAAGCTCAATCCTGAGAAGTGCGTGTTCGGTGTTCCTTCCGGCAAGCTCCTCAGATTCTTTGTATCTTGTCGGGGAATCGAAGCGAACCCCGACAAGATCAAAGCCATTGAGCAGATTGAAGCACCAAGACGTGTCAAGGATGTCCGTCGTCTTGCCGGCTGTGTTGCTGCTCTAAGCAGGTTTATTTCCAAGTCTGCTGAGCGCGCCCTGCCCTTTTTCAAAGTTTTGAAGAAGGCAGGTCCAATGAAATGGACTCCGGAGGTGGAGGCTGCGCTGCAAGATTTGAAGAAATACCTTTCCTCTCCGCCGACGCTAGTCGCGCCTAAACCACAAGAGCCGTTGCTGCTGTATCTGGCAGCGACAAATCAAGTGGTTAGTGCTGCGTTAGTGGCGCAGAGAGAAGCTGATGAGGAAGCAACACCAGCAGCAGGACCGTCAGGTGACGCGGCAGGATCTTCCCCGGCAAGGATTGATCCCAGCAAGACAAGATCTGCACAGTCAGAAGAACCATTGCAGAAGAAAAAGGTGGTGCAGCGCCCAGTTTATTTTGTTAGCTCTCTTTTACAAGGAGCTAGGTCAAAGTATTCTGGCGTGCAGAAGTTGCTTTTCGGCCTTCTTATGGCCTCGAGGAAGCTGCGCCATTATTTTCAAGCACATGAAATCACCGTCGTCACTCGCTTTTCGTTGCAACGGATTTTTACGAAATCCAGAAGCAACTGGCAGGATCGTGGAGTGGGCGTTGGAGTTGTCGAGCTTTGGCCTCAAGTTTGAAAGCACTTCGACAATTCAGAGCAGGGCCTTGGCGGAGTTCGTTGCGGAATGGACTCCAACGCCAGACGAAGAGGTTCAAGAAACAACTCTCCCCGGCAAGGAAATTGACCAGCAATGGGTTATGTACTTTGACGGGGCTTTTTCGCTGCAAGGCGCCGGTGCTGGCGTGCTGCTTGTCGCACCCACCGGAGAGCACGTCAAGTACGTAGTCCAAATGCATTTTCCCCGGGAGAGTTCGACCAACAACACAGCAGAATATGAGGGTTTGCTTGCTGGTCTTAGGATCGCGGCAGACCTTGGTATCAAGAAGCTCGTCATCAAAGGCAATTCACAGCTTGTCGTCAGGCAAGTTAACAAGAGTTATCAGAGTCCATTGATGCAAGCCTACGTGGATGAAGTGAGAAAAATGGAAGAGCACTTTGACGGTCTGCAAATGGAGCACGTCCCCCATGCCAAGAACAGTATTGCTGACGACCTGTCAAAGCGTGCCGCCCTCAAGTTGCCTGTGGAACCAGGAACTTTTGTGCTCCAATTGCCTCAACCATCCGTGGTGCCATCAATGCGGCAAGAAAAGAGAAGAAAGTTGAATTCTGGTCAGTACTTCCCGACAGAGCTCCCGGGAGCCGCCAGCAAGGAAGTTGCCGGGATCAACGACATGCCTGCCGGGGAACAACAGGCTCCAGCAGGGGCTCAGGCCCTTGCCGTCGAGACAAACGTTCCCCCGGCAGAGGAGATGCCTTTAGTCCTAGCTGTCGAGCCCCAAGCTCCAGCATGGGCGTAGCACATTGTCCATTTCCTTCAAACAGGAGAGCTCCCGGAGGAACAGGAAGAAGTGGAAAGAGTAGCCCGTCGGTCTCTTATGTACAAGTTCGTCGATGACGTCCTATACAGAAAGAGACCAAACGGTGTGAAATTGAAGTGCATTCCTCGGGAGGACGGACTAGAGCTGTTGGTAGAAATACATGGAGGCATATGTGGCTCTCACATAGGGTCAAGAGCACTTGCTGGGAAAGCATTCCGGCAAGGTTTCTTTTGGCCCACCGCTCTCCAGGATGCAACTGCACTAGTAACTAAGTGTGAAGCGTGCCAGTTTCATTCGAAGAAATCGCATCAACCAGCTCAAGCTCTTCAAACAATCCCTCTCTCCTGGCCATTTTCAGTCTGGGGGCTCGACATACTGGGCCCTTTCCCCCGTGCTACCGGGGGCTTTGAGTACTTGTACGTTGCTATCGACAAGTTCACAAAGTGGCCGGAGGTGGAAGCAGTGAGGAAGGTGACAGCACAATCAGCCGTCAAGTTCCTTAAGGGATAGTTTGCCGTTTCGGTGTGCCCAACAGGATCATCACCGACAACGGCACGCAATTCACAAGTCGCACCTTCATGCAGTATGTCCAAGACCTTGGCGGCAAAATTTGTTTTGCCTCTGTTGCTCACCCGAGAAGCAACGGCCAAGCGGAGAGGGCTAATGCCGAAGTGTTGCGCGGTCTCAGGACCAGAACTTTTGACAGGCTGAAAAAGTGTGGAAGACGCTGGATTGATGAGTTGCCGGCGGTTCTTTGGTTAATCAGAATGACACCAAATCGAGCCACCGGCCAGATACCCTTCGCTCTGGTCTACGGAGCGGAAGCAGTTCTCCCCATGGAACTCACGTACGGATCATCTCGAGTGCTCGCTTATGATGAGCTTGAACAAGAGCAACTGCGGCAAGATGACGCTGTGCTCCTTGAGGAGAATCGTCTTCAGGCTGCTGTGCGAGCTACACGCTACCAGCAAGCTTTGCGCCGCTACCATAGCCGCAAAGTTTATGCCCGAAGCCTTGAGGAAGGCGACCTTGTTCTTCGACGGATTCAGTCCGCCAAGAATTCAAACAAGTTGACGCCAAAGTGGGAAGGCCCTTATCGGGTAGTACGAGTCACCAGGCCCGGCGATGTCCGCCTGGAGACCGAAGATGGCGTTCCAGTGAGTAATTCCTGGAATATCGAACATCTTCGCAAGTTCTACCCATAAGGCGCAGTTGCCGGGGGCCCCCGGCAACCACCCTTTTGTACAAGTCTTGCCGGCAAGGCATATGATCCTTTGTACAAAGCCAGGCGCAGACCCTGAGCACAGATGAATAAATTTAAGTGTTGTGCATTTCCTTATTGATTTCCATGTTCATATTTATATATGCATGTTTGTCTAAGATGTTGTATGACACCTACTCCCGGTAAGTTCTAACGAACCGCCAAGGTTTCATATCTTTATTTTCTCTTCTTTCTTTTTCTTAAAAGACAGAAGGTTTCCTCGCACGCACATTTGCTGGGGGGGAAGGGAGATATGGGTACCAGTTGGCGACGTTCGGAATCGACGCTTGCCAGAGGAAGGACAGTGACAGAAAGCTAAGTTCTAAAACTTAGAACAAGTTTCCTTTATTGCAAAGTTATTTCCTTGGACGATTCCGACCTTTGTATGGAAAATCTGCACGCGAAGGAACCCTTGCTGTAATCGGTTGCGCCCTTATTTTGTTTCGAGTCCGCTCAACGATTTAAGTGGCTGCACTGAGAACGCCAAGGAGTCTTGCCGGCCGGTGCGCCTCCAGCAGGCTGCTGAAGTCCCGCACCCAGCGCTCATGGCAGGTTGCGCACCGGCAAGTTTTTCAGTAAGCATAGGGTGAACTCCATACATAAAGGAATCAGACAAGGAAAATAGCAAGCATGTACCCAAACATAAGCAAGTTATATTGCATTAATAAGTTGCCGCAGTTCTAACTTAAGACTTAATTGTCTTTGGCATGGAATGACGACAGCAAGAAAAGGTGGAGCAGTTAATCTCTGCGCTGGCCTTCGATCCTTTTGATGGAGTCCACCTTCTCGAGGATAGGCCCGACAAGCTCTTCGAGCGCCTCGAGATTTGCGTCCTTTGGCAGATGGCCAAGCGCATTGGAGAGGTCGATGCCGGGATTGTGGTGCACCACCTTGATAAGTACTTTGCAGAGGACGGCCCGGCAAAGCCGGCGGGTCTCGTTGGCCAATTGAGTCGCCCGGTTAGACTGGAGCAACTTCAGGGCATCAACGATGCTCTCGAAGAACATCGTCAACCTGGCACTTGAAGATATCCTTTCCTCGGAAGAATACCTGAAGTTTGACAGGCCCATGGTTGACAGTTCTGCCGTAAGCTTCTCCACAGCGTTGATGAGACGTCCAGTCCAGATCTCCACCCCCTTTTCGTAATCGATTTGGGCGGCGGTAGCGCTCTTGAGCAGGTTCCTCTCTCCCTGGAGATCTTTGAGTAGAGCCTTTTCGCGGGCCCTGCCGGCCTCGAGAGACTTCTGCAACATGGTCAGCTTCAATTCCAGAACGGCAATGGCTTCATTTGCTGAGGAGAGCTTCTTGGTCTTGTTAGAAATGGCAACTTGCATCTCCGCCAGGGTGTGGAGGGTTTTCTCCCTATCACCTTTGAGTGTCGAGAGCTCCTTGCCGTTTTCTTCGAGATCCGCCTCCAGCTTCTTTACTTTGTCGCTCAGCTCATTCTTGGCGGCCTCTGCAGCCTCGGCAGCATCGATGGCCTCCTTGAGCTTGCCGGCGTGATCTGCAGTTAGAGCTTCGAGCGCCTCTTTGTGTTTCTGCTCCAGCTCCTGGGTCCGCCGTGCGACAAGCTTCTCGATATCTTCATCTTTGCTGTGAAGCTTGGCGGCGAGCGCCTGCTCACGTGCGGTGAGATCTTCCTCGTGAGCATCAAGCACAACACGACGCCCCGTCAGGAGAGCATCTTCAGCAGCAATTCTTTGCGTAGCTTCATCCTGCGCCTTTTCCATATCAGATTGTTTTAGGAGGATCTCTGTCCACTGTTGGCTCACTTGTTCCCGACCGACAGTCAGCTCTTGAAGGGCCTCGGCGTACCAGACTTGCATTTGTTTGAAGCGCCCTTGAAAATCTGCTTCGGCCGCCTCGACAACTGCCATTCTGGAATCTGCTTTCTCTTTCCGGGTGCGGTGGAGAGCCTGGAGCTTGCAGAAATTTTCGCCCATGGCCTGAAGGAGCTGATCCTCTTCAGACTTGCCGCTGCCAGTGCTGGGATCGTCAACAACCTTGAGCCCAGCAGCAGCGATGATTTCTTCGTCAAAGACTTCCCCTTCGGCTGGTGCCCCAATGCTTGCCGTCCCCGGCAAGTTGACTAACAGGTTCTCGCCAACCTTGAGATATTTGCTAGATGAGGGGCCTTCAGATGTTGACAGTTGATCCTCAACAACCGCCTCACCAGTAGCAGGGGGCTCCGTGGCCGGCGCAACAACTGGTGCTCCTGCGGCAGGAATGCCGTCAGTACGGTTATCAGCCTCCTTGCCGCCCTCTTCAGCAGGCTCTTTGGCGGGTTCCTCCTGCACAATCTCGGCGGCTTCGACAGTGGCATCTTTGGCGGCCTCGTTGGCGGCGATCCTGTCTGCTTTGGCAGCGGCGTCCCTGGCGGTCTCCTCAATGACAACGTCGACGTCCATGTGTTCCATCACGGGGAACTCTGGAGGACGAAGGAGGGAAATAGAATAAGATCAAGATTGATGTTCGAAGGGACCAAAGACAGAGAGATAAAGGAAAGAGTAGCAAGCGCTCTGAGGCAATCAGTTACCTGCATCGAGCTGTTGAGAGGTGGCCTCGCCCCTCCCGGCAACTTCGGTTGCCGGGGGTGGGTTGCTGGTGTCCATGCTTGCCGGCTCCTCCTCAATCAAAATGGGCTCGTCGGTAGGATCCCTTGCCGATGACGTGCTTGTGGGCAGCGTGGTCGATGGAGGTGGCACGACAGGGGCGTTTTCCAATAAATCTCCTTGTTGCCATTCTTCTCCTACAAGCCCAGAGATATCAGCGGCAAGAATAGAAACCTCAGTGCCCGCCAGCGGAAAAATAGCAGTGAACTTACGCTGGGGGCTGCGCTGGGGGCTGTGCTAGGGGCTGCATTGAGGGCTGAGCTCTGGGCTGACAATGACAGTTTCTGGCACACTCGTGGAGCCTGCCGGGGGCCCGTCGCCCGTGGAAGTCTTTGTCCTCTTCGCCATCCTCTCCATCAAGGTTTCTACATCACTGCGGAGACAATACAAGCAAGTGAGTAAGATTGATCTAAGATTGGAAGATAAAGGCTGTGGCAAAGCACTCACTCTTCCTCTTCTCGCTCCGGACTAAAGCCGGAGATGTCGAAATCGGCCTTCGTTGCGATGTCTGAGTGGGGAGGCGGAGGAGGGGTCCTAGGTCGCTTGGCTGTGGCAGGCGCCGGGGGTTGGTGTGTTTCCGTCGCCTCAGCTTCTAGTGCGGTAGTGCGAGACACCCCTGCCACCTCAGCAGTGGCCGCTGGTGTGGGTCTCGCGCGCCACGCAGGTTGCTGACGAACCCCTTGCCGCGGCGCAGTCTTGCCGGGAGCCTCGCCGCTCGAGGAAGGCTGGCTTGCCGGGATGCCAGATACAGCCTTTCGAAGAACACGCTTTGTCTTCTTCGGGGCTGGGAGCTCTTCTTGCGGTTCTTCTTCAGCCGTGTCCTTGTCGGACGAGCTCTCAGCGGCTGTGCTGCTCTATTCCCCGCCAACTTTGTCCTTCCCGACAGGTTTTACTTCCACCACTACCTCTGCATCGCTGGTTTCCCAATCTGTGAAGCCAGCGCTGCCAGCCTCCGCGGCAAGATTTGCCTCCTCCACCCTAGTGGCGATGTATGCCACTTCTTTGTCAGTGGTGGCTCGGATGAAGTCTGCTTCTTCCCGGACGGCTCTCTCCGTCAAGTTATCAAAGAACATTTGTGCTTCCTCCTCGATCGGCTCGACCCAAGTCGCGTCAAGACCATGGGCGTTGAACATCGGCATGAAGGCGATGATTGACCCCAGAGCAGAATTGTTGCACAGAGGGACAATCCTTGCCAGCAACCGATGCTTGTCGTCGCGCTGGAACAGCTTTTGGCGGAGGGCGCCAAGTTGCATAGCAGTCAAATTGTTGTTCAATCCAGGGCGCAGCCTCATGATGTCCGCTGCGTTCCGGTACTCCCAAGCTGGTCTTCCCCTGCTCTGTAGCGGGGCGATGCGGCGACGGAGGAAATCGAAGGCGATCATCTCCATGGTAAGCCCGGCGGCTTTCAGGCAAAGGATCCTGGTGGTGGCGATTGTGAGCCTCTCGTCCTCCGCGGCAAGGCCGCTCCAATCGCTGCCTCGGACCACCTTCTGCCGTCGAGGCGAACAGAACGGGTGAGGATCTGCTTCCTTGATCCAGCACCACTCAGACCGCCATTCATCCCACTTCTCCCGGTAAACTCCCTCTGGGTATATCTCCTTATTCCAAGCCCGCGGAATCCAGGCGATAGAACCAGAAAGGGCCTCCCCCTTTTGGATGCGAGGAATAAAATAAGGATGGAAGAGGGCGGTATTGGGAACTACTCCGACAAAATTTTCGCAAAGATGAGCGAAGACAGACATACACATTACGGCGTTTGGCGTGAAGTCAAGAAGGTGGAAGCCGTATGTGTACATAATGTCGTTGAAGAAGTCAGAAAATGGAGGACAGAGCCCGCAATAGAAGTATGAGACGAAAAAGGGGTATCTGTCTGACCCACTCTTGGAGCAAGAACCTAGAATCACGCGCGTGGCGAGGTGAGCCTGCGTGTCCCTCGCCCACATGCACTGGTACCACCTCTTCAAAGCTTCCGCATCGAGCGACGGGGCGAAAACGGCATATTTCTTCCGCATCTTCACCAATTCGCTCTCCGGGACATCGGCTTTCGCCTCCTTGCCCTTGCCTTTGCTGGTCTTGGGCAGCATGGTGACTGCAAGGGCAGAAGCCGAGGATGGAGTGGGCGTGGAGGCGGCGAGCGGAAGAGGGAAGGCTTTGCTCTGAGCTCGAGAGAAGGAAAGCAATGGCGACGGCCAGATTGAGAAGAAAATGGGGGTAAATAGGCTTGTGCCTTTGCGGTTTCTCCTTTTTTATGGGGAAGGAGCGGGGCCGCCTCTTTTACTCCCCAATGTGAATGCGCCTCTGCGGGCGCGTTGCAGTTGCAGCTTTTGAGGCACGATTCCCACGTCGCGCCTTCAGCGCGCGTAGCGGGGGGCACAGTAAACAGGATATTTACGAGCAGTTAATCCCCTGCCACGTGTGCCCGTGCACTGTTTGGGCCTAGCCCAACAACGCCTCGCGCTCGTGTATGGCCTAGGCCCGGGGGCTCCTGTCGGTGTACTAAGTATTGGGCCATTAGTACCCCGTACTTGTGCACGGGGAGTTGTAGCCATACTTGCGGCAAGGCTTGTCGGGGAACAGTTCGAGGTTGACTCAGGCCATCAGGGAAATTCTCAAGTCAAAGATATGAGGAACAGCAGATAAGAAGAGCTGGAGTCCGAAGGCCAACCTCCCCGGCAAGATCTTGCCGGGGTGGCCTGCAGCGCCCGGCAAGGTTCGGCGCCCGGCAAGGTCCGACGCCCGGCAAGGCTTGGCGCCCGGCAAGATTTTGTTGCTGTGCCACTGCTCTGGCACAGTAACAAGCCCGACATTCTGGGTCCTTCTTTGGATGCGTGGCAACGCACCAGTGGAGGAGAGCTTAAGCGGTGCTGATGGGATGGCCCCTTTTTCCATCCCCAAGAAAGTGAGGACACCTAAACGGACACCTCACGGTGCATTAAATGCGTTCGTCCTAATCCGTCAGGGGTTAGGTATGAGGACCCTGTAGCTACTTTACACCTCAATGTATGTACATTTTGCCACTGTGGTGCCCTCTTTGTGGTATAAAAGGATGCCCAAGGCAACTGCTACAGGGGAGGACGATCTTCTGGCCCATTCTGCATGCGTAGCTGCTCTTTGAACATACTGTTCACTGTGAGCACTCCTGGAGCCTGGGCTCAAGAACATCGATAATAAAACAAGGCAGGAGTAGAGTTTTACGCTGATCAGCGGCCCGAACCTGGGTAAAATCTTCCCGCATCGATCGTTGGTTCTGCTCTTTGCGCATACCTCTCCCCCCGCCGAATCGTAAAGGGGTCCCTCAGGATCCCATAGGTGTCGCACGCCGACATCGGGGGATAAGTCCTGTTGCCGTGGACGAGGCGGTCGTAGGAGCGGCAACGGCAAGGTGGACGACGGCGCCGATGAAGCGAGAGGATGCGATGAAAGGGTCCTGGTCCGGCGCCGTGGATAAGAGACGTCCATCTCTTGCAGTGGATGGCGGGGTAGGGGTAGCGGCTCCGGCAAGGTGGAGGATGGGGTAGCGGACAGAGGAGGCTGGCCGGAGTGGGGAGGTTGTTGTGGCGCCGACGGTGTATGAATGGGGAAATGGAGGGGGAGGGGGGATTTCAAACTTTGGGACGTGCTTGTCTGAAATGTGGGAAAGTTACGAACTTATCCCCCGTTTAAAATTTCGGACATCTCGTCGGTTGGGGATAGGACGGTAATCTCGCATCTCCCCAATATTTTCCGGTAGCGATTTCGGGCGAGGAGAGGGTGTTTTGCCGCCCATGGTTGGTGCCCACGGTGTATGAACGGGGCTGACAGGTAAGGCGGTTGTGTCACATCTGAGGGAAGTTACACATCTGCCCCTATTTAAAATATTTGCCTACATCGATTTTGGACGAGGAGAGTTTGTTTTGCCGCCCACCATGTATGAATGGGGAAATGGATGGAGAGACACAGGTCTTTCGGACGAGCTTGAATCAAATGTGTTTTGCAGCCCATGTTTGGCACCCACCATGTCTGAATGGGCTCAGAGGCGGTTGTGTCACGTCTGATTGAAGTTACTAGTCTACCCCTATCGACGGCAATGGAAATCGGGTCGATTAGGATGTGAAGTGTCAGGGGTAGACAGTAATTTCCATCTCGCAAACACTTGCTTCGGGCAGCCGACAAATGATAGTGGGTGTTTTGCCGCTTCGTTCAAAATTTGGGAGAATTAGCATTCACGTTTACCCTGGGCCCTGGCAACTAAATTCAAATCCAATTTGTATTCGATTACGAATATCCATACATCATTCTACGATTTGTTAGTTATTTCTTCAAAACCACGATAAAGATTTATTCCACCTTTATATATGAATATGATTTAGAAATGCTGTGATCTTTGAATTCAGTAGGTTGGATACACTTTGAGTCAAACAGTTATTTCATCCAATACAATATGCTCTCATGAAAAACAGTTCACCTTATGTCAATCATACAAGTACTGAGGATTACCTCGCCTAAAAAATTCAGATCATTACAACACATGGATAACATAGGGGGTCTTACAACATAATCCATTCAGACACATTGTCGGGGACGAATCCGCGATCACCTATGGGACCCAGGGAAGGACCCCTTTACGTTCGGCAGGGAGAGACGGTCGCACGAAGAGCAAATCTAGCGAAGAACACGATAGTGCACGAGAGAGATTTACCCAGGTTCGGGCCGCACGGATGCGTAAAACCCTACTCCTGCTTTTTGGTTTATTATCTGTATGATTGTTCTAGCTCCAGGAGCGCTACAGTACCGAGTAGCTGCGTACAATACTGGAGTTCTCCATCTCCCAGTTCCCCTTTTTACGTTGCCTATGGGCCTCCTTTTATATGCACAAAAGGGGTCACCAACAGGTGGCAAACAGTAAAGGTAGAGGTGGAAAGTTGCTACAGTAAGGCCATTATTACCAGGATGACATGTCCTACCTACCACTGACGGCAGGGGACAAGGGCATTAAATGCCCATGCCTTTGCTGTCCACATACATGTACCCGGACGTCTTGGACGTGGGAAAAGCCTATCCCACCTGCTCCTGCACCGCTAGCTACAGTGTACCGCCGTCTATACAGTGCCCTGCCACACACGCTTGGAAGGACCCAGAGCACCACGCTGGCAGAGGCACCGGAGCGGCACAGTAGCACAGTGGTACAGTAACGCTTGCCACGGCAAGACCTTGCCGCACCTGACAGCTTGCCGCAACCCATAGCTTGCCGCGCAAGGTAACTTGCCGGGGCAAGTACCTTGCCGCAGCCAATACCTTGCCGCAGCCAATGACTTGCCGGGGCAAGTACCTTGCCGCGGCAAGTACTATGCTACAGCAAACCTCAGGTTGGGCCTCAGCTGTCCCTCCCGGCAAGCTCCTCTTGCCGGGGCCTTAACTCTTGTTTTGTATACTTTGTTCTTGAATGGCTTAATAATCTTGAGCTTCTCTCTGGCTGTCCTCCCGCAAGCCTGTCCACGGGATGCTACTACTGCCCGTGCACAAGTACGGGGTACTAGGGTACCCCTATTCTAGTACACCGACAGGAGCCCCCGGGCCTGGGCCACACACGGTGCCGGGCGTTGTTGGGCCAGGCCCAAACAGTGCACGGGCACGCGTGGCTGGGATAAGCCGAAACGTCTCTATGCTGTTTAATTGCAAGCTCTCCCACGCGTCGCGCGTTGAATGCGGAGCGTGGGAAGCGTGCGCAATTATCTCGAATGACGAAGGGGCGGATGGTTTCGCATCTTTCTCCATAAAAGGAGGGACCTGCAGAAGTACTCACACACCCCTCTCACCATTCTCGATCTCCAAATCTCCGCCTTCTTCTTCCTCCGCTCCAAAACAAAACGGTTTCCCAATCCTCCGCCACCGCGCGCGTCCGCATCTCCCTCGGTCCTCAGCTCCGCCTTCGCCATGCCTCCCAAAGGAGAAAAGGGGAAGACGGGGAAGTCCTCAAGGACGGAGACCCAGGCGCAGATGAAGAGGCAGAAGTACGCGCTCTTCGCTCTGACGCTCACGGGGGCGGATCTGAAGGCCAAGTTCCAAGGCATGTGGGCCGCGAGGACCAAGGCGCATCCGGCCACCCACGTTCGCCCAGCCACCGACGAGAGCGAAGTGAGCAAGTACCCCTTCTTCGCTTGCTACTTTTGGTGCGGGCTCTGCCCACCGTACTCGGATTTCTTCAGCGACGTCATGTACACCTTCAATCTCCGTCTGCTGGATCTCACACCGAATGCCGTATCCACCATGGCAATATTTGCGCATCTGTGCGAGAACTTCGTCGGCGTCGCACCCAACACCGCGCTGTTCAGGCATTACTTCACTCCCCGTGCTGAAAAGGGGGAGCCTCTCACTGTTGGCGTCTCGTTCGTTTCAAGATTGGGCGCCAAGGAGCATTATCTGAAGGGGGATCTCCGCCCAAGATGGGGAGAAATCCGGTCTGAATGGTGTTGGATCATTGACGACGAGCCGCCACCATACTGTGAGCTTCGCAAGACCCCAGCAGCGCGTGGCACAGACTGGAGCGATCTGGATCCCCAGGACAAAAAGCTGGAGATTGCCGCTACCAGGATCATACGGCTCAGGGAGGCCGGGCTCACCATAGGGATGGTTGGCGCAGACTTCCTCCGCCGCCGCATTGCTCCTCTACAGCAGAGAGGAAGGCCGGCCTCTGATTGGAAGAACCCAGCCGATATCATGCGGCTGCGCCCTGGACTGATCAACAACTTCACAGTTCTGCAGCATGACTTTTTCATGCGAGAACTGTTCAAGCAAGAGACAGATCCAGAGAAGCGCGACAAGGCGTTCACGCTGCCGAAGCACATCGTGCCCCTTTGCAACAACTCCGCATTGAGTGCAATCATCGCTATGATGCCGCTCTGCAATGCGCACAGCGTTGAAGCAACTTGGGACGTGCCGCTCGAAGAAGACGTGCGGCGATTCTTTGACTCCACGGTCGAAAAGCAGGTCCGGGTGGAGGAGTGGCTCGTCCGCAACACCACTGAGCAAGAAATAGAATTCATTGCTCGAAGAGTGGAGGAGGACAGGCTCGTCAGGGAAGCTGGCGATTTTGGTTATACTTTGGCGGAGCTCGACGAGGCACAAAAGGAGAGCCTTGCCGAGCAGGGGATGCTTGCCGGGAAGGGCGAGCTCGCCGCACCCGGCAAGGATGTCGGGCCAAGCCAGCCTGCCGACGAGTCAGGCAGCTCGGAGGATGAGGGCTCCTCTTCCGAGGAGGGCACCGAAAGCCCACCGCAGTCAGAGTCCCCAGCCCCTCTGAGGAGGAAACGCCTTCGCAGGCTTGGCAAAGTGGCTGAGCGGCAAGAAGTTCAACAACCGCCAGAGCGCCGTTCAACGCGCTCGACCGCGGCAAGGGCTGGTGCTGCGGGAGCGTCTCACGCGGCCCCGGCAACTGGAGCAGGGTCATCAAAGACCGCTGCTACTACCCCCGCCAAGCGGCCAAGGAGTCCAGCTCCCCCTCCTCCCCCTCCTCACACGGAGGCGGACTTTGATTTTTCCGCTCTCAGCGAAGAGGACGACGAGGAAGAGTAAGTTCCCTTGCCGCGACCCTCAATCTTTGTAAGGTTTTGTTTCTGTCCTCACTTGTCGCGCTCCGGCCTTGCTTCCGCAGGGAGGAAACCTTGGCGGAGAGGACAAGGAAGAGAGCTAAGGTTTCGACGAGCAAGACCGTGGTGGTCGTCGAAGATGAGCCCACGGCAACCACCGGGAGAGCGTCTGAGACCATCCCGACCAGCTCGGAGCCCAGCCCTCGTCGCAGCCCCCAGCGCAGCCCCCAGCGTAAGTATTTCAACTACCTTTCGCTGGCGGTCGCTGAGGAACAAGCATTTTGTCACTGACATCTTTGGGCGTGTAGGAGAGGAGCAGCAAGTGGAGCCATCTGAAGGTGCTCCAGAAGTACCACCCCCCTCGACCACACCGCCAAGGAGAAGATCTCCGGTAAGGGTTCCCACTAGAGAGCCGAGCCACGAAGAGGAGCCGGCAAGCGCCGAAGTGCCAAGCACCAGCGCTGGCGACCCCACCCCAATGACAAACGTTGACGGGGGAGGGGAGCCCACCGCTCCTGAGCTCAACACGGGTAAACCCACTTGCCGCAAAACTCTTTCTACTTTCTTTCTTTTGTCTTCTTGAATTTCTTCCTGAAGCTCTTTTTGCTTTACTTCTCGGGTTGGCAGAGCCCTCCTCGGCGGAGCCAATGAACATTGACTCTTCTGCCGAGGAGAACACCACAGGGGCCATCGACGACGAGGCCGCCAAAGCCGCCGCTGCCAAGGCCGACAAGCTGGCAGCTGACAAGCTTGCCGACGAAGAAACTGCCAGGGCTGCCGAAGAGGCCGGCAAGGCCGCCGAGGATAATACCGCCAAGGCGCCCACCGATGAAGCCGCCAAGGCTGCTGAAGCTGAGGCCGCCTAGAAGGCTGCTGAGGAGGCCGGCGAGGGAGCCGGTGGTCGTACTGATGGCCCTGAGGCCACAGGAGCGCCAGGCGCTACTCCGACCACGGGTCCCTCAACCACTGACGAGGCGGCAGGGCCCAACTCGCCTCCGCCAAGCAAATACATCCGGGTCGGCGAGAACGTCTACGTCAGCCTCCCCTGGACGGTGGGCTCCAAAGCGCCAACCGAGGAGGATGTTGTGGACGAGGAGATCCTTGCCGCTGCCGGGCTCCAGCTTGTGGATGCGCCAGGCGCCAGCAGCAGCAGCACGTCTGAAGAGGAGCAACTGCTTCAAAAGCTGCTGAATCTTCATCGCGCCCGACGGGAGAAGCTAGCTTCCAGGGAGGCGCTTATCGAGAAGGCCGAAGCTGACATGTTGGGGCGCGCGGAGATCTTGGCGGACGTCCGCGCGCGATCTCTTAATGCGTTAGAGGTCAAGCGGGCACAGCTGGCCGAAGAACGGCAGGCCCTCCTCCTGATGAAGCAAGACATTGAACAAAAACAGGAGGAGACCGCCAAGGAGTTGTCTGCTCAGGCCGGTGATCTGAACCAGCGGAAAGTGGACCTTGATGCCCACGAAGAAGAACTTGCCGAGCGCAAGAGGAAACTTGCCGAAACCCTCCAGCAGAAAGACGAGGAGGTGGCAAGACTTGTCGCAGAGTGGACCCAGGGGCAGGCACAAAAACACCAGAAGGAAATCGAAGCCTTGGCCCAGGAGTACGCCAGCAAGTTGGTGGAGGCCACCAACGCTGTCGCTGCTGCAGAAGTGAACAGGAAGGAAACGGAGGAGAAAGTGGCAAGACTAGAGGCCGCCCTCAAGGCAAACGGTGACAAGCTCTCAACGCTTGAAAGTGAGAGGGCAAAGGTGACCCACACTTTGGCGGAGATGCAAGTTACCATAGCCAAGAAGAACAATCTGCTTGCCGCCGCCAACGACTCTAGAGCAGACCTGAAGCTGAAGCTGACCACGCTGAAGGAGACGCTCGACACCACCAGAAAGCGCGAAGGGCTTCTAATGACAGAGCTCTAGAAGGAAAAGGGTCTGCTTCAAGACGCTATTGCAACCCACAAGAAGTTCAGGGATAACGTGGGGATCTTCACAGACAGGCTTGCTAGCGCCGCCGAGGACATCGACAAGGAGCTGACTGCCCTGAAGGTGCCGGACTTCGGGTACTCCACCGACAAGAACACGCAAACTAGCGTCAAGCTAGCCGAGTTCTTCGACGGAGTAGTAGAAGCACTCCAATAGCTCTGAGTCAATCACAAGGCTCAACTGGCCGACGAGTCCCGCAGGCTTTGCCGGGGAGTTCTCCGAAGGTTGTTGGTGAAGATAGCATACAGAAACCCGGGCGTTGACTTCAGCAACATCTTCAAAAGCTTGCCGAAGGGATACGACCCCGCGCCACTAGAGGCCCTTGCCGCGCCCATCGTGGAGAGGGTGGACCAAATCCAGAGAGTCGAAGGCGAGCACCGCAATTAGAGAGCCCATTCTTCTCGCTCCTTGCCGCCGCTAGACATGTTAAAGAACAATCTGTTTAAGCCACGGCAACTTATCTTGTAATATAACTTGCAATATTTTGGAGTTAATGCATGTCATCTCCCTTGAGCAATTTCTTTCTTTGTGTGTACTTGCCCTACGCTTATAGGGAACTTGCCGGTGCGCGCACAATTGTCGCGAGCGCTGGGTGCGAGACCTCAGCAGCCTGCTGGCGGTGCCGCTGCCGGCAAGCAACCTTGTCGCGCTCAGTGCAGCCACTTAGGTTGTTGAGCGGACTCGAAACAAGGTAAGGGCGCGACCGATTACACTTAGGTTCCGTCGCGCACAGGTTTTCCATACAAAGAGTAGTATCGTTCAAGGAAAATAGCCTTGAAAATAAAAAAGAATTTGATTGTTCAAACTTTGGCACTTAGCTTTGTCGCTGATCTCTCCGCGGCAAGGTCTTGTCACTGCTTGCCGCTGCCTTCTTCCCGGCAAGGCAAGGCAAAGTTTCTTTGAATGACGCCTGGTCCACGCCTGGTCCATATCATTATCCCATCCCCCCCGGCAAACTTGTGCACGAGGGAAGCTTCTGTCTCTTTGAGAAAAAGAAAGAAGAGAAAATAAAGATATAGGAGCTTGGCGGCTCGTTAATGCTTACCGGGGAGGCTGTACTGCACAGTATGTCAGATAATCATGCAAAATAAAAGTAAACATGAAATCGTCAAAAACTGCGAAATACAAAAGCTTTATTTATGCACAGGGTCTGCGCCGGGCTTTGTACAAAGGATTACATGCAACAGCGGCAATACTTGTACAAAAGGTGGTTGCCGGGGAAGGGCCCGGCAACCGCGCCTTATGGAAAAAACTTACGAAGATGCTCAATGTTCCAGGAATTGATCACTGGAATGCCATCCTCGGTCTCCAGGCGGACAGCGCCGGGCCTGGTGACTCGTTTCACCCGATAAGGGCCTTCCCACTTCGGCGTCAACTTGTTTGAATTCTTGGCCGACTGAACGCGCCGAAGAACAAGGTCGCCTTCCTCGAGACTTCTGGCATTAACTTTGCGGCTATGGTAGCGACGCAAAGCTTGCTGGTAGCGAGCAGCTCTCACAGCAGCCTGAAGACGATCCTCCTCGAGGAGCACAGCGTCATCTTGCCGCAGTTGCTCTTGCTCAAGCTCATCGTAAGCGAGCACTCGAGGTGACCCGTATACGAGTTCCGTGGGGAGAACTGCCTCTGCTCCATAAACTAGAGCAAAAGGCGTCTGGCCAGTAGCTCGATTTGGCGTCGTCCTGATCGACCAAAGAACCACTAGCAGCTCCTCGATCCAGTTCTTGCCACACTTGCGCAGCCTGTCGAAAGTTCTCGTCTTGAGCCCACGCAGCACTTCAGCATTTGCCCTTTCAGCTTGACCGTTATTTCGGGGGTGAGCAACAGAAGCGAAACAGACCTTGGCGCCAAGGTCTTCGACACACTGCATGAAGGCGTGGCTCGTGAACTGGGTACCGTTGTCGGTGATGATCCTGTTAGGAACACCAAAGCGACAAACAATTCCCTTGAAGAACTTGATGGCTGATTGTGCTGTCACTTTCCTCACTGCTTCCACTTCCGACCACTTCATAAACTTGTCGATGGCCACATACAAGTACTCGAAGCCCCTGGTGGCACGGGGAAAGGGGCCGAGGATGTCGAGCCCCCAGACCGAAAATGGCCAGGAGAGAGGGATTGTCTGGAGAGCTTGAGCTGGCTGATGAATCTGCTTGGAATGAAACTGGCACGCTTCACACTTGGTTACTAGTGCAGTTGCATCCTGGAGGGCGGTGGGCCAAAAGAAACCTTGCCGGAAAGCCTTTCCAGCAAGGGCTCTTGACCCTATGTGGTCACCACATATGCCTCCATGAATCTCCGCCAACAGCTCCTGTCCTTCTTCCCGGGGAATACACTTCAATTTCACACCGTTTGGTCTTTTTCTGCACAGCATGTCATCGACAAATTGATACATATTGGACCGTCGGGCTACTTTCTCCGCTTCTTCCTGCTCTTCGGGAAGTTCTCCTGTCTGAAGGAAACGGACGGTCTGCTGCGCCCACGCTGGAGCCTGTGGCTCGACAACGAGGACTAAAGGCATTTCTTCTGCTGTGGGAACATCAGGCCCTACGGCAAGAGCTTGTCGCTCTACCAGAGCCGGCCGTTCCCCGACGAGCTTGGCGGGAACAGCCGCTTCAACGACAAGAGCCTGGGGCCCTGCTGGAGCGTGCTGTCCTCCAACAAGCTCGTCGGGAGCAGTTGCTTCAATGACGGAAGCCCAAGGCCTCGTCGGAGCATCTTGCTCCTCAGCGCTTCGATCAGGAGCGCCTGCTTTAACGACAAGGACCCGAAGTCTTGTCGGAGCAAGTTGCCCCTTTGCCTTTTGCCTAGGAGCACCCGCTTCAATGACAAGAGCGTGAGGCCTTGTCGGAGCAAGTTGCCCCTCTGCATCTTTGGCGCTGGCTTTGGCAGCCTTCTTGCCGGCGGCTTCGGGGAGCTCTGCCGGGAAGTAGTTACCAGAAGCCAACTTCCTCTTCCTGCCTTGCCCTACTGATGGCGTCACAGATGGCTGAGTTAGTTGGAGCACAAAAGTGCCTGGTTCCACAGGCAATTTGAGTGCGGCGCGCTTTGACAAACCATCGGCAATGTCATTTTCAGCACGTGGGACGTGCTCCATTTGTAGGCCGTTAAAGCGTTCCTCCAACTTCCTCACCTCATCTACATAAGCTTCCATCAATGGGCATTGGTAGTTCTTGTTCACTTGCCTGACGACAAGCTGCAAATCTCCCCTGACAAAAAGCTTCTTGATCCCAAGGTCTGCCGCGATCCTGAGACCGGCAAGCAACCCCTCATATTCTGCAGTATTGTTCGTCGCCTGTTCCTTGGGAAAGTGCATTTGGACCACGTACTTGAGGTGCTCTCCGGTGGGTGCGACAAGCAGTACGCCAGCACCGGCGCCTTGCAGTGAAAAGGCACCATCAAAGTACATAAGCCACTCTTTGCTTGTCTCCTTGCCGGGGAGAGTCGTCTCTGGGATTTCTTCGTCTGGCGTTGGTGTCCATTCTGCGACAAACTCTGCCAAAACTCGGCTCTGTATGGTTGATGTACTCTCAAACTTGAGACCAAAGCTCGACAACTCCAACGCCCACTCGACAATCCTGCCTGTCGCTTCTGGATTTTGCAAAATCCTTTTCAGCGGGAAGCGAGTGACGACGGTAACTTCATGTGCTTGAAAGTAATGGCGCAGCTTTCTCGAGGCCATGAGAAGGCCAAAAAGCAGCTTCTGCACACCAGAATACCTTGACCTAGCTCCCTGCAGAAGAGAGCTCACAAAGTAGACCGGGCGCTGCACCATTTTCTTCTTTTGTATCACTTCACCTGACTGCGCAGACGAATCCTTGTCGGCAGCAAAACTTGTCGGGGGAGCCCCCAGCTTGTCGCTGGTCGTGCTTGCCGCAGTTACTGCCTCCTCATCCACCTCTCTCTCCGCTACCAGCGCAGCACTAACCACTTGATTGGTTGCCGCTAGATACAGCAACAACTTCTCTTGTGGTTTAGGTGCGACAAGTATTGGAGGAGAGGAGAGGTATCTCTTCAAGTCTTGCAGCGCTGCCTCCGCCTCCGGAGTCCATTTCAATGGACCTGCCTTTTTTAAGATTTTGAAAAATGGCAGGGCGCGCTCAGCTGACTTGGAGATAAACCTACTGAGGGCAGCAACACAGCCGGCAAGTCGTCGTACATCCTTGACGCGCTTCGGTGCTTCAATTTGCTCAATGGCTTTGATCTTGTCAGGATTGGCTTCAATTCCACGTTGAGACACAAAGAACCCGAGAAGCTTGCCGGAGGGAACTCCAAACACGCACTTCTCGGGGTTGAGCTTCAGGTTGATCTTGCGCAGATTTACAAAAGTTTCTTCTAGATCTTGAACCAAAGTAGCCCTGTCTTTGCTTTTGACCACTATATCATCCATATAGGCTTCCACATTTCTGTGCAGCTGAGGCTCAAAAGCGATCTGGACGGCTCTTGCAAATGTTGAACCAGCATTTTTCAAACCAAATGGCATACGTACGAAACAGTATGTGCCACAGGGTGTGATAAATGCGGTCTTTTCCTCATCTTCCTCAGCCATGAAGATTTGATGATACCCTGAATATGCGTCAAGAAATGAAAGCAAATCACATCCTGCCGTGGAGTCAACAATCTGGTCTATGCGGGGCAAAGGAAATGGGTCTTTGGGACAAGCTTTATTGACATCAGTGAAATCAATACAAAGCCTCCATTTTCCATTCGCTTTGCGCACGACAACAGGATTGGCCAACCACGTAGGATGGAGCACTCCTCTGACGAGGCCTGCTGCTTCCAACTTCTTGATTTCTTCCGCAATAAACTCTTGCCGCTCCACAGCTTGCTTTCTGGCTTTCTGTTTGACGGGCCTCGCGTGGGGACAAACGGCAAGGTCGTGCTCAATTACTTTCCTGGGAACACCGGAGATGTCGGACGGTTGCCATGCAAATACGTCGACATTCGCCCGCAGGAAAGCAACGAGCACGTTTTCCTATTTGTTGTCAAGTGTGGCACTGATGGTGAAGGAACCACCAGTGCCGTCCTCCTTGGCGGGCACCTTCTTTGTCGCCGGCGGAGCGGCTTTGTTCTTCTTGCACTTGCCGGTGGAGCTCTCTGGTGCGTCCTCGACGGCAGCGCAGCACTCCGAAGAGGTGCGCTTGCCGGAGTGGGCACAGGAGCTCTTGCTGGACTTCCTCTTGTTCTCCCCCCCCGAGAGCTTCAGCGGCAAGTGCCTTGGCGGCAGTTGCGGCAGCTGCTTCCCGGTAGATCTTGTCGGCGCAAATAAGCGCATCCTTCTTGTCGCAGGGAACTGTGATAACACCTACTGGACCTGGCATCTTCAACACGTTGTAGGCATAATGAGAGGCTGCCATGAACTTGGCGAGCGCTGGACGGCCAAGTATCCCATTATAAGGCAATGGAATATCGGCAACATCAAAGGTGACCTTCTCGGTCCGGTAGTTCAGCTCGCCGCCAAATGTCACTGGCAGCGTGATCTTCCCTTTCGGCTTGCTCCTTCCTGGATTGACTCCTTGGAAAGTACCAGTTTCCTCAAGCTCGCCGTCAGAGATTTGAAGTTTCCGGAGCACAGCGGGCGAAATCAGATTCAAGCCGGCCCCACCGTCAACTAACATCTTCGTGACCTTGAGGTTGCGGATCGTTGGTGAAACCAACATCGGCAAGCACCCGACCGCCGTTGTGCGGTCAGGGTGGTCCTCAATGTCAAAGACGATAGGCGTGTCGGACCACTTCAGAAGCTTTCTGGTGTCAACAGATGGTTCCGCTGCATTGATCTCTCGCGCCCACTGTTTAAGTTGGCGGTGAGAAGAATGCAACGAAGCACCACCGTCAACACACAAGACTTCTGTGGCTTTCTGAAATTCGTGCTCACTGGATTCTTCATCATCTAGATCATCATCATCATCATCTTTGTCGCGGCCACGAGGAGGCCTGTCTCTCTGCTGCTGCTTGGCCTTGCCGCGACGCCCTCCTCGGGCAGTGCACTTCTTGCCGGACCCGCCAACACCTTCTGGGGCCTTCTCCTTGTCGCGCCTCTCATACTCAGCTTTCTGTTGTTCGACAAGCTGCTCGACTTGTCGACAATTCTGGAGATCGTGTCCCTTGGTGCGGTGGATCTTGCAATATTGCTTGTCGGAGCCGTCCTGCTTGTCAGCAGCCGCCAAGGCCTGACAGTTGGCGCACGCGGCAATCTCCTTGCCGGAGCCCTCGACTTTGGCCTTGTCGGCGCTGCCGTTGCCGCTGGACTGCTCGACGGCAAGCACAGCTTTGCCCTTTTTCTTCCTGTTGTTCCGCCGCCGGCCCTTCTTTGCCGGGGCGGTACCTTCGCTGTCAGAGCTCCCCCCTGCGCCAACACCTTCACCGGGAAGTTTCCTTCCCTCTTCAGCGCGCGCACACTTGTCGGCGAGAGCATATAGCTGGCCAATGTCTCTGACCCTGGTCATCGCCATTTCCTCCCGCATCTTGCGGTTACGCACGTTCTGATGGAACGCGCTAATAACCGCAGCGGGGTGAACATCTGGGATGTTGTACTGTACGCGGCTGAACCTTTGAATGTATTTGCGCAGGGGCTCTCCTTCCTTCTGGGGGATGAGATGAAGATCACTCTCCTGGCCATGAGGTTGATGACCGCCAGTAAAGGCACCAACAAACTGATGGCACAGGTCCGCCCAAGAAGAAATGGAGTTCTCCGGCAAGTGCATGAGCCATGAGACGACGTTGCGCTTTAACACGAGCGGGAAGTAGTTAGCAAGAATCTTGTCGTCTCGTCCCCCGGCAGCTTGCACCGCAATGGTGTAAATGCTGAGGAACTCCGACGGGTGTGTCTTGCCATCATACTTCTCCGGCACGTCAGGCTTGAAAGCCTTGCGATTGGGCCACTGGACCTGCCGCAGCTCACGGGTGAACGCTGGACAACTTACCGCGTACGGCAAGTCGCCAGGATCCCCTGGCGCATGCATGTCAACAGCGGGCCCTGCGCGTCTGTCGGACTGACGATGCGCTTCTCTCCTTCGCTCGATAGTGGTACGAGCGTCTTCTCCTCTGCATTCCTGAAGAACGAGGCGCTGGTCACGACGAGCTCGCGGGTCAGACGACGCCGTGGAATCATCGCCACGGGCGTCGTTTCGACGTGTCGGCGACCGAGGCCGTCTGGGTGGGGAGTGTACGGTTGTTGCCCCCTCGCCGTTCTTGTTGGTGACAACATTGTCACCAGTTCTCTTGTCGGCTGTGCGCACCGGGTCGGCATCAGCGAAGCTGAGAAGGCTCTGAATGGTTGCCCTCCACTCGTCAAGCTTATCTGCTGGTGGGGGGAAGTTCAGGAGCAGCTGCGCACGCGCCAACGCTTCTGCTGGTGAGGGAGGTATCGAGTGGCGTGAGGACTGTGGGATGCTCTTACTCCTAACAGTGTTAGAAGGAGCATCTCCACGCCCAGGCGACCGCACCTCGACCCCGCCAACGTGTTGCTGCGTATGGTGACCCCGCGCATCTCGAGATCGATGCGCAAGTTCATTATCCAGGGAGCGCCTGGCACCTGGGGCGTCAGGACGCTGCCTGTCACGGGCTTCTTGCGAAGGCCGCGGTGTCTGAACCGGCGCAGGCGTTCCAGAATGCGCAGCACCGTTTCTGGAGCTTGCAGGGCCAGCAGCAGCGAGCAGTGCTGCGTTCCTAGACCCAGCAGCGCCAAGATTGGCGTTGCTGGCCCGGTTTTGGACAGGTGGAGGTAATAGGAGCTCTCGCTCTCCAGTCCCCCCAGCAGCCGCAATCACGTCGGCACCCTCCTGCATGGGAGCAGGCGGGTTGGACGTAGACGCACCGATGGCTGAAGTCTTCTTTTTTGGAGCCATAAGACGGAGGATGGCCCAAAAACTAACGTGCAAATCGCTAGATTAGGTTCACACAACCTCCTTCCCCCTACCTGGCGCGCCAAAGATGTCGGGGACGAATCCGCGATCACCTATGGGACCCAGGGAAGGACCCCTTTACGTTCGGCAGGGAGAGACGGTCACACGAAGAGCAAATCTAGCGAAGAACACGACAGTGCACGAGAGAGATTTACCCAGGTTCGGGCCGCACGGATGCGTAAAACCCTACTCCTGCTTTTTGGTTTATTATCTGTATGATTGTTCTAGCTCCAGGAGCGCTACAGTACCGAGTAGCTGCGTACAATACTGGAGTTCTCCATCTCCCAGTTCCCCTTTTTACGTTGCCTATGGGCCTCCTTTTATATGCACAAAAGGGGTCACCAACAGGTGGCAAACAGTAAAGGTAGAGGTGGAAAGTTGCTACAGTAAGGCCATTATTACCAGGATGACATGTCCTACCTACCACTGACGGCAGGGGACAAGGGCATTAAATGCCCATGCCTTTGCTGTCCACATACATCTACCCGGACTTCTTGGACGTGGGAAAAGCCTATCCCACCTGCTCCTGCACCGCTAGCTACAGTGTACCGCCGTCTATACAGTGCCCTGCCACACACACTTGGAAGGACCCAGAGCGCCACGCTGGCAGAGGCACCGCAGCGGCACAGTAGCACAGTGGTACAGTAACGCTTGCCGCGGCAAGACCTTGCCGCACCTGACAGCTTGCCGCAACCCATAGCTTGCCGTGCAAGGTAACTTGCCGGGGCAAGTACCTTGCCGTAGCCAATACCTTGCCGTAGCCAATGACTTGCCGGGGCAAGTACCTTGCCGCGGCAAGTACTATGCTACAGCAAACCTCAGGTTGGGCCTCAGCTGTCCCTCCCGGCAAGCTCCTCTTGCCGGGGCCTTAACTCTTGTTTTGTATACTTTGTTCTTGAATGGCTTAATAATCTTGAGCTTCTCTCTGGCTGTCCTCCCGCAAGCCTGGCCACGGGATGCTACTACTGCCCGTGCACAAGTACGGGGTACTAGGGTACCCCTATTCTAGTACACCGACACACATGACACAACATGCAAGTATACTAATCTAATGACAATTTCAACTGGTATCTAAAGAAGAACTGGGATTACCCTGGGCTTCAGATAGCAGAAGTAGCAGGACCTCCTCCATCTTCAAATGCAACATTCTTGCTTCCTCCAATTCTTGGGTTGCTTGCATAATGTGTGTAGCTAATTGCATAATGTCCAGCCTCAAGATCAAGATTACCTCATTCATGGCAGCCACACCATCTCTTTCTGCCTCTAGTAGAGCCTCAAGAACTATAATATCTGTGCTCAGACTTCTCTCCGGCAGTGTTGCCTCTGAACTACTACCATCTGGTAACATGGATGGCGCACTGCTTCCACAAATAGATTCTGGGGTTGTACATTGTGTCCTAGTGTGAACGGCATCCTGAAAGGTTTCCGCTGGACAGAAGTAAGAGATAGTTATCGCATGATCCAGGCAGTAAGCTTACATGGTAAATGACATACGAATTATTGCCGAGCATGGCAAGCTATATTTAAATGGTTCGAAGCAGCATCAGCCGAAAAGAAATTAAAATGGTACGATGAAACTAGGGATGTAAGTGGCAAATAAACGCCATCCGCCAGTCCCATCTAGTTAGTTTTTGCTAGCTCACTAGTTCATTTTCCTCAAAAAACAAAAACTCTTTTGAACTATCATACCACTAGTGGACTTTTATCGGGATTAAACGGGACCCAGTTGACATCCCTAGTTGAAAAGGAGTGTACCATTGCTATATTTAAGTTGCCAAGGCATCTAAGCAGTTGAAATAATCTGAGAAAGCACTTAACAGTGTGGCCTCATATAAACTACAAAGACAGTCTTGTGATGAAGTTCATAGGAAAAGTTAAGGAGTCAAATGAACTAGGCATGCATTTCTTTATGATAGTACAGCAGGCACTGCTGACATATTGGCCAACTCAGGTATAGCCTAACAAGTAACAAACAAGCATTTGAATCAAGCAATACAGCAAAGCAGACAACTGAACTATTTGTAATTCTGTAGGATTACAGGTTGAGGGCACAAGGCAAGAAAGCAGCCCACATGCATTACATTTCACATGTACTAAAACACACTGGCTTACCATATGTTGTTGTGAAGCCTCGTTGCTGTTGCAATGTTCTTTGAAGATATCGTCAGCATCCCGTGGTTGCAAATCTAGTTGTTGTAGTTTATTCTACACCCTCTATTTAGGTAAAATTAATTTTAATCGCATGCACTGGTTCGAATTGATCATCAATGGTTCATCTAAACTAATGAAAGAAGGGTGTGTGCTTACACGACAATATATGTGCTTCACTCTATTTTTATGTTTGTTCGAGGTGCCAGCCCCAAAAGAAAAAATATTTTGCTTGATGCGGTTGCCAGGTCCATAATTAATAGAAGCATCAAATTAGTCATGCAACTTGGGAAGATCAAGAACGCACAAAAAAGTAATGAACAGAGGCTCGGAGCAGTGATGTAATAGCTAGCATCAGAAAATGTAGGGTAAAATGAACAAAAAGCAGCGGAACCACATGCTAGTTTGCTGATGTGTAATTAACCATAGAGAACATGAAGCAGTCTGATGGAACCAACAGGTGGCATCAGAACAACACCATTATCATAAATATAGCATGCAAGAAGTAAAATAGTAGGCAGTGATATCTACGAAGTACAGTAATACTTAGGACAAAACAAAAGCATTGTAACTATATGTGCACTTGTTTGTAATTTAGCACATGTAACATGTTCACTGCCAGAAGTATGGCCCTACAGGTGCAAGAAAAATAACGCGTCTCATGAAAAATTGAATGATGCCCTGAAGAAATTCAAAGGTGCGGTGCTTATGCTAAGAAAGTGAATGTAGGCGCCGGTCGTTGGATAATAGTACCTGATTCTCGGCGGCGTATGGGTATCGTTGTCATACTTGATAGCTAAGGATCGTTGATGATGCTCGTGTTGCGGTTGAGTTTGGGCCGGCTGTCACCATTGCTGAAGCAGCTCCGGTGCTTCGGTTGTGGCGCCTGTCGACATACAAGAAAGCTCATCTGTGGTAAGTGAATAGTTCCACGATAAAGAAGAGAAAAACTGAAGGAGTACAAATCACAATAACCTGATGAGGCTGCGGCGTCAGTAAAGCAGGGCCGGTGGAGTTGAATATGGCGTCCATGGAGCGGGTCCGGTGCAGTGGACAAAGGCGTCAGCGAAGCACATCCGACGCGGTGTACAGTGCTTTCGGTGAGGCTGATCTGATGCGGCGGACGAGGGCTTGTATGAAGGGCCAGCGATGGGGCGGACAAGGGAGTCGGTGAAGGGCCTACACTGTGGTGGACGAGGGCGCCGGTGAAGCAGATCCGGTGTGGTGGACCATGATGGCGGTCAAGGAGATCTGGAGCAGTGGACAAGCCAGTCGCTAAAGCGGCTCCAGTGAATTGGTGAGTTGGCAGTTGGGGATTCCAAGGTCCGGAAGGTAGATCCGGCAGGGTGTGAGGTCCACCGCTACGGCGGAGGACTAGATTCAGCGGCTTCGCGTGGTTGGGGGCGGGGAGGGGAAGGGAAGGGGCTCTAGGGAAGAATGTTGGGGGCAAAGAGGGGAAAACAATGGAATTACCAAAGCAACCCTTTTCCGTTCATGTGGCAGGGGTAAAACAGGAATATCGCAGGGCTAAACTTTCGGGCGCAAGATATTCCAATGTGAGCGGGAAGTTTGAAAGCTTTTGGTGCCTGAAATTAAGTGTTCTGCTCTTGTACGGCCGACTATGATATCATGGCCAAGAATTTATTTGTTTTGCACGCAAAAAAAAGTGCAAGTTTCAAAAATCAATGTCTCCAACTCGAAACTTAGATTGTCCATTCAATTCAAATATGGATCATTGAGCTAGTTGAAGCAAATACCATCATATGGTCCAATTCAAATGAAATTCCAAATGTGTTTATCCTAAATATGATGACAAAAACTAAAATGTGTATGTGTATCATATATTTTATGCGGCTTGAAGCTACGTCAGTATTTCCCCAAAGAGGAAGGGATGAGGCAGCACAGCGGCGGTAGGTATTTCCCTCAGTGATGAAACCAAGGTTATCGAACCAGTAGGAGAACCAAGCAACACTACGTAAACAGCACCTGCACACAAATAACAAATACTCACAATCCGACGTGTAAAAGGGGTTGTCAATCCCTTTCGGGCAACGGCGCCAAAAATTGGCAAACGAACATGAGAGAGTAGTAAATATTGATAGATCGAATGCCAAATAAAATAAAGTGCAGCAAGGTATTTTTGTATTTTTGGTTTAATAGATCTGAAAATAAAAGTTGCAAATAAAGAAAAGAGCGAATAGCAAAACAGATCTTGAAAGCAAATATATTGGAAAAGAGACCCGGGGGCCATAGGTTTCACTAGTGGCTTCTCTCGAGAAAAATAGCAAACGGTGGGTGAACAAATTACTGTTGGGCAATTGATAAAACTTCAAATAATCATGACGATATCCAGGCAATGATCATTATATAGGCATCACGTCCAAGATTAGTAGACCGACTCCTGCCTGCATCTACTACTATTACTCCACACATCGACTGCTATCCAGCATGCATCTAGTGTATTAAGTTCATGGAGAAATGGAGTAATGCAATAAGAACGATGACATGATGTAGACAAGATCTATTTATGTAGAAATAGACCCCCATCATTTTATCCTTAGTAGCAACGATACATACGTGTCGGTTCCCCTTCTGTCACTGGGATCAAGCATCGTAAGATCGAACCCACTACAAAGCACCTCTTCCCATTGCAAGATAAATAGATCAAGTTGGCCAAACAAAACCCAAATATCGGAGAAGAAATACGAGGCTATAAGCAATCATGCATATAAGAGATCAAAGAAAACTCAAATAACTTTCATGGATAAAAAGATAGATCTGATCATAAACTCAAAGTTCATCGGATCCCAACAAACACACCGCAAAAAGAGTTACATCATATGGATCTCCAAGAGACCATTGTATTGAGAATCAAATGAGAGAGAGAAAGCCATCTAGCTGCTAACTACGGACCTGTAGGTCTACAAAGAACTACTCACATATCATCAGAGAGGCACCAATGGAAGTGGTGAACCCCTCCATGATGGTGCCTAGATTGGATCTGGTGTTTCTGGACTCTGCGGCGGCTGGAATTGATTTTCGTTGACTCCTCTAGGGTTTCTGGAATATTGGGATAATTATAGAGCAAAGAGGCGGTTCGGGGGGCACCCGAGGTGGGCACAACCCACCAGGGCGCGCCTGGGCCTCCAGGCGCGCCCTGGTGGGTTGTGCTCCCCTTGGAGCACCCCCCCAGGCGCTTCTCCGGCCCACTAGATGTCTTCTGGTCCAAAAAAAATCCCCAAAAAGTTTCGCTGCGTTTGGACTCCATTTGGTATTGATTTCCTGCGATGTAAAAAACATGCAAAAAATAGCAACTGGCACTTGGCACTATGTCAATAGGTTAGTACCAAAAAATGATATAAAATGACTATAAAATGATTGTAAAACATCCAAGAATGATAATATAATAGCATGGAACAATCAAAAATTATAGATACGTTGGAGACGTATCATGCGCCGCCGTCACCCCCTCCTTATCGGCGACGGGAAAACCTTTGTTTTACATAGTCGAGAAGTCATCGTGCTAAGGCCCCACATGCTTAGCCGTTGAATAGAATGTAGATCCAAGTTTATGGAAACAAGTATCGATAATACGTTTGTATCTCCATACTTATATCTCTTCTCTTATAAAAAAACTGAGTTGGTGATGATGGTATGCCTGCCATCTTTCAATATAGACCGTCCGATCTATATCTGACAGATAGAAATTAAACTAAAAGATACCCGCACCTCTCTCCACATTTGCAGACAAGGCCTTCCCTTGTTCATCCTTATGTCCCACAACCTCATTGTTGAGCAATTAAAAAAGGAAGCCTCTGGAACAAACTGGCATGGTGGTCGCTGCCGGCGTCGTCCACCCCCATGCCTCCGCTCAGTCCGACCACCAATCACCACCACGCCCCACTCCTCCTCACCTTATCTCTCCTCTTTCTCGAGATATCATTAGTTTTTACACATGGGATTACTCCCGCATGGGTCAATCACAACAGGTGTTTTATAAAAAAATGCATCTTGATGTTCCGTGCAATGCACGGGCATCTTGCTAGTACTCCTACAGAAGACTTAGTTGGTGATGATGGTGTGTCTGCCATCCGTCATTTCTGACCATTAGATCTACATCTAATGACTGTGAGGTAAGTTGTTGCCTTTTCTCAACAACATCCCACTTATCTACCAATTTGCAGAAAAAACCTTAATTAGTATCTTAAAACCAACCACATCCCTCCCTCACCTCACCAAAACAGCCCAAGGAATATATTTTGATTGAAACATAATATATTTCTAGTGATATATGTATATCAAAATTAGAGTGTTTTCTATCAAGTTTGTGAATAAGTATTATTCTAATTATGATCCGTTGCAACGCACGTGAACATTGCTAGTATTTCCAACCATGCAAAAAAAATGCTAGTATTTCCATAGTTTCGACTTTTCCATCAAGATATTAGTCACACATGGTTGATATTTAGTTTGAATTACGTACACATAGGCACTATGTAACTAGCCATGCTTATTGGCTTCCAAAGCTTAACTTTCACTCCTACTTACAGTATGTAGAGTATTTAACAAAAAACTACCACTTTCAACCAGCCCTAGGAAGAAACTATTGTATAAAAAATAGCAAAAACATACCCAAAATTTCTTAATCCGCGCCAAAAAACTACTACCTAGTGCTGATTAGGCTCGTTTAAACCCGTTTATGACAGGGTTGGCCCACACGTCCGTGCTGATGAGGCAGCTTAAACCAACACATTTTGTTTGACCATTGACACGAGGAACCCACATCTGACCTTCTATACTATTCTTCCTCCTCCAATCATTATTTTTCCTAAACATTACTTCAAACAGTTCTTATGCGTGTTCGTCGATGGCGCCGGTGATGAGCGAGCTGGCTGCCGCTCTGCCGGATGGGCCGGACGCCGCGCTGGCCTCCGCACGGGTTGGCTGGCTGGCCCGAGCGTGGCTCACATGCAAGCAAGCCGCCGCGCTGGCCTTCGCTCGAGCCAGATGGCTGGCCTTAGCACGGCGCGCGCGAGCAAGCCGTCGCACCGCCGTGCCAACCTAGCTAGCAAACCTTGTAGACAAGCAGCTGGATGCATCCAGCAGGGTGTGTGCTATCTTGGCTAGCTAGCGGCCGCGAGCGCCGGACAGAGCTGGCATCCGGTCTGCCGCAAGATGGACTCCGCGCCGCCGGCGCTTTTGACCTCTCCTTTTGCCGGCAGCGGTAGCTGCGTCCCATGGCTGAGGATGACTAGGTGGTCGGGCCGGAGGTAGGAGGTCACTCTGGGATTTTTGTCCAGACTGACATGTAGGTCCCACAAGTCATAACGCCTAACTTGCCGGTCGAATAGAAGGTGTTGACTTAAGGGGAGACATGGGTTGAAATGTGCCTATGACGGCACTTGGTAGAGTAGTCGTTTCTTGGTAGGGCTGGTTGGTAAGTGGTTGTAGTTTCTTGGTATTAGTGGTTTCTTGTAAGGAACAATGTACTAGCGACAAAAGGCGATTCTAGGTTGCGTTGTACTCCAACGAGTACTGCTAGTGGTCGCGGGAGTGTATAGCTTGTTTTGTGGGTTCGATCCCGGCCGAACGCACGGCGGCCTTTTTTTAAATAGTAACCTCACTGCGAGCCAATATTGTACACTGGTAGTTTGACTTTTGAAGTCGAACGGACGTGTCGCACCACAATCTGGGTGCACTGCATAGCCCAGCCACATGAACAGGTTTTCCCTCCCATCATCTCGTGGCTCGCGTACTAGAGTAGTACTCCTATATATCAATTCACACCATGCAAAGTTTCTCGCCTGCGTGCTCGCCCTAGCCGCACCTCACTTGCAGCTTCCTCATCAGCTACCATATTTAAAGTAGCGCCTCCCAATTAAGCCCGAGGAGCCGGAAAAGCCTTGCACGGCATTGGGAACTGTGCAATATGGCTCTATACGTAACGTGCTACTCTACTACTCTATAGCTTGTGGCATTGCACGCATGGACTTCGCTCCATTATCGGCTCTATAAAAGAAATTCCTCTTGGCGTGATTTTTTTTGTTTTGAAACAGAGGCTTGCCTCATCTCATTCATAAAGAAGGAACTAATAAAGTTCGACGAGATCCATTACACCTCCACAAACGGAAGTGAAAAGCCTAGTCTCGTTGTATCAAAGAACTCAAATGTTCTGCCCCCGCAGTAACCGTCGCTGATAAACAGGATGCTAGTGTGTGCGTGAGAGGAGCGGCTGCGTAGGCCAGCTACGCACTTGAATAGAGCACGAAGAGTACGCACTACACAGGTGTACTTTCCCTGCATTGATAGTACAGCGATGGTTCTAGAGAACAGTAGTACCCTCCACTTGCAACTGTAGCTCCTTGGCCTTGAGATTCAAGAGTTTAAAACTGGTGCACTATAGAAGTATAGTACATCACACTACTAGTTGAGAAAGTAGTACTACTACTGCTACAGTATGAGTACGTAGTAAATAATAGCCTCACCATTGCGGGGCACTAGGCACTACCACGATGCGTGCCCGCATAACTTCCTTATCTCCTCCTCGCCAGTTCCCCTCCCCCCGAAGAGACCAAGACAGTTCGTCACTGCTCCCATGGATTCGCCAGGCGGTTCTCCTCCTCATCGAGGCTGGGAGACCTTGGACGACGATCCTCTAGGAGAAATCGCACGCCGCTCCGACGTCCTCACCGCCACAAGACTCGGTGCTTCCTGCACCAACTATTTTAAGACAGTTCTTAAACAGGCTTGGGAAAAGGTCGTGCTTGTTGGTCTTCCATGCGTCCTCGAGGAGAAGGTTATTCTATGGGACAATCCATCGAACAGTCCACCGCTCCCTGGCCATGGTTGCACGTTGACTCCACTAGAGTTGCCGACGTTGAGAGGTAGTCGGATTTTGTCCGATGAGCAGGTCAGTCATGGAGTTTGATCATGTAGTGTATATTCTAAATATAGTACTTAGTTATTCCATCCCGTAATTTCTCCGCTGCCCACTGTCTTATATATAGGTCTGGGTTGGTGTCAACGAAGATTGGCTTGCATACCTCCGGCCAGATACCACCATCATTTTGCACAACATCCACAGCAGTGTGGCCGTTCCCGTACACCCCTTCTCCACCATTGGGATCGGCCTTCTGGACTGGCTGGGCTTGAATATGTATGATGATGCCTACATGAGATTGAAGAAGATAGCAATTGCGGACCCGCCAACAAAGCGACGCGGCTACGACGATTACCATCTCATCGTGGTGTTCAACATAAGGGGCAGAGGCTGGCACATGTTGGCCGCGGCAGATTTGTACCCCCTACACGTTTGAAGAAGCCGTGTGCCATGTAGGCCGCATCTTCGTGGTGACAAGCTAGGGGACTTGTTTCATCTGGTTGCCATCCTACGGTACGGGAGATTACAAATGGAATGCACAAACCATCATTTGCATCCCTAACGATACTCCATTATTTTGCAGGGACCAGTCATCCCCCGATCAAAATAAGATCACCGATCCTGGATGTGCATTTGCATCCGCAATTTGGTCTAACCTGGAACCTTGTAGCTGACTTTGGCATATTGGGATCAACTATCTTAGCAGTCGTTACCCATGGTACCACTGATGTGCAACATGGTCACACAATCTAACACGATCGAACCGTCACCATCTACCCAGGTATTCCATTTTCTCATTGTTGTGTGTTAGAGTAGTAGTACTTGTTAGTTATTTTCTTTTCTTGACTAGGACATGTTTACTGTACTAGTACTACAATTTAGTATTATATTTTTTTAACCCTCTCGCCTTCTCTTTCATTTTAGTACTACTTACTAGTACTAGTACTTTTTACCTTGGAGGACGCGTATAGCTAGCTAGGACCTTGAAGACTTGAACCCACTAGCTCCCACCATTTTGTTTTTCCATGTCTTACTATCTCATCCATGTAGCCAAGAGTGGCTATATATAATAAACCGGGTATTTTACTTGCACTATACCGAAGTAGTACTATTTGCTACAGAATATTACTTACCGCCATATTTGAGCACAACATTATTATGCATGGACCTTGACCATGTACGTCACCATGTGTCCAGATCTGAGATGCCGCATGTACCAGATGAATGGCGTCGAGTTCGACCCCCGTGATGCTATGTGGGTGCCGAGGAACACTCTTGCAGAGTACTCGCTTTTCAATAGGGACAGCTACCCCATTGTGAAGCGGATGCCACCTTCCGTGCACGACACCGAAGGCCTGCCGTTCATGAAGCATGGTTGTGTCTTCAGTGCGCACCGCTAGATGAACGACATGCTGGGACACGCTATCCCTGATTTATGCCGCTTCAGCTTGGATGAGTCTCCATCGTGTGGAACCAGACTAGAAAGCTGCGACAATGATTCCCGTTGCCCACCGCTATGGATCGTGCCATCTATGAAGAACACCTGGGACTGGAACCTGGAGGAGGACATGGAGCCCATCTATAACGTGTAAGTGGAGTATGGTAAATTGTGAATGGTAGCGTTGTGAATATATGTAGACTAGTCGTGCACAAATTTATCACATGAAATGGAGATGAACTTGTGTGGCATACTGGCATTTGTCCTTTAGAATTTATTACTAGTAAATGTGTTATGTGTACATGCAACTTGTGTGGCTGTTGCACGGGCTCCAACACGCTGTGTGAGAAAAAAAAAGGTGTCACAGCTTTGGATATATGTGACGTGGCGGCATCATACAGTAGCATCGTTCGCTATAGTTGTAGTACTCCTACTAGGATGACAACTCCTATAAAACCTTGCGCTTGGCTCTTTGCCTCTTCGGGAGGTTCAACAGTTCGTACTCCTATGAACCTTGCACTTGGCTCTTCGCCTCTTCAGAAGGTCCAACAATGATGATACTACAGTACAATATGCTTCTGGCAATCTGACACCGAATGAACTGCTGCACGTCCACCGCGAGGGCGAGGGCGAGGGAGAGGGAGAGGGCGCTGTAGTCAAAACCCTCTCCTAGTCCTGCAAGCCACCACGCGCGTGGGCGAGGGAGAGGGCGTAGGTGTACGTAGTAAGCAAGCTTCTCCTCGTCCTGTGAGCCACCGCGCGTGCGCGAGGGAGAGGACGTAGTAAGCAAGATTCTCCTCGTTCGGCGAGTTGACGGGACACATCAAAGTAGTAGTACTAGTCCATACTGCGTCCTTTCCGGTTAATATGGCTTAATTTGAAATGAGAAAAATACACTGGCAGTCAACGTATGTAACAATACGCTCATTACGGTCACTATATAGTGCGGTGATTATACGGTCACTAGCTCACCGTAGAGCACCGTATTGCACCCTACTGACCGGCCACATAGTCGACGTGGCACTTTGTTGACTGGTTAAATTGACACCTGGTTTCTGGGTCCCACCAGTCAGTTGGCAGAGCAAAGAAATCAGTTAAACAAAACTTTACGCAGGCGCGACAGAAGTCCAACCCTTGCGCGCGAACCACCCTGGCTGTGTATGTGTGTGCATGCACGTGTACTCCCTCGGTCCGTGAAAAACTGTACTCCATCTAGCATTAGAAAATTTTCCAACAAAGAGTGTACATCTACACTTCCAATGCACTTAGACTTTAATCTAATCGATATTGATTGACTAATGCACCAACTTGTGCTCTAGCTATAGGCTACATGTCTATCCTTAATTACAGCATGCAACAACCTTCATTTAATCTTCTTCTCTCAATGGTCGCATGCACACATAAGTCTGCTACTTTTGGGCGTTAATTATGCCATGAAGTTCCGGTTCCTCTTGGTCAATGTGTAAATCTCTATATGTATAGTCTTTCATGGATGGATGGAGTAGGTTGAGCACTTGAGCGTGAGCGTGTGTGTTGTATCGTGTGTTGTGTGCCGCATGGATGCGTGAGTGTTGCATGCGTGCGTGTGTACGTGTGAGTGTTCCATGTTGCATGCTTGCATGCATGAGGCTTTTACTCCCTCCCATTGATATGTTCATATTTCAAGCTTCATTAAAACGTTGCATGCAAGAATTAAGAGAAAACTCACCAATGCGTGTAAAAGTTCTGGTCATTTGTTCCTCACACATGCATTTCAATTAATACGTTCGTAAACACAATTTTCTTGAGGAAAACGAGCCCATTATTGAGTACTTTCAGAAAAAAAATCTTCGAGCACTCATCATTTACTACTACCTTGGTTGATGATTTTTTTTTATTGACCTGTATATAAACCTCCGTCCTTGTTTAATGGTCCCCTTCGTACTTAGTGTAAAATTCTGACCGTAAATTTAACTAACAAAGTGTCAATGCATGTCATAAAAAACTATACCATTAAAAACTATGTTCAAATACGAATCCAGTGATATGATTTTTGGTGACATGCATTAACATTTTATTAGTTAAATAGATGGTCAAAGTTTGACACAAAATACTACTAGTACTCCTACATTATTGGCGCCGGGTGCCTTGGCCAATGTTTCATCTTGTTGGACAGGATGAGAGTAGAGGCATAGGGATACTATAGATAGGAAGTCTTGGCGATCCATTATTCCCCATCTCGGTCAGAGAGAACTATTCAACTAGTCTTCACAGTGAAGTGACAATACACGCTGCAGCAGATGGGACACTTAATTAATAAGCTGAACCAGTGTGTTGGTGTTACTAAATCAGCCTTACCCAGTACTGCCATCATGTTTGCCAGTGGAGCACGCTTCCGCAAATATGCCTACGCACCTCTCTCTTCCATTAACTGACATATGGGCCCTTTTGAGGTAGACCCACATGTCATCAGCTTAACTATTTACACTCTGAAGGATGGTATATCCTGGTAGTAGTACTAGTAGAATTGAGATTTAATGCACTTTCTTCCCTGTCTTTCCCTCTTCTTCCTCCTCTCTTCCCCATCATCGGCCGCACACCATTTCCCCCCGCTCACTGCTCGCCCGCCCGCGCCATCTTCCTTGGTAGCTCGCGCATACCATATCCCCCCCCCCCCCCCCGCTCACTGCTCGGCCACACACGCCATCTTCTTCGCTCGCCTGCCCGAATCCACTTCCCCGCTCTCTCGCAGGCACCGAAAACCCCAATCACTCAGCGCCCTAAAAAACCCTATGGCAGAACTGACTGACATGCAGAGCCGCGATTGGAATTCCCTCCCCAATGTTCTCTTGGAGTAGATCTGTAATCGTATGGACCTACTCAGCACCGTGCGTCTGGCTGCATGCTCGGTGTCTTTGTACCGTCTACTCATCTGCAATCGGACGGCCCTTTTCAAGACACCCTGCTTGCTGATGCCCGATCCTCGCAGGTGGCCCAGACACCGACTTGACGATCCTATGGAGGTTGCCGTGGTGCCCCTCGATATGCTACCACTACCCGTCCACTTGTTCTTCATGCGCGGCCACTACTGGGTGGGCATGAAGGCCAACTGGATTGTCCTCATCCACCAATCCGGTAGTCCGTGGCGTCTCGTGGATATCTACACCCAGCGAGAGATCACCCTTCCATCGTTGGATACCACCGCCATCGAGCCTCGTGGCCCGCTGGACACTCCTGCCTACTACGCACGAGACGCGTCGAGCTTTTGGTGCGACCTCTGTTTGCTGAAGGTTGTAATCTGTGAAGTGCCCACACCATTAGAAGACTACATGGATTACAAGCTCATTGCCTTGTTCGACATGGGATTAGTCTATCTAGAATCTGGTCGCCATACATGGTTATGGCTCATCATCAATCCTGTTGAGCCTCCATTTCTGTTTGATGCTATAGTGCACGATGGCATCGTTTACGTGGTCGACGCACAGATTGGCTGCCTATACTGGTGGAATCTATCGTCGTGTAATTGTTCTATCTCATCTCATCTTTACCTTATGAATATGACTGCCTGTTGATTGTTAGAAATTTAGAATAGATAGTATGTCTATAACCACATCATTGCTATATGTTCCTCTCATTACCTAGATTTTTATGACCACACATGTTATTGTTAGAGTTGATATGAGAACAATTGGCATCTAATGATTGTTAGAATAGATATTATGAGTATAACCTCATGATTTCTATATGTTACTCTCATTTCCAAGATTTTTATAACCACGCATGTTATTGTTAGAGTTGATATGAGAACAGTAGTAACTACTATGGTAGAATATGAGTAGGCCCTGTCATAGCTGTTTTCCTCTCATTTTTACATGATGTTTGAACCATGACATATTGCTAGAATATGAAAGCCATTGGCTTAATTCTTTTAACTTGGGGTATGATTATGACCACGGCATTGCAATTCTCTGTCTATGATATGTGTCACTGTTATAATAATCTTAATTTCACACATACTCTGAACATGATTGTATATTTTTGTCCTTTTGGTCTCCAATTTGATTTGTTGCAGCAGACGCAAATGCGCTGGCCTTCATGATTCCAGGACCTGGAAATATACAAGTCAATGGGTGGTGGTTTATCGCTCGTTCAACTGACGGCGGTCATTTGATGCTCATTCGCACGTACCAAATTGACCAAACCATTTCATCAAACCACATGCAGTACAATGCCTGGGGCGTTCGTGACTGTGATGGCTATGGCTGCTTCGTGTTCGAGAAAGATCCTAGCTCCGTTGGGCCAGGCGTATTCAACTGGAGGCGGCTTTACAGCCTCGGCGACCACTCCATGTTCCTCGGGCTCAATTATCCGATCATCCAACCAATCATCGATCATATCATCGGCGATGATTACCATGCTATGCAACTTCCATTCGCCAGGGGGAACTGTGTTTACACATCGTACCATGGGTTTCATGAATCACCATATCCAGAGATTCGTCGACACAGCTTGTTGGCAGATAATTTTCAGTGTGTGAAAGGCATCAAGCTTCCATGCGATGAATGGCTTTTGCAAACCCGACATGGGGCGATGTGGTTCATGCCAACAGCAAATATGCACAACTTGATTCGTAGTGATATCTAGACTGAGCCATGTATCCTGCTACTGTAGCATGACCCTCTTTTGTTGGATATTATGTACTGTAGTTAGTTTGAAGGACAGATACCTTTCTGGGATCAAGTGCATCCTAACTCACCTGCGTAGGATGTGCTGATAATGATGATGGAGATGCTGTGCAGAAGCCATATATATATATATAAATTAGGCTTCAAGTGCGTACTTGTTGGTGACAGTGTTGTCCAATGGGAATTATATTTTGTATTACTCATGTAGCCTACAAAGTCTGTCGCACAGCCTTGTAACTTCGTACTCCATTTCTAAATTTGTACTAGTCCTCTATACCGTATATTGCGCTACTCGTACTACGACCTCCCTCCTGGTTTATTGGTCCCCTTCATAATTTGTGTCAAATTTTGACCATAAATTTAACTCTAAATGTTAATGCATGTCACAAAAAATTATAACGTTGGATTCGTATTTGAACATAGTTTCCAATGTATAATTTTCGGTGACATGCATTGACATTTTGTTAGTTAAACCTATGGTTAAAATGTGACACTAAATACAACTAGTAAGTAGTACAGTAGTAGTACTAGTATACGTCGGTCAAATTATTCATCATGTCCTCACATTGAATTGACGTGACAACACGCTGCGCGTGAGGTGACACAAGAGTCCCGGCGGCGTCTTCGGTTCACCAAGGTGACACAAGAGTCCCCTCTCGTACTACAACAGCACTCTCGCATTCTCTACAAAATCACTCTCCCATTCTCTCCCGGTCTCCCCGCCTCCCAGCCGCCGCCTTGTTCCGATCCATTTGGTACGATGAGCGATGAGCTACTGGAGTTGCTATACTTCATTGCAAGTAGTCAAAAGGAAGACGCTGAAAAATTGATCTCAACAAGGATGCTCTTCAAGCTAGCCGGATGAAGGAAGGAACCAGCGAGGCCACTCCTGCGAGTATTCGTCCCGTCGCCCTGTATTATGATTTTGATCTTTATGGGGGTTTTCAAGTCTTTAGAGTCTACATGTAGTAATGAAGCCGAGACCCCAGTTTGTTCGGGTATTGTGGACTTCAGATTTGGAGTACCACTTATCTGTAGAAATCTTTCATCATTTACTTAAAACAGTTGTTGATCATACATTGAGTACCATTTAACTAGAATTAACCGATGCAAGTCCAAGAAGGATTGGCCGGTGCTGCCGGCTGGCGTCAAGTTCGATCCCACGGATCAGGAGCTGATCGAGCACCTTGAGGCCAAAGTGAGTGCTGACAGCGCGAGATCTCACCCTCTCATCGATTTGTTCATACCAACCATCTCGACAGCGAGCACGGCATATGCTACACCCATCCTGAGAAACTTCCAGGTGAGACACCGATCGGTCGTCTACTTGCACAAACATATTCCTTTGTTTATAGCTCTATTTTTATTTTTAGACGCAGACCTAGTGAAGCAATTACAATTTGATAGTTCATAAAAAGTGAAACAAGTGACTGCAACATGCCAAAGATGTTATGAAAATGCCAACTACGTACACTAAAACCTGTATTCGACAATACTGCAGGTATCACACTGAGTGGCCTAAGCAAGCATTTCTTCCAGGGCAACTCCAGGGCGTTTAAAAGGGGCACACGGACGCGTCGCAAGATACAGTCGAAGTGCGGCATGCACGCGATGTGGCACAAGACCGGCAATACCTTGCCGGTGATGGTCAACGGCCGGCAGACGGGCAGCAAAAAGGTTCTGGTGTTGCACACCAACAAGAACTTTGACCAGTAGAGGACCAACTGGGTGATGCACCAGTACCACCTCGGGGACCTGGAGCAAGAGAAGGAGCGGGAGCTGGTCCTCTGCAAGATTTTCTACCAGACGAACACTAGGGCCAGGACTAAAAAGATTATAAGTTAGTTTGGTATTGGTACTTGTACTACCTGGTCGTCTGCAAGTTGGTATTGTTGTTAAGGATCTTTCGGTATGAACTTGGCATTTGCTTCCAACCATCATGTCGAGGGTCGATGTGGATATAAAGCTGAATCATTTGTTTCGAAACGAATTTTCCGGCACCTGATTTTTATTTGATAGGTAGCATAAGCACCTGTCGTTCGAATTCCCAGTTCTCCAAAAATTTTACATCTTCGAAGTACGCAGGGGATCCATCCGATTTCACAGGCTGATAGTTGGACGCAGCACGTCGGAACTGGGTTGTGGCATGCCAAGCCCAACTGCAAATTGTTAAAAGAGAGGAGCGATGGATTTGGGCCTTCCAGAACAGTTAAGTGTCGCGACCTCGATCGTGAAGCGCCTCCCATGGACTAAAAAAGGCCTAGTCCGTTATTATTAGTTGAAATATGTAAAATATTCCATAATGAAAAGAAATATGTAAAATGCAATGAATTTAGTCCGCTTTCACTGAAAACCATCCGATTTGCATGAAATTCGTCCGTGGAACCACAAGACGGCTGTCCATTGATAACCCACAAGTATAGGGGATCGTTTGTAGCCTTCTTCGATAAATAAGAGTGTCGAACCCAACGAGGAGCTAAAGGCAGAACAAATATTCCCTCAAGTTCTATCGACCACCGATACAACTCTACACACACTTGACGTTTGCTTTACCTAAAACAAGTATGAAACTATTTTGCAAGAATAAAACTACGAGTACTTTGCGAGAATAAAACTATGAATAAATTGCAAGGTAATAAAAGTGAATAGCTTTTGTCAACAAGAAAGTCATTTGTCCCTAGGCAATCAATAACAAGTACCGGTAATCATTCTTGCAATTTTATATGAGGGAGAGGCATGAGCTAACATACTTTCTCTACTTGGATCATATGCACTTATTGGACCCCTAGCAAGCATCCGCAACTACTAAAGATCATTAAGGTCGTGAAACCCAACCATAGCGTTAAGTATCAAGTCCTCTTTACTCCCATACGCCATAACCCACTTATCCGCGTTTAGGCTGCTGTCACCGCCGCAACACTGACAATAATCAAACCATGAACATATTGCAACACCCTACAGCAGGGGTCCCTCATGTTTGCGTGAGATGGAGGGCACCGTAGGACAGCACCATAAATAAAATATACAATCATACCAACCAAGATCACGATTAACCCACAGGACAAAACGGATCTACTCAAACATCATAGGATAACCATAGATCATTGGGAAATAATATATGGAGTTGAGCACCATGTTTAAGTAGAGATTATAGCAGGGAGAAGGGATGTTACACCGCTGCATACAGGGGGAAAAGTTGGTGTTGACGGTAGCAAGATTGTTGATGTAGATCGCCGTCACGATCCTTGCCCCGGTGCCACCGGGAGAGAGGGGAGAGAGCCCCTCTCCTTCTTCTTCTTCCTTGGCCTCCCCCTAGATGGGAGGAGAGTTCCCCCTCTGGTCCATAGCCTCCATGGCGGCGGAGGGGCGGGAGCCCCTCCGAGATTGGATCTCCCTCTCTGTTCTCTTCTGTTTCGCGTTCCCCAGATCTGGCCCTTCACCGTTTCTTAAATTCCCGGAGATCCGTAACTCCGATTGCGCTGAAATTTTTACACGATTTTTTTCCATAAATTATCTTTCTTGCGACAGAAGAAGGGCCCCAACCAACATTCGAGGAGGGCACAAGATACTTGGGCGCGCCAGGGGGTGCCCAGCGCGCCCTGGTGGGTTGTGGTCACTATGGGCCCCGTTTGCGTTGATTCCACCTAACAAAAATCATAAATGTTCCAAAAAAAATCTCCATAAATTTTTATCACGTTTGGACTTATTTTGATATGGATTTTCTGTGAAACAAAAAACATGCAACAAACAGGAACTGGCACTGGGCACTGGATCAATAGGTTAGTCCAATAAATCATATAAAAAGTTGCCAAAAATATGTGAAAGTTGTATAATATTGGCATGAAACAATCAAAAATTATAGATACGACGGAGACGTATCAGCATCCCCAAGCTTAATTCCTGCTCGTCCTCGAGTAGGTAAATGATAAAAAAGATAATTTTTGATGTGGAATGCTACCTAGCATAAACTTGATCAGATGTCTAATCATGGCATGAATATTAAGACATAAGTGATTCAAAGCAATAGTCTATAATTTGACATAAAGACATCAATACTCAGGCATCCCAACAAACAATCGTGTCTTTCAAAATATCAATGCTAAAGAAAGCTATCCCTTCAAAATCATATAGTCTTGTCATGCTCTGTCTTCTTAACACAAAGTATTTATCATGCACAACCCCGATGACAAGCCGAGCAATTGGTTCATACTTTTTAACGCGCTTAAGCTTTTTCAACTCTCATGCAATACATGAGCGCAAGCCATGGATATAGCACTACGGGTGGACTAGAGTATAATGATAGGGGTAAATATTGAGAAGACAAAAAAGTAAGAAAGTCTCACATCGACGCGGCTAACCAACGGGCTATGGAGATGCCCATCAATTGATATCAATGCGAGGAGTAGGGATTGCCATGCAATGGATGCACTATAAGTGTATGAAAGCTCAATATGAAAACTAAGTGGGTGTGCATCCAACTTGCTTGCTCATGAAGACCTCGGGCATTTGAGGAGGCCCGTCATCGGAATATACAAGCCAAGTTCTATAATGAAAAATTCCCACTAGTATATGAAAGTGACTACATAGGAGATTCTCCATATGAAAAATATGGTGCTACTTTGAAGCACAAGTGTGGAACTAGCATGCCCCTTCTCTCTTTGTTTCTTTTTTTCTTTTTCTATTTTCCTTTTTTTTCTTTTTTTTTTCTTTTTCTTCTTCTTTTTTCCTTTTTTTTCTCTCATTGTCCGGAGTCTCATCCCGACTTGTGGGGGAATCATAGTCTCCATCATCCTTTCCTCACTGGGGCAATGCTCTAAAATTGAATAATGATGATCATCACACTTCTATTTACTTATAACTCAAAAGAAATAAAAATTACAACTCGATACCTATAACAAAGTATGACTCTATATGAATGCCTCTGGCAGTGTACCAGGATGTGCAATGATCTAGCATAACAATGATATCAAAAAACGGACAAGCCATGGAAATATCATGCTAGCTATCTTACGATCATGCAAAGCAATATGACAATGAATGCTCAAGTCATCAAAACGGAGGCGGTGAAAGTTGCATGGCAATATATCTCGGAATGGCTATGGAAAGGCCATAATAGGTAGGTATGGTGGCTGTTTTGAGGAAGATATAATAAGGCTTATGTGTGATAGAGCGTATCATATCACGGGGTTTGGATGCACCGGCGAAGTTTGCACCGACTCTCGAGGTGAGAAAGGGCAATGCACGGTACCGTAGAGGCTTGCAAATTGCGGAAAGGTAAGAGCGCGTATAATCCATGGACTCACATTAGTCATAAAGAACTCATATACTTATTGCAAAAGTTTATTAGCCCTCGAAGCAAAGTACTACTATGCATGCCCCTAGGGGGATAGATTGGTAGGAAAAGACCATCGCTCGTCCCCGACCGCCACTCATAAGGAAGAAAATCAATAATAAATCATGCTCCAACTTCATAGCATAACGAGAGACTATACGTGCATGCTTCGGGAATCACAAACCTTAACACCAATATTCTTACTAACCACAATTGTTTACTAGTACCTCCCACATATTCCATCTCTATATCACAAAACTATTGCAAGGAATCAAACATATCATATTCAGTGATCCACAAGTTTTATGTAGGATTTTATGACTAACCATGCAATTGACCAAATCCTGTTGACTCTCTAAATAGATATAAGTGAAGCAAGAGAGTTTAATTCTTTCTACAAAATACCATGCTCTAATAAGTATAAGTGAAGCAAAAGATCATTCTACAAATAACGGTTCTATGTGAAGAGAAACAGGCAATACAAACTTCAAATGATATAAGTGAAGCACAAGAAGCATTCTATAAAGCCATACTCAAAAGATATAAGTGAAGTGCAATGAGCATTCTATAAATCAACCATGGACTATCTCATACCAGCATGGTGCATAAAATAAAAATGAAAAATAAACACAAAAGACGCTCCAAGATTCACACATATCACATGAACGAAACGAAGACGAAAATATACCGATACTTGTTGAAGAAAGATGGGATGCCTTCCGGGGCATCCCCAAGCTTAGACACTTGAGTCTCCTTGAATATTTACTTGGGGTGCCTTGGGCATCCCCAAGCTTGAGCTCTTGCCTCTCCTCCTTCTCCTCATATCGAGACCACCTCGATCTTTGATCACTTCATCCACACAAAACTCAACAGAAAGCTCGGTAAGATCCGTTAGTATAATAAAGAAAATCACTACTCTAAGTACTATTGCAAACCAATTAATATTTTGTTTTTGCATTGTAGCTACTGTAATATAACTTTTCCATGGCTTATACCACCGATAAAAATCGATAGTTTCATCAAAACAAGCAAAACAATGCATCAAAAACAGAATCTGTCTTAAACAGGACAGTCTGTAGCAATCTGAACACCTACCATACTTATGGTACCCCAAAAAATCTTAAAAATTAGGAAAAAATATAAAAATTGTATATCAAGACTGTGCAAAAAGTTTCAGAAACTTTTTATGTTCCAGTAAAAAATGTAAAATCGTGCACTACAGCCAAAGTTTCTGTTTTTGCACCGCACATACCAACAAACGATCTAATCATCCTAAAGGCAAATCTTGGCACATTATTTTTCTAATACAATGGATTTGTACAAGGGGATAATTATTTTTGTTGAAAATTTTCTGTAATTAAGATTCACAAAGTTTCCATGGGCATGAACAAAGTTCAAGACTAGCTCCCACTTTCACAATGCTCGTCTCTCTCACTTTCACCTTTCTTTTTGTGAAGTTTTAAGTTCCCCTCTATATTTTTTTGTTTTTAAACTTTATAAAAGCACTCAATAGAAATAAATGACTCTCTAAAACTTCCGGGTTTTCTCCCTGGCAGCGCTTTCTTTAAAGCCATTAAGCTAGGCATAAAGTGCTCAAGTAATGAATCCACCCGGATCCCAAGGTATATCAAAGCCAATTTTAATTAGCAATGATTTGGCATTTAGTAATGAGCATAAAGCAACATAAATCATGCAATGATGAAGTATAACTCTCTTCCTATGCATCGGCATGTCATAAAAGAACAATTCATGCACATCAAGTAAAGGCCAATACATAGCATAAGCAGTTTCTTGCAATTTTTTCGTGTTGGAAACATAGAGAGGCGGAGATGTAGTTCCTCTCTCATAATAATTGCAAGTAGGAGCAGCAAGCACATGCATATTATATTCATCAAAATTATCATGTGTAATGGTAGAATGCAACCCATCAATGTAATCCTTAATAAGTGCAAACTTCTCCGATATAGTGTAGTTTGGAGAATTCAAAAAGATAGTAGGACTATCATGTGTGGGTGCAATAGCAACAATTTCATTCTTAACATAAGGAACTATAGCAAGTTCATCTCCATAAGCATAATTCATATTGGCATCTTGGCCACAAGCATAGCAAACATCAAGTTCATCAAAAAGGGATATTTCAAAAGAATCAACGGGATCATAGCAATTATCATAGCATTCATCCTTCGGTAAGCACGAAGGGACATTAAACAATGTATGAGTTGAAGAGTTACTCTCATTAGAAGGTGGGCACGGGTAGCTAATCCGCTCTTCCTCCGTTTGTTCTTCGCTCTCCTCATCATCTTTTTCATCCAATGAGCTCACAGTTTCATCAATTTCTTCTTCCATAGACTCCTGCAAAATATTAGTCTCTTCTTGGACAGTGGAGACTTTCTCAATAAATATATCAATATCAGAATTGTATTTATAATTTTCATAGCAATATTTAAGGATGGCAAAATTTTCAGGTTTATAAACATCATCATCAAAAGCTTCATACTTCAAAAACAAAGATTCAATTTCATAAGCTCCCTTAAAAGCAACAAATTCTTCTATTCGTTCCACATCATAATAATCATATCTACCATTGGCATAAGAAGCCAAAGTTTCATTATCATTAAATTTGCATGAAAAGGGAAGGTGTGGAGCATTCATCCTAGAGCAACAAGTATAATCATATCTCTGGCATAAATTCCAAGCATACCAATGCAACATATCAATTTGATCCCATAACAATTTCCCTTTTTGTGTCAAGCGATAATCCCTAAAGTATTCATGTTGATCCAACGTGTCTCCCATTATCATGTTGAATGGGGTTTTCTCAGGATTATCAAAGTAGTGCATAATATTTTTCACATAACGGGCATCGAGGGTTTTAGGAGGTTCCCCATCTCCATGATTAGCAAGTACAACTAATTTTTTTGGTGTTTTGTGTTCCATATCCATAACTAAAGATAGAGAACAACTTATAACAGGAAATAAAAATTACTTAGTGATAAAGCAAACAAGCCCACACGAGAATATTTACCCCACGCTATTGCTCCCCGGCAACGGCGCCAGAAAAAGGTCTTGATAACCCACAAGTATAGGGGATCGTTTGTAGCCTTCTTCGATAAATAAGAGTGTCAAACCCAACGAGGAGCTAAAGGTAGAACAAATATTCCCTCAAGTTCTATCGACCACCGATACAACTCTACACACACTTGACATTTGCTTTACCTAAAACAAGTATGAAACTATTTTACAAGAATAAAACTATGAGTACTTTGCGAGAATAAAACTACGAATAAATTGCAAGGTAATAAAAGTGAATAGCTTTTGTCAACAAGAAAGTCATTTGTCCCTAGGCAATCGATACCAAGTACCGGTAATCATTCTTGCAATTTTATATGAGGAAGAGGCATGAGCTAACATAATTTCTCTACTTGGATCATATGCACTTATGATTGGACCCCTAGCAAGCATTTGTAACTACTAAAGATCATTAAGGTCATGAAACCCAACCATAGCATTAAGTATCAAGTCCTCTTTACTCCCATACGCCATAACCCACTTATCCGCGTTTAGGCTGCGGTCACCCCCGCAACACTGACAATAAGCAAACCATGAACATATTGCAACACCCTATAGCGAGGGTCCCTCACATTTGCGCAAGACGGAGGGCACCGTAGGACAGCACCATAAATAAAATATACAATCATACCAACCAAGATCATGATTAACCCACAGGACAAAACGGATCTACTCAAACATCATAGGATAACCATAGATCATTGGGAAATAATATATGGAGTTGAGCACCATGTTTAAGTAGAGATTACAGCGGGGAGAAGGGATGTTACACCGCTGCATAGAGGGGGAGAAAGTAGGTGTTGACGGTAGCAAGATTGTTGATGTAGATCGCCATCACGATCCTTGCCCCGGCGGCACTCCGGCGCCACCGGGAGAGAGGGGGAGAGAGCCCCCGTCCTTCTTCTTCTTCCTTGGCCTCCCCCCTAGATGGGAGGAGAGTTCCCCCTCTGGTCCATGGCCTCCATGGAGGCGGAGGGGCAGGAGCCCCTCCAAGATTGGATCTCCCTCTTTGTTCTCTTCTGTTTCGCGTTCCCCAGATCTGGCCCTTCACCATTTCTTAAATTCCCGGAGATCCGTAACTCCGATTGCGCTGAAATTTTTAAACGAATTTTTTCCATAAATTATATTTCTTGCGCCAGAAGAAGGGCCCCAACTGATGTTCGAGGAGGGCACAAGATACCTGGGTGCGCCAGGGGGTGCCCGGCGCGCCCTGGTGGGTTGTGGTCGCTGTGGGCCCCTGTTTGCGTTGATTCCACCTCCCAAAAATCGTAAATATTCCAAAATAATTCTTCGTAAATTTTTATCACGTTTGGACTTCATTTGATATGGATTTTCTGCGAAACAAAAAACGTGCAACAAACAGGAACTGGCACTAGGCACTGGATCAATAGGTTAGTCCAATAAATCATATAAATAGTTGCCAAAAATATGTGAAAGTTGTATAATATTGGCATGAAACAATCAAAAATTATAGATACGATGGAGACGTATCATCCATACAGAGCCTAACCGTATGGAACCAGCAGGTCCATGGCCGTACGCAAGCAAGTGCATGCACTTATTATCACGATGGAAAAAATAATGCTGACGTCTGAGACGGTGAAACCCATGAAGTTTTCAACGTAGTCAATAAACGAGAGAATTCTGCAAGTACAGACTGATAACTGGGATCCAGCAGGTATATTGTTTTTTCAGGTCGAGCAAGTTTCAACTGGGCTGTAGACTGCCCAGGCTTGGTTTTGTTTTTAACAGGCCCAGCCCATGACGACAACGGGGCACAAAGATCCAGCAGGTATCAACTGGCCTCTGGCCCACCAGCCTTAGTTATATTTTCTCTTAGAACATCCGCATGCAGTTTTTTTACTGAATCAAACACACAGCCTAGTTCTATTTTCCTCTTGAAACGCCATGTCCTACTTCCGTTTTCTAATCTCTACCTATAGTTTTACTAGTTCATATACACGTATTATTATATTGAAAATACATAAAGTTCCCTTTTCATCTTTACATCCTTTTTTCCCCTCCCAGCGCTGATTCTTTTACCACTGGTTTTCCCTAAAACCAACTCAATTATCCCACGTCTTATTAGCTTACAAAAATAAAATAATATTTTATTTGGCAAATCAATAAGTTTTTAAAAAATAAATGTTTATCATTTCTGGATTAAAATAGTTCAGACTCTACCAAAATATGCAAAATAAGGTTGAACTTTTTGACCGTGGTCCTGGGCAAAAAATGGGCTGTAATAAATTCCTTAAGGATTAGCAAATGGGCTGCAAATTATTAAAAAAATACCAAATGGGCTCTATGTTGTCTGCCATAGATTTGGAGGCTGACTTATGGGCCTACTAAGTTCATGCGTACACAAGGTTTCTCAAAAAAGAAACTTAGTCAACAATCGACTCTACCAGCGTCAGACCGTTAGATGACAATCTAACGGCAATCGTGCATCTTCAGTCTCTGATCTTCCTGCTCCAGCCGCCCAAACCAGCGCCGGCAAAACTGCCTGCTCCCGCCTCCTGTGGCCGGCTGTGCTGCCGGGCAGGCCTCACGGCCCCACCATACTCGCATCCCTGGCCTGGCTATCCCTCTACTCACCCACACGTCCTGTTATTCTCCAGCGACAGCAGCCTCACACTGCGGCCGAACAAGTAAACCCTCGTACCCACTCCGCGTGGAAAACAATTGCCGAGTCTTCCTCGGCTCCGGGTCATTCCCTTACTTGGCCTCGCCATCGTCCACCACCTTGGTGCTCTCGGCACGGCGTGGTCAATGAACGACATCCATCGGAAGAGGACTATACATGGAGAGGCTGACAGCTGGGTCCACGGCCGCACGCAAAGAAGTGCCTCCTTTTTTGTTGCGAGTAGGAAGTGCCTCCTTATTACGCGCAAAATAATGATTCCTCCTCCTGACAGCTGAGACCGACCGGAAGGGCCTCTGTATTTCAAGAAAAAAACATTCCCCCCCCCACTGACAGCTCGGATCCACCAGCTATTACGCACAAAAATAATGAATACCCCCGCTGCTAGGTCGGTCCCACCATATTTGGAGGTTGACTTGTGGGCCTACTAAGTTGACGCGGACGCAGGGCTTTGTCAACTTAGTCAATATAAATGATTCTAGTTGCGGTGACCGTACGATGTCCATCCAACGGTCATCGTGCTTCTTCAACCTCTGGTCTTCTTGCTCCAGCCGCCCAAACCAGCGCCGGTCGTGCCACCTGCTCTTGCCTTCCATGGTCGGCTGTGCTGGCACGCAGGCCTCATCGCCCCACCCTACTCCCACCGCTGGCCTGGCCTTCCCTCTACTCACCCACACCCCCTGTTATTCTCCGGTGACGGCAGCCTCAAACCGCAGCCGAAGCAGTCAACCCTCGTACTCCCCTCCGCGTGGGCATCCACTGCTGCGTATTCCCCGGCTCTGGGTCATTCCCTTCCTAGGTCGCACCGTCGTCCACCACCTTGGTGCTCTCGGGCGGTATGGCATCATCAACGCGGTCAACGAACGACAGCCATCAGAAGAGGACTGTAAGTGGAGAGGCTGATAGCTGGGTCCATGGCCGCACGCAAGGAAGTGCCTCCTTATAACGCGCAAAATAATGATTCCTCCACCTGACACCTCGGACCTACCGGAAGGGCCTCTGTATTTCGCGAAAAAACATTCCCCCTTGACAGCTGGGACCCACCGGCTTTATCTTCGCATGGAAGGAACTGCCTTCTTACCCCCTGACAGCTGGGACCCACCAGGTTGAATCGAAGGTAGCGTTATCTGTCCGGCAGTGAACGTGTACATACATAGCGGTCGATCGGTCTCTCTGCAGCGATGTACCATGGCCGAGTAAGGAGCGGCACATGTTGAAGTAGAGGCACCGATGTAGCATGTCACGCAGTCCCGTCTATATCGTGTACACGTACGTATGGCCACGCTGCAAGATAGTAAATAAGGCTACGTACGTACATACGGGCGGAGTCTCTAACGCGTACAGCGACGTCGTCCTGTTCATCGGCAGCCAACCGGCTGGGTCAGAACAGAGTAAACAGCATCACGTGTTCATCGGGAGCCAACCGGCTTGGACGGAATAGCCGAAACAAGGTCTGGCATACCGCAAAACGGAGGAAACGGCCTTCTGTTCGACCGCATACGGTCGATACGGGGTCCTGTTCATCGGGAAGGGTCTGGCATACCGCAGAACGGAGGAAACGGACTTCTGTTCGAGTGCCTACAGTCGAAACGGGGTCCTGTTGATCAGGAGGGGTGTGGCGTACCGCAAAATGGAGGAAACGGACTTGTGTTGGAGCGCTACGGTCGAAACGGGGGTCCTGTTCATCGGGAGGGGTGTGGCGTACAGCAAAACGGGACTCCACGGGCTACTATTCATCCACTGTCGACTTCCTCCAGCCTCCACCTACTACTGTTCATCCACCATCAACTTCCTCCTGCCTCCACCAGCCACTGTTCATCCACGGAGTCCTGTTCATCCAGCCTCCACCGGCTACTGTTCAACCAGCCCTCCACGGGGTCCTGTTCAACCAGCCCTCCACCGGCTACTGTTCAACCAGCCCTCCACGGGGTCCTGTTCAACCAGCCCTCCACGGGGTCCTTCCACTAGATACTGTTCATCCACCCCCACCTCCTCGATCGGGGTCCTATTCATCCAGCGGCAACGGCCTCTACTACCACGGGATCCTGTTCATCCAACCCCCACCAGGAACTGTTCATCCAACCCCCACCGGGGACTGTTCATCAAGAGGCAGCTTCGATCGGCTTCAGTTAGCAGCAGTAGCGAAGGAATCACTCGGGTTCAGTTAACAGCAAGGGATCGATCGGGGTTCAGTAACGTAGCTAGTGCAATCGCTCGGGTTCAGTTAGAGCCCAATGCCTCGCTCGGGTTCAGTTAGAGCGCAACACCTCGCACACACGCGCATACGTGTACGAGAGAAACGTGCAAACCTCCGTGCATCGCTCGGCCCCGACCACCCACCGTAACCAGGAACTCCCCGAAATTTTCCTCGCCCTCGCTTCTACCACAATTTTTTCCGTCATGGACGGCCCAAAGTTTGTCATGCAGGTGCGTCTCCGGCCTGCCTAGACGAAAAGCCCATTTTCTGTCATGATTTTTTGTCATAGAAGTAGGAGCCCACCACATCTATGATGATACCGGGTTTTGTCACAATTATCGTCATAGAAGTGTCATAAGCATGACAGGAAAAAAAATTCGTTCAGGCCAAAATGTCACGGATGTGTCTTTTTTTTGTAGTGCATGTCAATACGTTTGATCTTAGTTATTGTTATTGCATATACTTATTGCTCTACCTTTGGTTTACTACCATTTCTTGCTCTGATTTTCTCTTACCCTACTTTCTCCCATTATCTAATATCAGATTCAGGGGGAGAAAGAGATCATGTCTAAGGGGAGGAAAATCTTTGGAATTCATTGCATATCTTTAAATCTTTGGGGACATGTCTGTATCTAAATAGAGTACTAAGTACTCACCCATTGCATGTCATCCCAATCTTGGTACTCTTATGGTTTCCTGAAATTGCTTTATCTAGAGTATTCTTGTGTTATCTAACCTTGTTTTCTCAAGTCCACTCCTTCTAAAGCTAGCCCAAGACCACAAGGTAAGTATATGCATCATACTCATGTGCATGATGATCTCTTGCTGATGTACATATTGTTTGCAAGAAGAATTCATGAACATGGAGGTACACTTCTTATCCACATCATTTACTCTGATGCATATAGCCAAGATGCATGTAACCCATTGCTTGCTCTGTCATGCTTATGCATTCACATGCTCTTATATTCTATCTTCACATGATTGCATACATGTAGGGGGAGCCTATGCAAGTTACATGTCTTTCCAAAGCTTTACTTTATACAATGTATATCTTTAATCCTAAGCTTTGATGTATGTTGTCATCAATTACCAAAAAGGGGGAGATTGAAAGCAAAAGTGCTCCCTGGGTGATTTTGGTAATTAATGTCAACATATCTCTTGTTGGACTAATACTTTTATCTAGTATATTTTAGATGAGTTCAACAATGGTGTGGTCTCAGCGAGATGAGGTTTTGCCCTAAGCCCTAGCACATAGGTCACACCGAGTTGTTCCAGTCGGTCCCACTGAGATTCCTAACATTCACATTTTGAACTAAATCGGTCTCACCGAGTTCTTCTATTCAGTCTGACCGAGTTGGGTCAAATGTGTGTAACGGTTGGATTTTGTGTGGAGGCTATATATACCCCTCCACCCCCTTCTCCATTTGTGAGAGAGCCATCAGAACGTGCCTACACTTCCACTACTCATTTTCTGAGAGAGAACCACCTACTCATGTGTTGAGACCAAGATATTCCAATCCTACCACAAGAATCTTGATCTCTAGCCTTCCCCAAGTTGCTTTCCACTCAAATCATCTTTCCACCATAGCCAAATCTGTGAGAGAGAGTTGAGTGTTGGGGAGACTATCATTTGAAGCACAAGAGCAAGGAGTTCATCATCAACACACCATCTATTACCTTTTGGAGAGTGGTGTCTCCTAGATTAGTTAGGTCTCGCTTGGGAGCCTCCGACAAGATTGTGGAGTTGAACCAAGAAGTTTGTAAGGGCAAGGAGATCGCCTACTTCGTGAAGATCTACCCGAGTGAGGCAAGTCCTTCATGGGCGATGGCCATGGTGGGATAGACAAGGTTGCTTCTTCGTGGACCCTTCGTGGGTGGAGCCCTCCATGGACTCGCGCAACCATTACCCTTTGTGGGTTGAAGTCTCCATCAACGTGGATGTACGATAGCACCACCTATCGGAACCACACCAAAAATCTCCGTGTCTACATTGCGTTTGCACACTCCAATCCCATCACTTACTTTCTTGCAATTAGCATGCTTTACTCTTTCCGCTTCTCATACTCTTGTCATGCTTGCTTGAAATGTATTGTGAATGCTTAAACCTGTGTTAAAACTCCACCTCAACTTGAAGAACTTAAAAATTGCCACTTTTGCTTGTTGAGGGTCTAATCCCCCCCCCCCTCTAGACCCCTCTTCTCGATCCTTTCATGAGGCCTTGATGTGTTTGCAAGATTGGAATCACTGCAAATTGGAGAAGAAAGATGGTATATAGTTTAACTTACTTTGTTTCTTTCTTCATGCTATGTACTTTAGAGTTTATAGCTAACATGTTGTTGTAGTTGTAGGTAATAAGAGAAAGGCAGAAGTGGTTGAGCTAGATGATGAAAATTCTTCTTCCGGTGAAGAATGTAACATCCCTATTCTTTGTTCATGTCAACTTGTCAAGTTCAACATGTACTTTAGAGTTTATAGCTAACCTGCTATTTATTGCATTTTGTAGAGTTCTTGCTAGAGCAATGAGATGAGTAGAAGATTCAGAGAAGGCATGTCGATATGGCAACTAGCAGCTACTGGTCCTTATTTTTGGTTCTATGAATTGGCCATCTGGCCTGTAATAATACATTAATGCACTTGTGTTTCTAGAAACTCGAAACTGGAATGTTTGATACTATTTGATGTGAAAACAATGCTCTTTAGTGCTGTTTTGGTGTTGTTGTGCTGCTGTTTTGGTGTTGCTGTCTTATTTTGCTGTGCTGTTTTGGAGCAATTTTGTTTTGATACTATTTGATGTTACAACGTCGAGGGCCTTTGGGAGGGCTTAGGGCTTTCAGGATTTCTGTGTTGGGAGGGCATGGGCCTGGGAAACGTAGTATTTTTGTGGGCCTGGGAAACAGACCTTGGGCTTGTTGGGGCCTGGGCTGAAGCCTGGCCCGGCCCGGCCCATGGCCAGATATAGGTGCAGTAGGTTCAGGAGCAATTCTTTGTGCTTCTGGTCGAGGTGAAAATATCCCGAACAAACCCCTCAAAGGATTGTTTTCCATAGTAACAAGTGACAATAAATTTCAGCACGTAATATAAATTTTTCCTTACCAATTTCCACCTACCAAGAGCGCTTCACTCCCCAGAAACGGCTCCAGAAAAGAGTCTTGATGATCCACAAGTATAGGGATCAATCATAGTCCTTTCGATAAGTAAGACTGTCGAACCCAATGAGGAGCAGAAGGAAATGACAAGCGGTTTTCAGCAAGCTAATTTCTGCAAGCACTGAAATTGTCGGTAACAGGTAGTTTGATAGCAAGATAATTTGTAACAAGTAACAAGTAGCAATAGTAATAATAGGTTCAGCAAGGTAGCCCAATCCTTTTTGTATCAACCGACAGGTCAAAACAATCTCTTATAGTAAGCAAAGCGTTCTTGAGGACACACAGGAATTTCATCTAGTCACTTTCATCATGTTGGTTTGATTCGCATTCGCTACTTTGATAATTTGATATGTGGGTGGACCGGTGCTTGGGTGTTGTTCTTACTTGAACAAGCCTCCCACTTATGATTAACCCCCTCGCAAGCATCCGCAACTACGAAAGAAGAATTAATCTAACATCTAACCATAGCATTAAACATATGGATCCAAATCAGCCCCTTGCGAAATAGTGCATAAACTAGGGTTTAAGTTTCTGTCACTCTAGCAACCCATCATCTAATAGCTACTCCACAATGCATTCCCTTAGGCCCAAAGATGGTGAAGTGCCATGTAGTCGATGTTCACATAACACCACTAAGGGAATCACAACATACATATCATCAAAATATCGAACGAATATCAGTTTCACATGATAACTTGCAACATGACTTCTCCCGTGGCCTCAAGAACAAGGGAAACTACTTACAAATAATATTCATGCTCAAGATCAGAGGAGTAATAAATATCATAATGGATCTGAACATATGATCTTCCACCAAATAAACTGGCTAGCATCAACTACAAGATGTAATCAACACTGCTAGTCACCCATAGGTACCAATCTAAGGTTTTGATACAACGATTGAACACAAGAGATGAACTAGGGTTTGAGATGAGATGGTGTTGTTGAAGATGTTGATGAAGATTGGCCCTCCCACGATGAGAGGGTTGTTGGTGATGACGATAGCTTCGATTTCCCCCTCCCGGAGGTAAGTTCCCAGGCAAAATCGCTCCACCGAAGGGCAAAAGTGCTCCTGCCCAAGTTCTGCCCCGAGACGGCAGCGCTCCATCCCGAAAGTCCTCTCCTTATTTTTTCTAGGTTAAAAGACCTTAAGTACCAGAAGATGGGGGCGGAGTTGGACCAGGGAGCCCACTACCCACCAGGGCGCGCCTGGAGGGGGTGGCGCGCCCTGGTGCCTAGTGGGCACCTGGGTGTCCCCTCATGTATTTCTTTTCTCCAATATTTTTTATATATTCCAAAATAATTCTCCGCAAAATTTCAGCTCATTTGGAGATGTGCAGAATAGGTATCTCTGACATAGCTTTTTTAGGTCCAGAATTCCAGCTGCCAGTATTCTCCCTCTTTGTGTACACCTTGCATATTATGAGAGAAAAGGCATTAGAATTTCTCCACAAAGTATTATATTGCATAAAAACACTATAAATAATAGTAGGAAAACATGATGCGGAATGGACGTATCAGATACGGGCTCGTGGTTCGGCGTCATGGGTTCGCCACGGCGGAGGACAGCAGGTTCTACTCGGTGCTGTGGAGGTGTGGGAGCGCGACACCGACACCGGCAAGTTTAGCAGCACGGCCATCATGACAGCAGTTCAGGGCGAAAGAGTTCTCATGTGTGTCCACCAGGATGCACCCGGGGCTCTATGTCGGCTGCGTCTAACACATGAGCAGATGAACACGAATGGCTTTGATGGCTGGCGTGCTTCTGCAGAGGTAAATTTCTGCAAAAGTTGTAGTTCACCGGACTAGTAATTGCTCACAAAGGTTGTAAGAGTTGCTCAAAAAAGTCATAGCTGACGAGGAAGGAGAGGTTAAACTACTCATACTGGGGAGCAACTTTGACTAGTAACATGCATATGTTACTAGTCTATGTTACTACCTTTATATGGGGAGTAACATATGTGTGGTGTCATGCAACACTTCATTTATTAGCTTGTAGACTCATCTTGTCTTGGTATGTGTGATGTTACTCATAGTATGAGTAACTAGCTATGTTACTCAATTCATCTCTCTCCTCATTAAATCATTGCCAGATAAGCAAATTTGATGAGTTGGAACTTATGTTACTGCTGAAGTTACTCCCATTATGGGTAGTCTTAGGGAGTGAAGGCAGGCCATGCAGTTGCGTTTTGCCAGGGTCAGAGTTTCTCACAAAATCAGTGACAGTTGTAGGATGTATGTTTCATAGTGCGCAGATAGGATCCAATTGATAACTACTTATAATTGTCCATGGTCTCTTCTGTTTTGTTGACCTCCCTCTGTATGTTGCAGACACACAAGGTCCTTCCTGCAGTTAGCTCGGTATGTTCAAAATAATTAGTCAAAGCATGCAACAAGTGGATGCAACTACACGGGTTATCAGGTTCAGTCTGATTTATAACTAAATATCTCAGTTTTCAGGAAAAAAGTTATTTTCTAGATATAATTGTACAAAAAAATAGCATGTTTTATCGTTTATTTTAGAAGGATCATGTTTCAGGGAACTTGGTGGGCAGAACAAATCAACATATACAAGTATAAGTCTATCATACGCTCTGCTCTGTTCTCTTGATTGCTGACAACAGAATTCACTAGCAGTACCCTCCGTTCATCCAATTGATAATTCATTCCTGAACTTGATATGAAGTTATCTTGCGTAAAGAGTTGATCCAATTAAAACCATTTATAACTGTTCACTTCTATTTATGCCCAAAGTAAAAAAACTCAGTGTTAATTGTACTATTAGTCGAGCACCTGTCGTGTAAGAGTTGCTTTTAAAAACTCAAAGAAAGTGCATGTTTTTGTTTTGCTATCATATAATATGTTTTTGCTCAGCAGGGGGGAAATCATTATGCCTCAGCAATGGCGGGTTTTGGTAGGAGCACCTAGGGAGCAAGGAGAGGTATATCATGATTTTTGTTCCAACATTCTTACACAACACCCCCATTATCCATGAACTTTTCAAACATCTCTCTCTCTCTCTCTCAGCCATCAGAAGTTGATGTTACTATCGGCTCAAAGCAGACCCTCGAAAAGATAGTTGCAATCCGTGGGGCACGACCAACAGGCAGGGGTGATGAAGTTTTTGAAGGATGCCAAGGAAGATGTCGGGACATGTCACAAAGGGACAAAAGTTCACGAGGAGGGGGTTAGAGTTAATTCTTTGTCTTTTTAATAAAAAAGGGTACGATGATTGCACACCATAGTTGCTGGTTTTTTATGCAATAGTTGTTTGGAAAATTGCTAAAACCAGGGAGCGAACATGATGACTAAAAACTTTTCATGTCTTTTTATTTTGGGTGACTCCAACAGCTCCTGCACCTAGATTCACTTGGCGTGGACGAGCCAATATCAAATGTAGTCCCTTGGTTTGGAGTATATCCCTCGAAACGGCCCCCGCGTCGCTCCCGCAGGGGCGACTCGAGCGGCGTAACCCTAGCCCGCCGCCGGCCCTCTCCCCCACCTCTCCTCTCCCTCGTCGCCACCGGAGGTGGCCGCCGGCTCGCCGCTCGGCCGCCAGTGAAGGTGGCGGCGAGGATCTGGCCGCCCCGTTCTTCCTCGGGGGGCTTTGGATCCGTGGCGGCGGCCTCGGCTGGTGGATCGACGCCGGGTCTGCGGTGACCGGTGCTCATTGGTGCTGGCCGTTCTTCCTCGGCCGCGGGGCGGCGAGGCGGCGGTGGGTGGCGGCTGTGGTGCGGGCGTCTCGGCGGCGCCTGATCCAGATCTGGAGGCCTCCGTCTACTTCAACCAAGGCTGCCTCCGATGGTCCTGCTTTGGGTGGCCTTTGTCGCTGGAGTTGTACCTGTTTGGCGGCTGGAGGTGGGAGGTGGCTCCGGAGAAATCCGAGGCCAGCAGTGCTGGCCACGACGGCGGCGACGCCCGAGGGCGCCGTACCCTTCTTGTAGGCGCCGTCCAAGTTGCCTCCTTCCCTTCTTTCTTCCACCCAGCTCGTATGCCGGGCGAAAGCCCAAATCCTTGCCGGATCGAGCGACAGCGGCGCTCCGGGTGTCGTCACCCTCTTGGGGGTGTCGTTCGTGGTGAGCTTGGGGTGGATGTGATGCTTTGGTTGCTTGGCAGCGGTTGGTGGCGTGGTCGGAGTGCGTCTAGTGGCGGTGTGTTGGCGCTCTGCTGCCGATGTGCTCAGCCTCGGAGTCCTTCTTCCACGGTGCTTGGTCTTCAGCAGCCCTGCCGGACTCGATGGTGCGGTGCTTCATCCTACTCATTGATGGTGGCGTATCTCGGCGGCGTGGCGCAGTGGAGATTCGGCGTCCGATGTGTGGCGATGGACTCGCGTAGGAGGACGAAGTTGTCTGGTGTCGTGGTGACATCAATGGTAGAGTGGCCAGACAAGGTAGAAGCCTCAATATTTGCTCTGAAGACGGACCTGTGGAAGATGGCGGCGACGACACACGAGTGCGTCGGGCCGGTTTGTACCCCAGTCCCGGTATGTGGCTCGGCTCGGGCTTCTGGCCTTTGATGTTAGGCTTAGGTGAGTGGTCTGGGTAGTGACCTAGCTAGCACCCCTTCATCATTTTGATGTTAGGCTTAGGTGAGTGGTCTGGGTAGTGGCCCAGCTAGCACCCCTTCATCATTTGGATAGGTGTAGCGGCAAATGTTGCCAAGATGGCGGATTCAGGCATATTGTTGTAATACTTTGTAAGGTCCTCGAGTATAATCAATAAAGTGGCCGCATGCATCTCCCAGATGCAGAGGCCGGGGGTCATCCTCCTTTTCTAAAAAAAAAATATGTGCACCCGTTTAGTGATTCTTGCTGGTTTTCAAGAATTGTGTTAGTACTAATGCATTTTTAGACAAACTGCCCTCAAGTGCATATCTATCATGAAGTTTCTTTCTATATCCGGCTGCTTTGTCGATGTACCAAGTCAGGCTAGGACTACACATGATTTGCCTGGTGAATGCATGTGCAACTCAAGTGCATTTGACACTGATTGACCTGCGGTGTCAGGGCGGCGGCGCGCACAGACTCGGTGACCTCTCAGTCGTCCGTTCGGGGAGTTAGGGTTTGATGGCGACGGGCCTTGGGGTTCCTCCTTGGCTGGATCTGGCCCATGAAGACCTGCTTCCCCGGTGCCACGTGACGGGTAATTGGCTCGTGCCATGGTGATGGTCGTTGTCGGTGCTCCCAGTCTGCGGTCCCCCTTAACATGGGTCTCCTCTACGTGTGGGCCAACATCGGAGATGTCCAGTCCTGGCTGATGGGATTTCTCATGGCTTTGTCTGTGTCTAGGTATTTATTTCTCAGATAGTCTATGTAGGTGGAGGGCAGTGAGGTGTGAGAGAGGGCGTGTGGGGAAAGTCGAAGGTAGTGGGCGGCGAGGCGAGAGAGATGAAGGATGTGGGGAAGACGAAGGTGGGGGCGGTGTCTTAGGGTTGTGACTGGAGTTGCCCAATATGTCAAAAGGAGTTGCCTAGGAGTGGATCATAAGTGCCTAGGTTTATTCTGTATTTTCGTTTGTCGAGTGGAGTTGCCTGGTAACATTTTTTGTAAGTGTTCTCTGCGACAGGATCTTGCATAAAATGGCATTAGGAGTTGCCTAAATACTAGATTAGATGTTTCACACGCTACTTGGGGTGTTTTTTGTCACCGGAGTTGCATAAGATATCATAAGGAGTTGCCTAGTAGTCGATCAAAAGTTGCATAGAAGTACGTTTAGTTCTTTCCCATAGAGCAAAGACATCACCAGCATCATCCTGCTTCTGAAAAGAGCAACAAAAAAAGTAGCTTCTGAAATTTAGAAATTTCATTCGGTGGTATTCATAGGTTGATTCGGTGTAAGATCTAGCATGTATTTAACTCTTAGTACTCGACAGATTACTAATATTTGCCAGTTGCGATTTGTAGTAGCAACTTTTTACATACTGGCTTCCAAAATGTGGACATGGTTTGCACAATTTGTTTCAGTGGTTAGTTCATTGATCTTTGCGTCCAAGTGTAGATGAACCAGAGGATGTTGTTTTTCCTCTTTGTTGTCGTGTTAGATCATCCCACCCTGATGAGGTTGATGTTTTCTTGGAATGTGTACACATGCTTTGCAACTCCTGCATGGTGGCATAAAAGTTGCTCAAAATTAAGACATATTGCACTGAGTCGTGTGTGTGGAGGCAGGCGTAGGTGGAGGGCAGCGAGGTGTGAGACAGGGTTTGTGTGTCGGGTGGGGGAGAGATGAAGGTGGAGGGTGGTGAGGCGAGAGAGAGAAAGCGTGTGGGGAGGACGAAGGTGGAGGGCAATGCCCAGGGTTCTAACTGAAGTTGCACAAAATGTCAGAAGGAGTTGCCTAGGAGTGGATCAGAAGTGTCCCAGTTTTTTCTGTTTTGTCAAGTGGAGTTTCCCAGTAACATTTTTTTATAAGTGCTTTCTGCTGCAGGAGCTTGTGTAAAATAAAAGCATGAGTTGTCTAAATACTGTATTAGAAGTGACACAAGTTATTGGAGGGAGGGAGTGTTTTTTCAGCGGAGTTGTATAAGATATCACAAGGAGTTGCCTAGTAGTGGATCAGGGGTCAGTGGGGATACCAGAGTTGCCCTACACAGTTTGGTTCCTTCTTTTGTGCACAATACAGAAAAGATAAGATAGTTGCCCACAATCAACTATACAGTTGCCTAAAAATATGTATCCAGTTTCACAATCCTCATGAACAGAAACATTACCAAACATAGATTGGCCAATATCTAAAGGTTTTAGATACCTACGATTAAGTTTATCTCATAGAGGTGCGTCCAAAATTTCTTCTCCTCAAGGGGGGGGGGGGGTTCCCTTGATGCAATAGTAAATACTTGGCGAGTGGTCGTAAAGGGTGGAGGGGCTGGAACTATTCATGGGGATATAACTTAAACCGTGAAGTGTCTTTAGGGGGATTAAGTTTCGCTGTTAACCCCTCCAAGAGACTAACACATGTAGTCATGTATGTTACTTATTCCTTGTTTCAGGTGTCATAGCTAGAGATATGAGGCGCATGACTATGCGTGTGTGAGTGGTGAGTGGGGGGTAGGCTATGCCGCCTTGACTGTGTGTGTTTTCTACTTTAGTTGCCCGAGTAAAACACTAGAGTTGTTCAGAAAACTCCAAAGGTTGCCCGCTAAATAATGTCATCACGATCACAGGCACCAACAAAACTGGTAGGAAGTTGCTTCTTTTTGAATAGTAGGACAAAAGAAATGCTTTAATAATTCTGCAATTTTTTGTTGTAGAAAAAAATAGGTCATAAGTTTGCGTGTAGAAAGTTTGATCGCATTTGAATTGAACAAGCTTGCTTACATTTTTGCATGGACAAAGTTGCTTATAGCACACATTATAGTTGCTTTAAACCAGTATGCTTATTGCTAGGAGAAGGGATACATATGTGGGAGGGATGCATGGCTTATATTTTGCTTGTATAAATTGTGTTTTTCCATTTTTGCATGGATAAAGTTGCTAACAACACATGTAATGGAACATGTACAATGGGGAGACATGATGGAACTGATGATGTCAAGAAGCCCTACCACAACTGATAGTTGACTAAGATGTGCACAGGAGTAAAGTTGCTTCAAGTTTTTCAAGGACAACACACCCATAGTGTCTATTTATTTTGGAAATGCAATTAGTTGCTTTATATTTCAAACAAGACTTGCTTACAGTTTGCAAGCTGGAGTTTGCAAACTTCCTGCTGAAAATGTAATTAGTAGTTTTTCTACTACCTTTAGGAAATGGAATCGGTGTTTTTGCTTGGAGACTGTACTGATTTTTACCATCAGGAATTTTTTGTTGCATTCTAGTTGTTTCACTTTTTACCACGAGTTGCCTACAATTACAAGTAAAGTTGCTTCAAAATTCAACCTAGAGTTGTTTTTTTGGAAAAGTCTATTAGGGGACTGGGGTACCTGATTGTTCTCGTGCAATCTATGTATGCCTCTTATCCACGTGCTTTTGTGTAAAAACGAGAGGGGGAGGGAGGAGAGGGTGCAAAGTTGCTCACCTTTTTTACGAAGACGAGTTATAACTGAAGAAATAGGGGTCCGTGCTTGATCCGTGAAGGCTCCATGCATGCTTCTCCTTTTTCTGACGGTGGAGGAAAGCTTCATATCTGAAGTAATGGAGAAGAAAAGGAAGGATCTAGAGGTGGGCGAGGGGGGTTGGCGGTGTTGGGGAACGTAGTAATTTCAAAAAATTCCTACGCACACACAGGATCATGGTGATGCATAGCAACGAGAGAGGAGAGTGTGTCCACGTACCCTCGTAGACCGAAAGCGAAAGCGTTAGCACAACGCGGTTGATGTAGTCGTACGTCTTCATGATCCGACCGATCCAAGTAACGAACGCACGGCACCTCCGAGTTCAGCACACGTTCAACTCGATGACGTCCCGCGAGCTCCGATCCAGCAAAGCTTCACAGGAGAGTTTTGTCAGCACGACGACGTGGTGACGGTGATGATGATGCTACCGACGCAGGGCTTCGCCTAAGCACCGCTACGATATGATCGAGGTGGATTATGGTGGAGGGGGGCACCGCACACGGCTAAGAGATCAATGATCAATTGTTTTGTCTATGGGGTGCCCCCTGGCCACGTATATAAAGGATGGAGGGGAGGAGGCCGGCCCCCTATGGGTGGCGCACCAAGTAGGGGACTCCTACTAGGAATCCTACTCCTAGTAGGAGTCCACCAAGAGGGGAAGGAAGAGGGGAAGAGGGAGAAGGAAAGAGGGGTGTTGCGCCCCCCAATCCCTTGTCCAATTCGGACCAGCAAGGGGAGGGGCGCAGCAGCCCCAGCGGCCTGCTCCTCTCTTTCCCGTATGGCCCAATAAGGCCCATAACTTCCCCTGGTGAATTCCCGTAATTCCCCGGTACTCCGAAAAATACCCGAATCACTCGGAACCTTTCCGACGTCCGAATATAGCCTTCCAATATATCGATCTTTACCTCTCGGACATTCCGAGACTCCTCGTCATGTCCATGATCTCATGCGGGACTCCGAACAACTTCGGTACATCAAAACACAAAAACTCATAATACCGATCGTCACCGAACTTTAAGCGTGCGGACCCTACGGGTTTGAGAACTATGTAGACATGACCGAGACACGTCTCCGGTCAATAACCAATAGCGGAACCTGGATGCTCATAATGGCTCCCACATATTCTACGAAGATCTTTATCGGTCAAACCGTATAACAACATACGTTGTTCCCTTTGTCATCGGTATGTTACTTGCCCGAGATTCGATCGTCGGTATCTCAATACCTAGTTCAATCTCGTTACCGGCAAGTCTCTTTACTCGTTCTGTAATACATCATCCCGTAACTAACTCATTAGTTACAATGCTTGCAAGGCTTATAGTGATGTGCATTACCGAGTGGGCCCAGAGATACCTCTCCGACAATCGGAGTGACAAATCCTAATCTCGAAATACGCCAACTCAACAAGTACCTTCGGAGACACCTGTAGAGCACCTTTATAATCACCCAGTTACGTTGTGACGTTTGGCAGCACACAAAGTGTTCCTCCGGTAAACGGGAGCTGCATAATCTCATAGTCATAGGAACATGTATAAGTCATGAAGAAAGCAATAGCAACATACTAAACGATCAAGTGCTAAGCTAACGGAATGGGTCAAGTCAATCACATCATTCTCCTAATGATGTGATCCCGTTAATCAAATGACAACTCATGTCTATGGTTAGGAAACATAACCATCTTTGATCAACGAGCTAGTCAAGTAGAGGCATACTAGTGACACTCTGTTTGTCTATGTATTCACACATGTATTATGTTTCCGATTAATACAATTCTAGCATGAATAATAAACATTTATCATGAAATAAGGAAATAAATAATAACTTTATTATTGCCTCTAGGGCATATTTCCTTCAGTCTCCCACTTGCACTAGAGTCAATAATCCAGTTCACATCGCCATGTGATTTAACACCAACAGTTCACATCACCATGTGATTAATATCCATAGTTCACATTGTCATGTGACCAACACCCAAAGGGTTTACTAGAGTCAATAATCTAGTTCACATCGCCATGTGATTAGCACCCAAAGAGTACTAAGGTGTGATCATGTTTTGCTTGTGAGAGAAGTTTAGTCAATGGGTCTGCCAAATTCAGATCCGTATGTATTTTGCAAATTTCTATATCAACAATGCTCCGCACGGAGCTACTCTAGCTAATTGCTCCCACTTTCAATATGTATCCAGATTGAGACTTAGAGTCATCTGGATCAGTGTCAAAACTTGTATCGATGTGACCCTTTACGATGAACCTTTTGGCACCTCCATAATCGAGAAACATATCCTTATTCCACTAAGGATAATTTTGACCGCTGTCCAGTGATCTACTCCTAGATCACTATTGTACTCCCTTGCCAAACTCAATGTAGGGTATACAATAGATCTGTTACATAGCATAGCATACTTTATAGAACCTATGACTGAGGCATAGGGAATGACTTTTCATTCTCTTTCTATTTTCTGTCGTGGTCGGGTTTTGAGTCTTCACTCAACTTCACACATTAAAACACAGGCAAGAACTTCTTCTTTGACTGTTCCATTTTGAACTACTTCAAAATCTTTGTCAAGGTATGTACTCATTGAAAAATCTTATCAAGCATCTTGATCTATCTCTATAGATCTTGATGCTCAATATGTAAGCAGCTTCACCGAGGTCTTTCTTTGAAAAACTCCTTTCAAATACTCCTTTATGCTTTCCAGAAAATTCTACATTATTTCCGATCAACAATATGTCATTCACATATACTTATCAGAAATGCTGTAGTGCTCCCACTCACTTTCTTGTAAATACAGGCTTCATCGCAAGTCTGTATAAAACTATATGCTTTGATCAACTCATCAAAGCGTATATTCCAACTCCGAGATGCTTGCACCAGTCCATAGATGGATCGCTGGAGCTTGCACACTTTGTTAGCATCCTTTGGATCGATAAAACCTTCAGGTTGCATCATATACAACTCTTCTTCCAGAAATCCATTCAGGAATGCAGTCTTTACATCCATTTGCCAAATTTCATAATCATAAAATGCGGCAATTGCTAACATGATTCGGACGGACTTAAGCATCGCTACGGGTGAGAAAGTCTCATCGTAGTCAACTCCTTGAACTTTGTCAACAACCTTTTTCGACAAGTCTAGCTTTGTGGATAGTAACACTACTATCAGCGTCCGTCTTCCTCTTGAAGATCCATTTATTTTCTATAGCTTGCCGATCATCGGGCAAGTCAACCAAAGTCCATACTTTGTTCTCATACATGGATCCCATCTCAGATTTCATGGCCTCAAGCCATTTCGCGGAATCTGGGCTCATCATCGCTTCCTCATAGTTCGTAGGTTCGTCATGGTCTAGTAACATGACCTCCAGAACAGGATTACCGTACCACTCGGGTGCGGATCTTACTCTGGTTGACCTACGAGGTTCGGTAGTAACTTCGTCTGAAGTTTCATGATCATCATCATTAGCTTCCTCACTAATTGGTGTAGAAGTCACAGGAACCGGTTTCTGTGATGAACTACTTTCCAATAAGGGAGCAGGTACAGTTACCTCATCAAGTTCTACTTTCCTCCCACTCACTTCTTTCGAGAGAAACTCCTTCTCTAGAAAGGATCCATTCTTAGCAATGAAAGTCTTGCCTTCGGATCTGTGATAGAAGGTGTACCCAACTGTCTCTTTTGGGTATCCTATGAAGACACATTTCTTCGACTTGGGTTCGAGCTTATCAGGTTGAAGCTTTTTCACATAAGCATCGCAGCCCCAAACTTTAAGAAACGACAACTTTGATTTCTTGCCAAACCACAGTTCATAAGGAGTCGTCTCAACGGATTTAGATGGTGCCCTATTTAACGTGAATGCAGCCGTCTCTAAAGCATAACCCCAAAACGATAGCGGTAAATCAGTAAGAGACATCATAGATCGCACCATATCTAGTAAAGTACGATTACGACGTTCGGACACACCATTACGCTGTGGTGTTCCGGGTGGCGTGAGTTGCGAAACTATTCCGCTTTGTTTCAAATGTACACCAAACTCGTAACTCAAATATTCTCCTCCACGATTAGATCATAGAAACTTTATTTTCTTGTTACGATGATTTTCCACTTCACTCTGAAATTCTTTGAACTTTTCAAATGTTTCAGACTTATGTTTCATTAAGTAGATATACCCATATCTGCTCAAATCATCTGTGAAGGTGAGAAAATAACGATACCCGCCGCGAGCCTCAACATTCATTGGACCACATACATCAGTATGTATGATTTCCAACAAATCTGTTGCTCGCTCCATAGTTCCGGAGAACGGCGTTTTAGTCATCTTGCACATGAGGCATGGTTCGCAAGTACCAAGTGATTCATAATCAAGTGATTCCAAAAGTCCATCGGAATGGAGTTTCTTCATGCGCTTTTACACCAATATGACCTAAACGGCAGTGCCACAAATAAGTTGCACTATCATTATCAACTCTGCATCTTTTGGCTTCAACATTATGAATATGTGTATCACTACGATCGAGATTCAATAAACCATTTATATTGAGTGTATGACCATAGAAGGTTTTATTCATTTAAACAGAACAACAATTATTCTCTGACTTAAATGAATAACCATATCACAATAAACATGATCCAATCATATTCATGCTCAACGCAAATACCAAATAACATTTATTTAGGTCCAACACTAATCTCGAAGGTAGAGGGAGTGTGCGATGGTGATCTTATCAACCTTGGAATCACTTCCAACACACATCGTCACCTCGTCATTAACTAGTCTCTGTTCATTTTGCAACTCCTGTTTCGAGTTACTAATGTTTAGCAACTGAACTAGTATCAAATACCCAGGGGCTACTATGAACACTAGTAAAATACACATCAATAACATGTATATCAAATATACTTTTGTTCACTTTGCCATCCTTCTTATCCGCCAAATACTTGGGGCAGTTCCGCTTCCAGTGACCAGTCCCTTTGCAGTAGAAGCACTCAGTTTCAGGCTTAGGTCCAGACTTGGACTTCTTCCCGGGAGTAGCAACTTGCTTGCTATTCTTCTTGAAGTTCCTCTTCTTTCCTTTGCCCTTTTCTTGAAACTAGTGGTCTTGTTAACCATCAACACTTGATGCTCTTTCTTGATTTCTACCTTCGTTGATTTCGGCATCACGAAGAGCTCGGGAATCGTTTTTGTCATCCCTTGCATATTATAGTTCATCACGAAGTTCCAGTAACTTGGTGATAGTGACTAGAGAATTCTGTCAATTACTATCTTATCCGGAAGATCAACTCCCACTTGATTCAAGCAACTGTAGTACTCAGACATTCTGAGCACATGCTCACTGATTGAGCTATTCTCCTCCATCTTGTAGGCAAAGTACTTGTCAGAGGTCTCATACCTCTCGACACGGGCATGAGTCTGAAATACCAATTTCATCTCTTTCGAACATCTCATATGCTCCGTGGCGTTCAAAACGTTTTTGAAGTCCCGATTCTAAGCCGTAAATCATGGCGCACTAAACTATCAAGTAGTCATCACATCGAGCTTGCTAAACATTCATAACGTTTGCATCTGCTCCTGCAATAGGTCTGTCACCTAGCGGTGCATCAAGGACATAATTCTTCTGTGCAGCAATGAGGATAATCCTCAGATCACGGAACCAGTCCGCATCATTGCTACTATCATCTTTCAACTTAGTTTTCTCCAGGAACAAATCAAAAATAAAACAGTGGAGCTATACACGAGCTATTGATCTACAACATAATTTGCAAATACTACCAGGACTAAGTTCATGATAAATTAAAGTTCAATTAATCATATTACTCCAGAACTCCCACTTAGATAGACATCTCTCTAATCATCTAAGTGATCACGTGATCCAAATCAACTAAACCATAACCGATCATCACGTGAAATGGAGTAGTTTTCAATGGTGAACATCACTATGTTGATCATATCTACTATATGATTCACGCTTGACCTTTCGGTCTCAGTGTTCCAAGGCCATATCTGCATATGCTAGGCTCGTCAAGTTTAACCCGAGTATTCTGCGTGTGCAAAACTGGCTTGCACCCGTTGTAGATGAACGTTGAGCTTATCACACCCGATCATCACGTGGTGTCTCGGCACGACGAACTTTGGCAACGGTGCATACTCAGGGAGAACACTTTTACCTTGAAATTTAGTGAGAGATCATCTTATAATGCTACCGTCAAACAAAGCAAAATAAGATGCATAAAGGATAAACATCACATGAAATCAATATAAGTGATATGATATGGCCATCATCATCTTGTGCTTGTGATCTCCATCTCCGAAGCACCGTCATGATCACCATCGTTACTGGCGCGACACCTTGATCTCCATCGTAGCATCGTTGTCGTCTCACCAACTATTGCTTCTATGACTATCGCTACCGCTTAGTGATAAAGTAAAGCAATTACAGGGCGATTGCATTGCATACAATAAAGCGACAACCATATGGCTCCTGCCAGTTGCCGATAACTCAGTTACAAAACATGATCATCTCATACAATAAAATATAGCATCATGTCTTGACCATATCACATCACAGCATGCCCTGCAAAAACAAGTTAGACATCCTCTACTTTGTTGTTGCAAGTTTTACGTGGCTGCTACAGGCTGAGCAAGAACCATTCTTACCTACGCATCAAAACCACAACGATGGTTCGTCAAGTTAGTGCTGTTTTAACCTTCACAAGGACCGGGTGTAGCCACACTCGGTTCAACTAAAGTTGGAGAAACTGACACCCGCTAGTCACCTGTGTGCAAAGCACGGAGGTAAAACCAGTCTCGCGTAAGCGTACGCGTAATGTCGGTCCGGGCCGCTTCATCCAACAATACCGCCGAACCAAAGTGTGACATGCTGGTAAGCAGTATGACTTGTATCGCCCACAACTCACTTGTGCTCTACTCGTGCATATAACATCTACGCATAAAACCTGGCTCGGATGCCACTGTTGGGGAACGTAGTAATTTCAAAAATTTCCTACGCACACATAGGATCATGGTGATGCATAGCAATGAGAGGGGAGAGTGTGTCCACGTACCCTCGTAGACCGAAAGCGAAAGCGTTAGCACAACGTGGTTGATGTAGTCGTACATCTTCACGATCCGACCGATCCAAGTACCGAACGCACGGCACCTCCGAGTTCAGCACACGTTCAACTCGATGACGTCCCGCGAGCTCCGATCCAGCAAAGCTTCACAGGAGAGTTTCGTCAGCACGACGACGTGGTGACGGTGATGATGATGCTACCGACGCAGGGCTTCGCCTAAGCACCGCTACGATATGATCGAGGTGGATTATGGTGGAGGGGGGCACCGCACACGGCTAAGAGATCAATGATCAATTGTTTTGTCTATGGGGTGCCCCCTGGCCACGTATATAAAGGATGGAGGGGAGGAGGCCGGCCCCCTATGGGTGGCGCACCAAGTAGGGGACTCCTACTAGGAATCCTACTCCTAGTAGGAGTCTACCAAGAGGGGAAGGAAGAGGGGAAGAGGGAGAAGGAAAGAGGGGTGTTGCGCCCCCCAATCCCTTGTCCAATTCGGACCAGCAAGGGGAGGGGCGCAGCAGCCCCAGCGGCCTGCTCCTCTCTTTCCCGTATGGCCCAATAAGGCCCATAACTTCCCCCGGTGAATTCCCGTAATTCCCCGGTACTCCGAAAAATACCCGAATCACTCGGAACCTTTCCGACGTCCGAATATAGCCTTCCAATATATCAATCTTTACCTCTCGGACATTCCGAGACTCCTCGTCATGTCCATGATCTCATGCGGGACTCCGAACAACTTCGGTACATCAAAACACAAAAACTCATAATACCGATCGTCACCGAACTTTAAGCGTGCGGACCCTACGGGTTCGAGAACTATGTAGACATGACCGAGACACGTCTCCGGTCAATAACCAATAGCGGAACCTGGATGCTCATATTGGCTCCCACATATTCTACGAAGATCTTTATCGGTCAAACCGCATAACAACATACGTTGTTCCCTTTGTCATCGGTATGTTACTTGCCCGAGATTCGATCGTCGGTATCTCAATACCTAGTTCAATCTCGTTACCGGCAAGTCTCTTTACTCGTTCCGTAATACATCATCCCGCAACTAACTCATTAGTTACAATGCTTGCAAGGCTTATAGTGGTATGCATTACCGAGTGGGCCCAGAGATACCTCTCCGACAATCGGAGTGACAAATCCTAATCTCGAAATACGCCAACTCAACAAGTACCTTCGGAGACACCTGTAGAGCACCTTTATAATCACCCAGTTATGTTGTGATGTTTGGCAGCACACAAAGTGTTCCTCCGGTAAATGGGAGTTGCATAATCTCATAGTCATAGGAACATGTATAAGTCATGAAGAAAGCAATAGCAACATACTAAACGATCAAGTGCTAAGCTAACGGAATGGGTCAAGTCAATCACATCATTCTCCTAATGATGTGATCCCGTTAATCAAATGACAACTCATGTCTATGGTTAGGAAACATAACCATCTTTGATCAACGAGCTAGTCAAGTAGAGGCATACTAGTGACACTCTGTTTGTCTATGTATTCACACATGTATTATGTTTCCGGTTAATACAATTCTAGCATGAATAATAAACATTTATCATGAAATAAGGAAATAAATAATAACTTTATTATTGCCTCTAGGGCATATTTCCTTCAGGCGGAGGGGGGATGGGGCGCTGGATGGTGAGGTGAGACACTCAACATGGTTCCTGCTATTTTTGGATGGCTATTTTTTTTTAATAATACATTTTTATATTAATTTTCATAAATATTACGCTGGATAAAAAATTCAAAAATAATACACCGTCGGCCCGCTGCAGGCCGACTGGGTCTACTCGGCCCACAGCAGGCTGATTGGCCTCAAGTCGGCCTACAGCGGGCCAACTGGCCAGTCGGCCGGGAGGTGAGCAGCCTATCGGCCCACTGTGGGCTGACTAGGTTCTATCGGCCCACTGTGGGCTGATTGGGTCCTTTCAGCCTATTGTGGGCCGATTGGAGCTAATTCGCTCGCTGTGGGCCGACAGGTGCCCTCACACGTTTTCCCCTTATTTCCCGCCAAATTTTCTCGGGCCGCCATCTCCCGCCATATTTTCCCGCTCTCTACTTCCCGCCATATTTTCCCGCTTCGGTAGTTCCCGCCATATTTTCCCGCTCTCTACTTCCCGCCATATTTTCCCGCTTCGGTAGTTCCCGCCATATGTTCCCGCCACATTTTTCCCACTTTCTTAGTTCCCGCCATTTTTTCCCGCTATCAAGTTCCTGCCATTTTTTCTCGCTCTCTAGTTCCTGCCAGTGTCTCCCTCCCGCCTTTCTTTGTGCTCTCAACCTATAAAACACCCTCGGCAGTAACGTGGGTAAGCAGTCTAGCGTAGTCTCGTATTGTCGCCATATTTTCCCACTTTGCTCATTCTCGCCATATATTCCCGCTCTCTAGTTCTCGCCAAGATGTTCGGATATCCTTTTGATCATAGTTTTCACCCTAGTATGTCCAAATGTCTTCTGGATTTAGCCGCCGATTTTAGGGTAGACAACATATTAGTTCCGTGGGACAAACTCATCAGCACTGACACCCTACTGAATGAGCTGGCTCACGCATTAAGTAGGTGCGGGTGGCCTTCCAGGACCTTTAAGGAGATACGGGAAGAACTTCTGAGGTTGCAGGGAAGATGGATGAAGCAACAATCTAAGGGTGAAGCATACCTAAAGTTTCCAGCAAAACATACTTTTTTATGGACTGACGACAGCGAGGATGAAGACGATATCTTCATGCCGCCGCTTCCGGGTTCTGCATATTCGAAGGGCAAGAGTTCTTCATCGTCAAAGGGCAAAAGTTCATCATCGAAGGGCAAGTGTTCTGCATCGTCGAAAGGCAAGAGTTCTTCATCGTCAAAGGGCAAGAGTTCTTCATCGTCGAAGGGCAAGAGTTCTTCATGGGCGAAGGGCAAGAGTTCTGCATCGATGGAGGATGACGATGATGACTTCATGTAGTTTTTATGTTGTATGTTGTAAGTTAAGTCATATGTACCGTTTAATTTAGATGTAGTTCTATCTAGTTGTTTGTAGTGTCTTATTGTAGGAGCATTATGTTCTATCTAAATATGATGTTGTATTTCGGATAACAGAGTAATAAATAGAGTAGGCATATGTCTCATACATAAGTACATAGTCATTTGTCGCATACATAGAATAGACATAAGTCTCATACAGAAGTAGATGGTCATGTCTCTACTGATAGATAGAAGCATCACTGACGACGTCTGCCCTAGTGCGGAGGCTGATCTTGAGGCGGCGTCCATCCCAACCTGTTGGGTGCCCTAACCTGGCGAGGAGGAATCTCAGACTCACCCTGGTCATACTGTGTATCCTGTGTGGGGCCAGGTGGAGGAGTCGAGAACATGTTCATCCACTTGGTGTGCTGCGACATCTGAGCCTGTATGTTGTCCTCAAGATGTTGATCACTTCCCCACGTATCATGTGATGCCGACATAGACGCATGATATCCGTAGGCTCCTGCACGATGAACGTTAAGTCATGAAGAATGAGGTCGCCTCAACTAATATTGAAAACAATAAATATGAAGAGACATACCTGCTGGTTGTGACGGCTGCTCTGGCTGAAACACGAAGCTCGACGAGGGACCCTGCTGCTGTGGAGAAAACACGAAGCTCGACGAGGGACCCTGCTGCTATGGAGAAAACACGAAGCTTGGCGTGGGACCATAGTGCTGTGGGTGCTGCCACGTCGAACTGCCAGGTTGGTCAGGAGGGCATGGCCTGGACGTCGGCTGATGTGCTAGACGTGGGCGTGGTTGTTGTCGGTGCGTGGAGTGACGTGGGTGCTGCTACTGCTGTTGCTGGTGCTGAACAACGTCGCTTCTCCGGGTGCACGTGATAGCCTCGTAGACAGCCCGTATCTTGTTCTGCATGCGTTCCAAGAAGGGTTGTAGCACAGGCCGGTGTTGAAGAAGAGGTCCAGACGACAGTGATCGTCCAAAGGTGGTCACGTCGTCGTATAGTTCGTGTGTCAAGCGAGCCTGAAAATTTTCATGACGATTATTAAGTATGCACGTCAAAGTATGTCACAACTTTACTTAAAGAAAATATATCTTACCGTGTACTGCCTAGAGCCCGAAGTATCATAGCTCGGGTACATATCCGACGGAGTAGGGTCAGGTATCTCCTCTGGGTGAGAGTGCTCAATGATGCGTAACCGTGTTCCGGTCATGTAACGCCGCAAATAGAGATTGAATTCATTGAGATCAAAATTGTGATTCACGTGCCATAGATGTGTGTTTGTTGTCTCTCATTCTGTAACATACGGCTCTAGTCTAACTAGCCAGTCAGCAGTTGTCCTATTCATGCCATTCCTCGTCATCCTAAAATTGTGGTGTGTGTTCAACAATTACGTAATGCTTCGAATGGATTACTGTCAAAGATAATGCAACATTGAAAAACTGGTTAATACCTGTGGATGTGTGCTGGCACCGGGTTCTCTGTAGGGGGAGGCAGCTCCAACTGCAGAAGACCAAATTGTCTCATAACCCTTTGTTGTGCCATCTCCTCGACGAAGATATCAAAGATGATCTTCGATTTCATCATCCAGTAATCTTGGTCCCTTGTGCATAGCACAGACATACCACCGGGGTATCTTGCATGTATGGGTGCTTCCGTGTAGGGCTGCCAGATGACCCCAGTGTACGTATCGAACTGCTCGTTCAATGCCGTGTATGCCTTCCTGGTCTGATCACTAGCAAAGCATCTCTGCAGAAAACAAAAGTTAGTAGCCACTAGCATTGAACTATCTCTTGTGCACAAAAAAGTTGCATTAAACTATAACACGATACATACCTCGCCACGTGTCCAACACAGACCGAAAGTAGGCATGTCGATGCCGTCAGCATCAAACATGGCATCTATAGGCTGATGAACACGTACATCTGGTCGCCCTATAGAGAACCTCTCCCACGACCACAGCTGTAGGAATAGAGGGCATCCAAGAAGGGCTGGCTTTGTCGATGAAAGCTGGCAGCCGTTGCACATACCTCGGTATGTAGCCGCTAAGACCGCCGAACCCCAACTCCTCTATCTGATCTGATCTGCCGTCTCAGCGCTCGCTATCTCGAGTGCCATAGGGATGTAGAGAGCACTAATAGTGGTGACATGGTTCTTTGTGAACATCACCTTGCCGAAAAGCCACATTAAGTAGGCCTCCAGGCTCCGAGTGATCTGTTCCGCACTCAACGGCGCCGGGAACTTCTGGATCTGCATTAAGCAAAGACAAATATTTAGTAAGCCACAGGTATCTTCTGTAAAACCATTTGCATGATAACTTGAAGATAATAGGTAGGGGAACTAACCTGAAAATTGAGCAACCAATCATACTTAGGTCCGTGATGCTCCCATACCGGATCCGGAGCATCCGGAAAAACACCATGAAAACGTTGTGTAAGACCGAGCTCCCAACCAGCCGGTGCGTCCAACGGTCCTATGGCATGACCTGCCAACGGTAGTCCCAGCAAAAGTGACACATCCTCTAGAGTAGGAGCCATCTCTCCCCACCGGAAGTGAAACGTGTGGGTCTCTGGCCTCCAACGGTCCACTAAGCAGCTCAACAAGGAGGAGTTGATGGCGAGGCGTTTGCAGCCCGGGATAGACTCAACCAGACGCGTGAAAGGTAAAAGGCCGGCCCATTTCAACCTTCATGACAGAACATTTCAGTTAGTGTCTCCCATTAATATTCATGTCAGTGTGCAAATTAATAAAGCACGTACCGCTGAACCCATCCTGGGTGTATCATCCAGTTCTTCAGAGGAGTGCGAGTGACCAGAGGCTTGAGCTTTCGCTCATACCATATCGCAGCACAATGACCCCTATCAATTTCCCCATTCAGCAACCACATTCCCGCCATTCCTGCACATACCAATTTCAAACATAGTTGCCACACTTAATACAAATGTAGAACATAGTGCCACACTTAATACAAATTCAGAACATAGTGTCACACTTAATACAAATTCAGAACATAGTGTCACACTTAATACAAATTCAGAACATAGTGTCACACTTAATACAAATTTCAAACATAGTTGCCACACTTAATACAAATTCAGAACATAGTGCCACACTTAATACAAATTCAGAACATAGTGCCACACTTAATACAAATTCAGAACATGGTGCCACACTAATACAAATTTATAACATAGTACTGCTAGCTTAGCTTCTTCCTCTCCCTCTTACTCCTCTACCTCCTCTACCTCCTCTTCGTCCCCGGTTGCCTCGTCCACGACCAGTACCACTCGCAGTGACGAAAGTGGGACAATTAGTGTCCCTATGGCCAAATTCATTGCATAGAATGCATTGCCTAGTCGGACCTCCTGCTTCAGATTCATCCATATCATTCCGGATGCGCTGACACTGTCGTCTGCCTCTACTTATACGCATATACTCTGGGTTTGGAATGTTGTGAGTAAATTCACTTAGATCAGCTCCCATGTCAGTTGTTTGGACAGTACCAGGACCGTAGTAAAATTTGAACTTCACTACATCAGACATCTCGGCTCACCTAAAAAAAATTCAACAACAACAGACAAGTATTAAGCAACAACTTTAAATATCCGCACTACTAAATATTTGACATGTATATATATTACGGAATATTAACGGAGCAACTAAAAAAATTCACACACCTACAAATATATTACAAATACTTGCCGGAGCAACTCCAAATACTGACACACCTAAATATTTGACATCCACATATAGTACGGAATATTACCGGAGCAACTTCAAATTTTCACACAACTAAATAGTTGACATCTAAATATATTTACGGATACTACCGGAGCAAATAACAATAATCACACACCTAATTTATTTCACATCGAAACATATTAACGAATACTACCGGATCAACTACGAAAAATAAAATGTGTGTTGAAATATACCCTTGAAGCGTGCGAGCAAACGACGAACGGCGGCCTTCAATCACCGGAGCCGGAAACTCCACCAAACTGCCGGAGCTGCACCTCCACCACACTGCCCCAGCTTCAGCACCACCACCTCCACCTCCACCACCACCACAACCTCCTCCAATGTGCTAAAAAAAAGCTCCAAAAAATGCTCACCACGACCACCACGAGCTACCCCATCAGTAGATCGAGGTGTCCCTTGGCTCCCCTAACTATGTAGAACCCATTCACGGTGCTCAATCCTAATGGTGCTCAATCGACAAAAAACCGCCTCATTTTGGTGTATAAATTTGAGGCATTTCTTGCAAGAAAGAGGTGAAAGAAAGGAGTTGTAGCTAGCCGTGAGGAGTGGGAGAAATGAAGGAGAAAGGAGAAGGAGAGAGGAGGGAGGAGCCAGCCGCTGGGGATCCCGCACCCTGTCGACCAGCAGCGGGCCGACAGGGGCACGGGCGCGCCGACAGCCCCTCTCCTGCCTGGCCTGCTCAGCTGTCGGCCTGCGGTGGGCCAACTAAGCCCAGTCGGCCTGCGGTGGGCTGACTAGGCCCAGTTGGCCTGCAGCGGGCCGACGGTGTATTATTTTTGCAAATTATTTGTCCAGCGTAATATTTATGAAAATTAATTAAAAAATATATTATTTAAAAAAAATAGCTTTTGGATGCAAGGACGCGGGGAATATGGCCTTTTCCTTTTTGTGCATTCGGGCTAGGTGAATCGTTTTCTTTTTTTCGGCAAATCTGCTCGATTCTATCATCGGGCGCTCGCTAGCGACGTCCATTTATTTTCATCTGATCTCTTCATGCATCTACCCCACGTACGTATACATATAAAAAATTAAATATAATAACTACACAAAATTACGTTTTAACTGTACGCAGCAACACGTACGTACTCGCTGACAGCACGGCACCATATATATGCAACCTAATCCGTACGACGTACTTACTGTATACTCGGCACGGCAGTATATGCATTCACGAGACGAGGGGCAGTAGGTATCTGAAGTCGGCGTCGTATGGCTCGATCTCCACCATCTTCTCCGGCGTCGGAGGCCTGCCGCGGTGGAGGAGTTCCCTGATGGCCCTCTTGAGCTCGGGCGCCCTGGTGGCGCGCGGGAGCTGGCTGTGGACCCACTCCAGCAGCGACTCCACGTCGTCGGCGAAGCACCGCATGTGCCAGTGCAGCAGCTTGGGCAGCACGATCGTCGCCGCCGCCGCCGCGGCCTTCGACTTCGTCTTCTTCCTCCTCGCGCCGGCGACGCGGACGCACCGCTCCAGGTACTCCACCTTGGCCGCCTCCAGCTCGCTCGACACCTCCTCCGCCGTGTACACCCGGACCTGCACTTCGTACGTCGTCGATCATGTCAAGCTCAGCAAGAACAGTAATTGGCGATGGCGATCGGTCGAGCTGATACGTACGGGTGGCGAGGAGCGGCTGCCCCTGCAGAGCGCGAAGACGACGTTGGGTTCAGGGTACCCTAGCCCGTAGCAGAGCTGCATGTCCCGCTCCCCTTCCTCCATCATCGTCCCCTTCTCAGCCAATTTTCCATACATCCAAAATGTTCAGGTTAAATAATACTACTGTATAATTTGATTAATCTGTAAGATCAAGAACATCAATCCGGTTACAAATTGATGTGGAATTCGCTGGATAGATTAGTTACCTGCCTGTTGCCCTCAGCAGGGGGGTGCCTGAGGAACAGACGCTCGATCGACAGGACGCTCAGCACCCTTCCTCCGACATTCACTGAAGCCTGATTCAGCAGGGTCAGCAGCTTGTCCGGCGATGGAGGCAGACCGTGCTGAAGAAATGCCTGAAAATTTGATAACATGGCAAAATTCACAGTTCATTTCTTGACGGATTATATGTATTTATGATGCAAAGTTGCATTCACCAATTAACTGATTAATGGTGTTCAGGTGTTAGATCAGTAATCAGCTCAGCTTAAAACCGTACATGCATCACGCAGAAGTTGTAGATGTTGAGCCAGAAGGCCAGCTTCTGCTTGTTGGTCAGGAAGCTCGGATCCACGGTGCACAACTTGTTCATCAGCACTCTGAAGAAACAGAAATAAAATTTCAATACTACATTGCAATAAATTAAAATGTGTCCGTCCTCTGGCAACGACAATGATCAGGATCTCTCTCACACTCTGACCTCAAGTTCTTGATGTCAGCGAGGCACAGCTGCATGCGGCTCGCGTCGAACGAGCTCCGGGTGAACTCGACGAACCTATTGCACCGGCTGCCCGCTTCCCCTTCGTCGCCGCCGCACTCCGGTGGCGCTGCTGCACGGCTCTTGACGGAGCGGATGGGCGGCGCCGCACCGTCGCTCGACGACGACGACGACAACTTGGGGGCGAGGCTTCTGGAGGAGCCTATGCAGGAGGTGATGTTGAGCTTGGGCGCGCTGCTCAGCTCCAGCTCTGAGTCTGCATGATTCGTTGTCTTGCTCAGCTTGTGGAAGATGGTCACCGTCAGCTTGATGAGCTCCTCTGATAGCTTGTTTGGACTGCTCGAGCAGATTCTCCTTTCTGGGGGTTTGAGATTTTCAAAAGAGTGGCTGCTTCTTCTGCTCTGATCAGTCTCATCCCCTATCCAAAGATTTCAAAATCAGAATTAATTTGTTTTTCTTTTTTTAGAATTTACGAGTTGTTGTTGTTGCTACTGTTGTTCACAATGTTCAGAGTAAACTACTGTATATATTAGGCCAATAGAAACCCTTCTGTTAGCAAACTTATAGAAAATGTAGTAATTTAGAGTGAAATATATATATTTGACCACTTGAACCAGCAAGCCGCACTGCAAGAACAATTTAAGCAACCTACAAATTCTGCAACTGCATCTGCTGAACATTTCATTTCATCTGTACCTTGTGAAGATACAGACCCAGCAGAGGCCTTGCTCTCACGCTCGAGACCTCCTCCATCGCCACCGCCGCCGCCTGGACCAGGCAGCCTTGGGAGCTGCTCGCCGCCATGGAGCTCCCTCCGGCCAATGGAGTGCCGGCCCGGCGGCCAATCCTGCTGCCGCTGCCGCTGCTGCTGCTGAAGAATGCAGTGGTGGGTCCAGTTGCGCTCCCGGAGGAGGCGCGTCCGCAGGTCGTCGACCTTCTTCTCGAGGTAGAATATCTCGTCCTCCACGATCGCCAGCTCCGCGAGGAGCCCCCTGATCTGCAACGAGAATCGATCTGATTACCAACACTTGCAGAGTGATCAGAACTACATATGGTTGCTATGAGCACAGATAGATTAACATGCTGCGTAATGAAGTTGCTGAAGAAATGTGTATATGGACTGCAGTTTGATCAGAGAAGAGAAGGAATTTGCAGTTTACAGAATGTGGCTACTTAGTTAAGTTACCACTTTACTGAAGCGAACCGTACAGGTGCAGTCAAGTGATTTGTCAGGTACGAGAAGGCAGGAAGGAATCCTAGGACATGAGGTGTGGCGGATAATGGGGGATGGTTATGTGCGGTGCGGACAAATCTGGCATTGTGGCGTGCAATTTGGAAATAGTAGTCCTTTGGGTATCCTCCTGTGACTCCTGTCGAGCTAGATGTCCATATGCCACACAGCATTCATCCGTCCGTCCATAGAACTGTTTTTCGTAAGCTAGCTATATATAATACCGCAGACAAACAGACAACGAGGTAGTAGCAGAGACATGATCATGACCGACTGTCAATTGATGTTGCATCTGCACTTGCACCGTTAATCTATTACCCTTGAATAGTTATATGGCCTTCAAGTCTCTACAGTTCAGAGTTGGGACTGAATGTCTGGAGCACTTTTACACTTTTTATTACATTCGGTGCAGCTTCGAAGAAATTTGCAAGTCAGTAACCGAGTAAACTGAGAAAATGAGCTTGTCCGAAAATGAAATTGACAAACATGGCGTGTGCAAGGATCCGCATATGGAGTGGGACTGAGAATAAAGTAAATTCAGTAGTACTCTACTCACTACTCGGTACAATTGCAGTATTACCTTGGCCGGAACGAGGTGGGCGGAGAGGCAGCAGCGGCAGGAGGCGACGTCGCGGCTGGCCTGGAGCGAGCAGCGGAGGACCCGGCTGAGGCGCTCCTCCTTGGCCAGCACCGCCTCCAGCTCCGACACCTCCAGCCGGAGCTCCTCCGCCCTGCACCGCTGCTCCTCCCCCTCGCCATCCATCAGAAAGTACATGAGCTTCATCTTGCCCCGCGGCGGCCTCCTTCTTAAACCCGCCACCGCTCGCCTCCGGTGGAGGCGCAGGGAGTAACAGCTGGCCCGTGATGATGGCGTCGGTGGCGGCGGCGGCGTCGGCGACCCCATTCAATCGCGCTGTCAAGCAAGCCACGGGTTGCCGCTCGGAGAGGGGGCACACGACTGGCTAGGGAATAGGGATAGAGGTGGAGGACAGGAGGAGGACGGAGGCGATCGCATTCGCATTCGCATGTGATGCGAGGACGGGCAGAGGCTTCACGGAAACGGGCGGCGTCGGCGCACGCATGGAACGCATATGAGCGGCTTCAATTCCCGGGCGGTTGCGCTTGCGCATACGGCTGCGAATTTATGCCCGTGAGTCCGTGATCCGTCTTCTTCAGCTTTAGTCCTTATATTACTACTACTACCGAAGTTTTTCCTTGCCCAGGCGAAAACCCTACTGTTTCCCCTACGAAACGAGGCCTTTTTCGACCTCGCGTTCCAAACAGAGCACTGTGCAGCTCAACGTCCGTATTGCCGTGCCAGAGGAAATTTCGTGCCCACGTCGTACAAATCTGGCCATCGGTCCGTGCAAATAATATTTTGGTGTTTCTCATGTGTGACACAAAACGTTGCAAAGAGATTTACCATTTTTGTTTTCCACGCGCAAAGCACCAAAGAATTTTTTGCTCTTGTGTCCAAAATAAATTCACTGCATGCTTGTCAGCTCAGCGTCCGTATTGCCATCACAGAGAAAATTTTGCACGCACGATCATTTTTGTTCAAGGGTTGAGTCTATCGTTAGGTGTAGTAAGGGCTAAAATGTAAAACAGAGGAGTGTGCATGTTGTGCATGTATACAGTGTGCATGGAGAAAGAAGAATGAATAAGAAAGATAGCAGAACTTACCTAAACTCTCCTCTAACACGTGACATATGTGGTAAGTAATCCGAACAATTCAAAAAAAAAACATGAACTCTCCTCTCTCTCATCTTCTCCACCTGCTAGTTGCGCTCAAGAAATTCTGAAGGATTAGCTACTCAATCAACATGGTATTAATGCCTCCATTCAGGGAGCTCGGCCGATGTCTGACATGAGGGCATCCACACGGCGCTCAGGGTCCTGGAGGCACGGGGAACGGATCTTGTACAAGAGGTCAATCTGGGGCGATTCGAGGTGCATCTGCAACAAGGAGGTTGGATCGGGGCTGATTCATTTGATCCAAGGAGAGATACCCTTGTTCCCTTGGTGAAACTGTTGGATTCGTGGAGGATTGGAGAGATAGGGAATCTGGTGGAGGTTGAGGATACTCTTGTTTGGTTGTTCCCTTGGTGAAACTGTTGGTTTCATGGGGGATTGAAGAGATAGGGAATCTGGTCGAGGTTGAGGAATAATGCGTAGAAAGAACTATGGAAGAACCTAGACAAGAGGTGGTGGCAAATGTAATGGCTAGGGAACTTGCAGTCGTACTACAGGCAACGGATGAGAGGTATAGGTCACTCTTTAATGCTATTGGCAAACATACGAGCAACAGTGCTAGATTGGAGCCATAGACTAAGGACGATGTACATCCTCTTCAAACGCCACATCTGAAACTCGAAGGATCAGAGAGCTATGCCAGTTTGACTTAGCATGCTGAGACCATTCTAGTGTCTCGAAACCTCGAGGGATATGTTCTTGGGACCGTGAAGAAGCCTAAGGGTGAAGAATCTAAGGAAGGGCAAAGATGGAAAATGTTGAATGCCCTGGTGAGAGCTTGGTTGCTTAGTTCACTGTCATCGCAGATTGCAAAACAAGTTGAAAGGATAAAGGAAGCCTCAAAGATCTGGAGGCTCTTGAAGGGAACCTACTCTGGTGCAGGGAACGAAATGCTAGTGTGTAGGGTGCAAAAAAAATGCAAGAATTAACACAAGGGGAAAGAGAAGTGGTGGATTATGTGTCTGAGCTTAAGAAGAGGTGGAGCAGCCTGGATTTCAATGATCCAGTGGAATTGGAATGTGGAAAATATTCTGATAAATATAAAAAATGGACAGAAAGAAAGCGGGTCGGAGATTATTAATTGTAATGGTTTAAATCCAAGGTTTGAGAACAAGAGGGTGCCATTGTATGGTAGTGGAAAGGTGTCTGGTCTTGAGCAGGTCATTTCAGCTATAATCAGCGAAGAGACTATGCTAAAATTAGAGGCAGGGGGAGCATGTCTACCATCTCAACGGCGTTATGTACTCCTAGTTACTGATGGAAATAACATGTTTCAGAGGTCAAGTTTCAGTGGCAATGACAGAAGATGTTTTGAGTGTGGCTAGCCTAGACATGTAAAGGCTTCTTGTACAAAACTCTTCTCAGGAGGGTGTGGCAAAAATCAGTGCTGGCGAGGCAGAGGACGTGGTCGCATGATTGGTGTTAAGGGATTTGGTCGATGTGGAATGAGACCTGCTCGGAGAGCTCAGGCGTCAGCTGTTGAAAGTGAGGCCAGAGGGACTAGGATACTTGAGATGTCTATAGAGAACATGGAGAAATGGAAAAGGTTCAAGAACATGAGTCTAAATCAGAAGCCCCATGCGGAGACTACAACTACCACATCAGCTGATGCAGCTTCAGCAAATTTCGGTGGCAATATCTCTAAAACTAGAAGTTCTAATTCGGGTAATAGACCCTAGCTCATAAACACTGGTGCCTCTAGACATATGTTTGGGTGGGTAAGAGGAGGAATTTAGTTACTACACACAAAAGTTAGATGGACAGATGGTGAGATTAGTTGATGGATCGACCCAGGGTATAGTGGGTACCAGGATTGTCGAGTGTAGTCCAGCTATCTCTCTGAAATCAGTGTTGCATGTCCCCTCCTTTCCCATAAACTTTTTGTTATAAGCTGCATAACTCAAGAACTTAATTGCGCTGCTATATTTTATCCAACGTGGTGCATTTTTCTGGAACTTGGGACTGGAAGAAATCTTGGAAGGGGGGTCATGTGTGATGGATTGTATTATCTGGGTAATTACATTTCTCAAGCAGCAGTTGCAGCACTATCATACTCTCCCCTTAAGAACTCATGTTGTATCATCAACAATTTGGGCACATGTCTTCTAATAACTTCTGATTATTCCTTGCTCTGTTTAGTAAGATTAGTAAAGAGAAACTCGTATGTAATGCTTGTCACTTCGGGAAGCAGACTCGTAGCACTTATGTCTTGTCTGGTAATCGTGGCCAAGTACCTTCCGAAACAATTCATTCTGATGTCTGGTGCTCAATTGGAGTTTATTCTATTAATGGATATTGTTATTTTGTAACCTTTATTGACAGTTGCACCACAACCACTTGGGTGTATGTCTTGAGAAGTAAGGTTAAAGTGTTCGAGTGTTTCAGAGACTTTCATAATATGATCATGACACAATATGATGCTAAAGTGAAAGTATTTCGTACCGACAACGGTACTGAGTATGTGATCATACATTTGATGACTATTTATTGTCTTCGGGAATATTGCATCAGACTACATGTCATTGTACTTTGGAGGAGAATGGTTTGGCTGAAAGGAAGAACTGGCATCTTCTAGAGGTAACACGCTGCCTGATGGCAGCTGCGAATGTGCCGAAAAAATTGTGGAGTGATGCAGTAATTATAGCTGCCTATTTGATTGATAGAATGCCCTCTAGATCGTTGAATTTCAAAACTCACATACATAATTTAACTGGGAAGAACAACTATGTGGTTTCACCTAAGGTGCTTGGATGTGTGTGCTTCGTAAAGGACTACGGACCATCAATGAGCAAAATGGACTCTAAATCCCTAAAATGTGTTTTGGTGGGTTATTCTGGCAGTCAAAAGGGCTACAAATGTTGGTGTCCTTCGGGGAGGAGGATGTTCACTAGCATGGATGTTGTGTTTAGAGAAAACTAACCATTTTATGGGAATCCATTTGATTTCTCTAATGTTTTTCTTGACTCATATGCAGATGTCAATAATAATGTGTGGAGTACTCCTAGAGAGGAGTATGAAAAGATTCATATTTAGGATGTGCAAGGAATCTGATTATTGGGACAATGCATATAAGCATAACAACAAAAGAAGAAGAGGAGCCACAACATGATGCGGAGGAGTATCATGAATGCGGGGGGGGGGGGGGGGGGGTGAGCGCATGAAATCCAGATTCGGAAATTCAGAACGTGCAGGAAGAAGAAGCACATGGTTTGGTCACATAACCTCCATTATCACCAGTACAACTTATGGCTCCCTCTAGTGATGAAGCTGAAGTGGCACCTGATAAACTTTTTTTGCACAAGTGGCACCTGATAAACTGACTGCTAAATTAGATATCTATGATGTCTCTCACTTCGTTTCATGTGAATCTATTGGTTCCCAATACAGAACCTTCACAATTGGACTTGATTCTATAACAATTCCCACTGATTGGCGGGAGGCTATGAGATGTCCAGAATGTCGGCTATGCTTGAGGAAATGGTAGTGTTGGATAAAAACACTACCTCGGTAATCACTTCTCTTCCTCAATATAAAAAGGTAGTGGAAAGTAATTGGATTTTTTAAGTTAAGCAAAACTCTGAGGGCAAGGTAGAATGATATAAGACGTGTTTGATTGCAAAGGGGTATAGTCAAACCTACAGAGAAGATTATGATGAGACATTTGCCCCGGTAGCAAAGATGAATACAATTAGAGCCCAGATCTCAATAACTACAAATAAAAATTGGAAATTGTACCAGATGGATGTCAAAAACGTCTTTGTTCATGGAGATCTGCAAGAGGAAGTGTGTATGAAAATACCCCATGGTTTTCCTAGTCAAGAGATATCTAGGGAAAGTGTGGAGACTAAAGAAATCACTATATGGATTAAAACAATCACCTAGAGCATGGTTTGGGAGATTCAGAATGGAAGTATGCTCTATGGGTTACCAGCAGAGTATCGCTGGCCATACATTGTTTTTTAAGCATTTCAATCAAAAAATTACAGTTCTGACTGTTTACGTAGATGATATAGTGATCACTGGGAATGATGATGAAGAAGTGTCTTGTCGCAAGCGGATGCTTGCTAAATCCTTTGAAGTAAAAAGACCTAGGACCCCTTCACTATTCTTGGGAACTGAAGTAGCATATAACACCCAAGGTATATTTCTCTCCCAAAGAAAGTATGTTCTTGATTTATTAGCATAAACTAGTATCATTAATTGTAAACCAGCATCAACACCAACTGAAATGAATCACCGTATAGACACTGATGCTGGGATGTGATGGACAAACATAAGTACCTGAGACTGGTGGGCCGCTTAATCTATCTAACACACACAAGACCAAATATAGCATATGTGCATCGTGTAGTCAGTAGATACTTGCATGACCCTCGAAGTAATCATTGGGATACTATAAATAGAATTTTACGGTACCTGAAAAGCTATCCTGGCAAGGGTATGATGTTTTCCAAAAATTGCCACTTAAGGGTAGAAGATATGTAGATGCGGACTGGACTAGTTGTCTAGACGACAGAAAATCCACATTTGAATATTGTGTGTTCGTTAGAGGAAATTTAGCAAGCTGGAGAAGCAAAAGGCAAAATCTAGTTGCTAGATCAACAGTTGAAGTGGAGCTAAGATCTATGGTTGCAGGATTGCGTGAACTGGTCTGGGTAATGATCCTTCCAGTAGAGCTTAACCTGTTTGAGGGTGCTCCCCTCCTATTGATATAGTTAATAACCGAGTCCTTCATGAAAGAACGAAACATATAGAGATAGATAGACACTTCATAAAGGAAAAATTAGATCAATGAGTAATTCAAGTTCTGTCTGTGAAGTTAAGGGATCAGTTGGCCGATATCCTAACTAAAGGAGTTTGTAACATGACCTTTCTAAAACTTTGTAGCAAGATGAGGCTATGAGATTGAGTGCTATTGTTAGGTATAGTAAGGGCTAAAACGTAAAACAAGCGAGTTTGTGTGTTGTGGATATACGCATTGTATAGGTAGAAAGAAGAACAAATAAGAAAGATAGCAAAACTTACCTGAGCTCTCCGCTCTCCTCTTCTCACCCTGCTGGTTGCGGTCCTGATTTTCAAGCCGCAGACACGGAGAGAATTGAGTGGCTCCATGGTTTGCACTTAGGCTCAATCATTTTTCGACAAAAGGTGAATTTTATTGGTTTAAAATAGAGCATCAAGAGGATACAAACAAAATAAGCACATACACAATCTCTGCATAAATTGGAATGTATACAGCGAACACCAACATTAACACATGCACACAAAAAAACACTCCAACAAATAGCAAAAACATATAAAACAAAGCTATGCGTAGGTGAGAAGAAAAGAAAAAGGAAATCAAAGCGATCAGATCTGTGATCGGCAAACTACAACAATGACTATATCCACATCAACTATGTCATGATAGCACATGGACGACAAAAAATTTCAACAACAGCGCCTTCAGGAAGGAAACGTCGTCGTCGCTAGATCCAACCAGCCAAGATCAGATTCTAGGTTTTCACACTGAAGAAACAGTTCGAGCATATCCGAGCAATGCATTTAACAAAGTAACGATATCATAACATAGCCATTGCCAGATATAACCAACTTGGGCCAGACCTAGGCTTTCACCCTGGATCTCGAGACCAGGTGCTCCACTAGCACCACCATCGAGGTCAGTCATGTGTTGTCGCCATCATTTTTCAACGATCCCAGCACCTACACGATGCGACCGCTACCACTGCACAATCATCCCTATGCTTTAGCCGTCATACATAGTTTGCTTCTTCAGCCAAAATCAATCATCAGATCTGAAGAAAAAAAATTATTACGAAGACCTTTCGGTTGCCACCGCAATCTGCGGCGATGCGGCCGCCTCTGGCCGGACGAATTTATGCCGGTGAGTCCGTGATCCGTCATCTTCAGCTTTATACTACTACTAAAGCCTTTCTTGGCCCAGGCGAAAACCTTACTGTCTCCCCTACGAAAAGGAAGCCATTTTCGACCTTGCGTTCCGAACAGGGCACTGTGCGTGTGTTTGTCACCTGTACTGCCGTGCCACAGGAAATTTGCGTGTCCACGTCGTACATATCTGGCCATCTTGCCATCGGTCCGTGCAAATTTTTTGGTGTTTCTCATGTACAGTATGTATGACACGAACGTTGCAAAGAGATTCCACGTCGTTACCATTTTTGTTTTCATTTCAGGCGCAAAGCACCAAACAAATTATTTTCTTGTGTCCAAAAAACAAATCACTGTGTGCTTGTCAGCTCAGCGTTCGTATTGCCGTGCCAGAGAAAATTTTGTAGCCACGACCATTTTCAGGGAGAGAACTGCACCGATCCGTGCAAAGATTGGTTGCCAGCTTCACATTCATGTGACAGACGTTGAAAAAATATCTCATCATCCACACTTCCACGGTGCTAAAAGGGCGCTGCTAGGTGCCGCTCGATCGGCCCAGATGCCAGATCGGTCCCGTCTCAGACCGTTCGATCATGCACGGCGAACGCCCATGATGTACTCGCGGAACTTGGAATGCCAGGGCAACTCCAACACGCGACCTCAAATGGTCCGGTTGCGTCCAATTTAGGGGTAAAGGGACACAAAACGAGGCCCAACGCGTGGGAGCCAACGGATATATGTCCATTTTCGATCCGCTTTCTACCCATTTCCGGTCAAAATTTCAGCCATGCTTGCGTCGAAACGGACAGCGCACGGATGGGCGGGACACGCGCCCTTGTCCTCCCCTGGCCCGCCCGTTGGGGACACACACGTCCCACTTTCCCTCCATTTCACCAAAACCCTCCCACGCCCCTCTTCCCTCCCTTCCCTCCCTCCTCCATGGCCGGCGACCCAGCCGCGGCCGCTCGCCCCGCGGCGAAGAAGGGTCCCAAGAAGCCGCGGTCGGAGCTCACGCCGGCGGAGCTTGCCAAGCTCGACGCCGAATCGACCAAGAGGAGGAACTGGCGGGCAAAGGTGGCGGAGAAGAAAGCCACTACTAGCTACGCCGCCGAGGCGGGCGCCCTGCATGCCACGCAGCACCAGGCCGACGTCGACGACAAGGAGTCCATCATCGCCAAGGCGCACGCCCTCCTCATGTTAGGGTTGTCCCGACCCCCGCCGGCCATTCTCTCGGTCGCTACCATGGCCGTGGCGAGCACAGGCTCATCGCCCGTTCGTCCTCGGCAGTACTGGTCTCCGAGCTCGTTCGTCACACCAGAGACGCCCAGGTATCATGTGCTGCCGTTGCATGGCCATGGCCAGACCCGGTTCTCCACATCGCCGGACGGCAGCGTGGATGCGCCGTCCACCCCCGCCATCCCCACCGCGGGCGTCATCGACCTCAACGTGACGTCGGGGTACAGTGGCGCTGGCCAGACGTCCGATGGGACGCAAAGGAAGCAGCCCCGGTCGACTCCTACGGCCAACCTTGCCGGCGCCCGCAAGTTGTTCGATGAAATGCCACTGTCGACGCCGACGGTCAATGACCCTGACTACGCCGCTTTCATGGAGAACGTCATCTTTGAGGGCCGTGGTGAGGCCTTCAACGTCATGGAGGAGGCCGCTAAGAGGAGCAAAGAGGCTTGGCATGGAGGAGGCAGCTAAGAGGAGGAACATTGATGAGGCCGTTAAGAGGAGGAAGCTTGACATTGAGGAGGCCGCTCAATTGAAGAAGCTCGTGATCGAGGCCACCAATGCCGACACCAAAGCAAAAGAGGTGGCGCTCGTGATCATGAACATCGACAAGACCAACATGTCACCGGAGAGGAAGGCTTGGTTCATGAACCGGCAGAAGGAAAAGTTCGCCCAAGACGGCCTGAACTAGGTGAGTGGCCTCGGCCGTGGACTATGGCCGTGCATTTTGAAGGCTGGCTAGTGTGCCGGTCGCTGGCTTTGTTGTCGGCGTCAAAAACTTTCATTTTGAAGGCTGACTAGTGTGCCGGCTCCTGGCTTTGTTGTAAAAAACATGTTCATTTTAAAGGCTGGCTAGTGTGACGACCGCTGGCTTGTTACCGGCGTGAAACTAGGTGGTGGCCATTCTGTAGGCCGCTGGCTTTGTTGCCGACCGGCATGAACCTTAGCTGCTCGCGTGAACTATGGCCGCTGGTATTATGTTGCTTTGAAAAAATTGCATGCAGCCGGACAATATGCGTCGCACACAGCTGGCTCATCCACAAATCCGAACGAACACCACCCATTGTCATTCCTGGTCGGACCCAGCAAGGTCACCCACGCGTCGCAGCAAGACAGTGGCCAGGCCAAATGACCAAAACAGAAGGGCGGGGGAGCGGTCGCAGTAGTATTACGAAACAAGCTCGTCCCCCGCGTCGCCCTCCCTGGCGACACGGGGGAAACCCTAAATAGAGGCGGCTCGCCCCTCTCTCCTCCCTCCCCTCGGCTCGCCGCCGCCGGAGGAGCGGCCGACGAAGTCCGGACCGGCTCCTGTGAAGGTGGCGGCGGGGCCCTTTCCATTTTTTTTGCCTGCATGCTTGGCGCGGCGGCTGCCGGATGGCGCGGCGGCTGCCATGGACGGCGCGGGACGGGGCCAAGGTGGCGCGGGGGCTCGCGCTCGCGAATCCTGGGCGACGCGGCGGCCCTGGACGGCGCTCGGTGGGAGGCTCGCTGCGGCTGCCGGGCCAGATCTGGGCCTGGCGGGCTGGCGGCCGGTGGAGCGGGCGCGGGATGCGCGTGGTCGGTGCCTCCAGCGTGGTTCTGCTGGGTGGCGGCGCCGGTGCGCGTGGAGGTTGGGCGACACGGCGGTGAGGGGCTCCAAGCCCGATCTAAATTTGGGCGGTCCTCTGCCCAGATCTCGCTGGCCGGTGGCGCCTGGATAGGGGAGGCGGGAGCGGTGGTGCCGGTGGATGCTGGTGGGTTTCCCCTTGCAAGCGTGTGCACGTCCAGCTCCTGGAGCAGGGGCGCCGTCCAGCCTGTTGGTGCTAGAGGAGGCTCGGGCAGACCAGATCCAGCACGGAGGTCTGGTCTTTGCGCGCGGCGGTGCGAGCACGTTAAGTTTTGGCTTGGTTTTCGCTCTGTTTCGGCGTGCGGCGGTGCGGGCCGGTCAGCTATGGTTCTACTTCGGTCTTTCCTGTGCGCTGCGGTGCGAATTCTCGCCCAGATCTGCGCACGGAGCCGGAGGATGGCCGGAGTCGATTTGGTTCGCCCAGGTCCTGCGAGCGGCGGTGCGGACCGGTCAGGTTGGCGTGTGCTCGCCTAGATTCTGCGTGCGGCGGCGACTATCCCGTGTTTGGTAGTGTGTGCTTGGCCTTGTTCTGCCCGGTGGTGCTGGGTTGGTCTCGGATCCTGGATGGTTGGCGGAAGGCTTGGCTCCGGATGAAAATCCTGCATCGACCTCGTCGGTGCCGACGGTAACGGCGTTTATGGATGTCGTCTTCTTCCTTGGAGGTGCCGCCGTGGAGCTCATTGCTCTTCCTGCCTCATGGCTGAGGTCTCCGGGTGAAAACCTAAGATCTAGCGGAGCTAGATCGGATTCCGCTAGATCGGATGACGGTGGTCTTCTCGATACCACTTCCTTCTTGGAGGCGTTATCTTAGAGGCCTTGATGATGGATTCCGATGGTGTGCACGGTTGCTGGCGGATCTTGGGTTTGTGTTGGTGCCGGCGGATTTCTGTTTTCTTTCTTTTCTTTCTGCACTAGCCCTTTTGCGGTGCTTTCCTCCTTTGAAGGTGTTCTGGTTACTCTTCTTCTGATCAATGAATTTGGCAGTGCTCCTGCCAACGTTCAAAAAAAAAACAGAAGGGCGGGGGACGAGCCGTGGGACATGCGGCACGCAACAGAGTGACCAGCGCCAGCGTAACCCGCAAAAAAAAAAAACAGAGTGACCAGCGTAAGACGCAGCTGATCAGCCGATTCATCTTTATTATGTTTGCCAAAAGGAACGGCTATTGGAGAGAAAAGCAGACATGATTAAACAGCAACAAGAGCTAAAGATAATAGCTGATATATGTTCAGTAGTAAACATTATCATTATTGGCTTGCAAGCTCAAGTCAGGGGGAGGAAACACAGTAGCAGCTGCTCCACCACAAAATTACTAGCATAGTACAAATAATAAACACGAGAAAAGGAGAGTCTCTTCATCTTCGCTGTCTTGCTCCACGCCGAGAGGAGCCACATCTAGATTTTTCTTAGGCAGACTTCACGGTTGCGGCGTTGATGATGTCGATGAACTCAGGCTGCACGAGCGAGAGAACAGTGTTTAGTCATATGGGTGCAGGCAGGTCAGGCATCATGATGAATACTCTACTCTGTTTGTGTCTTGTGTTTACCTTCAAAGAAGCTCCACCAACGAGGAAACCATCGACGTCAGGCTGGGCGGCCAACTCCTTGCAGCTTGCACCAGTTACAGATCCTACAGCAACAAGGCGCGCATAATCAGAAATCAAGATGACTTGGCAGTAAATGTGTAGATGAGGAGCCATTTGTGTTCAAACAATGGGTATACATTACCTCCATAGATGATCCTCGTGGATGCAGCAACCTCGGGGCTCACATTGGTCTTGAGCCAGTCCCTCAGATTGGCATGGACCTACCAACATAGAACAAGTCCGAGTATTAGCCAATGGAAAATATGTTTGGAATCAAAGGAGCACACATCAATCTTCAAATGCATTAACACTTACTTCCTGCGCCTGAGCCGGTGTCGCAACTTTACCGGTGCCAATGGCCCACACTGGTTCGTAAGCGACGACCACATTGGTCCAGTCCTTGATCTTGTCTGTAAAACAAACAATCATCTCAGCTGACACTTTCAGGTGATATTTTAATATTCTATACAAAGTCTGCATTGGTCACAGAAAACAGGTATGGCAACCAACCATGAACAGCAGATATGAGCAATTTGTGATATGCATGTTCAAAGAAAATAGCAATGCTGAATTGATCATAATGGAAGTTGGAGAGTTTGTTTCTTCACTGTAGTCTTAAAAGTATTATCAAGATTTAACTGACGTGAAGTAAAATTATCAATGAAGAAACAAATTTAGCTAGCTTTTGCAAGCATAAACTTCATGCCAGGAAATTAAACACCCAAAGCTGAGAACATTCATCACAAACCATCAAGATCAATGGTAAGAGAATTAAAGAGAATATAAACACAATGATACAACAATTCAAAGGTAAATTTGTGTATGTTCACAAACTAAAGGTCTGTACCAGCAATTGCTTTTGTCTGTTCAGCGACAACTTCCATGGTTGATCCAGCTTCTCGCTGCTCGAGAGTCTCACCAACACATGCAATGACCTTCAAGCCCTGAGCGAGTGCATATGCAACCTTCTCTCCAACAAACTGCCATTCAAGAAAGGGGAGACGATTTAGCGCTGAAAACTCCTTATATCAGTCAGGTCATTGCAATTGTTTTCAGAAAACAAAATAACTGCAATGAATTATCCACCAAATATATTGCAGGAAATCCCCATCAGAATAAGAGTGATTTTTCCACAAGTTGGTGATACTTGTAGGTTTGTCTTCCAATAGCAGTATTTCATAGTTTCGTTGTTTGCTGTATTTGCAAATGGAAAGGCACCTGATTTATGAATGATATGATGCGAATAGATGTGAACTGCAACATACCTCACTTGATTCTCCCAACAAGCTCCTCCTTTCAGAGTGTCCAAGAATGACCCAGGGAACGCCGAGGTTGACAAGCATCTCAGCACTGCATTAGCAACAGGTTTTGAACCAACATATAAGTTGAATGGGGAATAAACGAAACAGAAACTGATGCAAACATAAGAACTATTCATCTGAATTAGATATTAATCACTAACCAAATCTAACACCAATACTGAATGCGTAAAGAAAACGAATGAACATTGGTTTAGAAGTGAGAGTACTATTCCTAGACTGTTAAAGCGAACATGTGAAAGACAGCATATGTTTGCCTTGCAGGTTTGTAGTTAATCCATGGCATTAAAACATATACTGGCAGAGAACTGAATGCTAACCTGACTTCACCAGTGAAAGCACCGCCCTTCTTCACCCAGCAGTTCTGAGCAGCAACTTGGATCTCTGGGCGCAGCTTAGCCTTGACGGTGGGAAGGAAGACATAGGGCGGGCTGACGACAACCTCTGCAGTTCATCAGTCAAATAAAACCATAAGTACATCCCGCAATGCAGCTCTAAGGGTCGCCAAAATTTGACACAGGGTGACCAAAACATATAAGGCCAGGCGGGCAGGCATCCATACCGACAACATCCGGAGAGGCGATCTGTCCAGCGTTCAGAGTATTGACGATAGTCTCTACCTGATCGACAGTTCCATTCTGCACACATCAAGAAGAGTCATGTCAGCATCAAGCAATCAACTCATCTGAGACGAACTGACACTAAACTGTTCCAGATTAGCTGCAAACAGCTAGCAAGAACAAACTGCCCAACCAGGTATCAGCTAGCGAGATCAAACTGTTTTTCAACCGAGATGAACTTCTCCTACAGACCCAGGAAATAGCATGCCGTGCCATCTAACCGCAAGCTAGATGCATACACAGTAATAATAGCTCTAAGCACCCCAAAAATAAGCACCGGTAATTAATGATGCGTCAAACGATCCCTACGCCCAGCTTCAGAAATAAGACGAGATCGATCATTGGAATTATCGCCCACATCCTCACGAGAAATCGCACCTAACGACTATCGCATCCATCCTTCCAAATTAAAAAAAAAGCCGGCGCACACACTAAAACAGCTAATCTCAGCACCGATCTGAACCGAGAGCGGAGAAGCTACCGCTCAAATCTAAGGGCAATCTTCCCGATTTCACACTTGGTAACACTCCAGATCCACCAAACAGCACATAATAAGACCCAGACACCCGATTCCTCCACGCCGATCCTTCCCCCCGTTCAACAGGGACGAAAACACGGAGATACGACGAGAAATAGCAGAGATCAGGGGGGGGCGAAACCACGTACACATTTCCAGTTGCCGCCGACGAAGAACTTGCGGCCCATGGCGACGAGGAGGAGGGGATCGGATCGGGTTGGGACGGGCGGACGGGAGAGGGGGGATCAAGATTGGATTTGGTGGCGTTTCTTTTCTTCTTGTGGAGGAAGAACGACACGACGGGGCAGGGGCGAGGATATAAAGGGAGGGGGCGGTGATGTGGCCACATGCGGCCGGCCGGCCTCGGGCGACCATGACAGGTGGGCCCCGCTGCCACCACCGATTTTTCTAGGTCTCGCTTGCGCACACAGCTATTATTGGGGAACAAGAAATGTGTTGACAGCTTTTTTTATTTTGGTTTGTTTTACAGCTAGGTGTACCAAGAGAGCAATGCTTCTTTTTTATGTCAAAAAAAAAGAGCAATGCTAAAAAAGAGCAATGCTTCTTTTTGAGGGAATAGATGCTTATTAAATTTTGATGATCCGTTCTTTGCTTTGGCTTTTCCAGAGTCCTCTATATTTCCGTATGATGAAATATATTGGAATTTTTTTAGACTAGGAGGCATATTGATTTTATAAGGAGCTGTTGACCTTTTTTTACCACACAATTATAATCATATATAGGTACATGATTTTGAAGAATAATCGAATGGCACCAATTTTATGTCACCAAATTGCATACATGCTGAGTGGTGTTGATCAAAATTATGTCTCAACGAAACAAATTACGCTCTAGAAAGAGCAACGAAGAACGTATCTTTTCTAACACTTCCGATGGTTATTTCGCTCTTTTTTTTTGTTCTTTATCAAACGAGTAGTTTCATCGGAAATTTAGGAAAGCTAATCGTTGTATTAATGTTAGGATGTTGTTGTCAGCCTTCAACAATCCAGTTGCAATTCTATATTTTTTTCTACTCTTCTCGGGCTCCCGGCTTTATGTAGCCTTCCATGTTCTTTAAAGAGTTGTGCTACAGCATGTCTTTTGTCCAATTATTATTGGGAAAAAATAAATGTGGTGACAGCTATACGTACACCAACACCAAGAGAGCAATACTTATCAATTCTTTGCTGATCTGTTCCTTGCCTTGGCATCTCCCAAGTTGGTTATTTGTTAATCAACATGTACTCTATTGATATGTGTGATTTACAAAATTGTTATCATACTAAGACATGCTTTTGAAAGTGAGTCTCAGGATACCACCAACTTTATGTCAAGCAAGTTTTATATGATAGAGTAAATTGTTGATCAAAGGTTTGTCTTTGTGTGCCAAAATACGCTCCACGGAAAGCAACGGAGGAAGCAAAAATCATGCACGGGCTAATTCGAACGATGAACTTCGGTTGAAATCTCATAAGGTCGGTTCATACATTTATCTCAGGTTGTTGTATTCGCTCCCGATAATAATCCCATTATAATTCGATGGTTTGTCTAGCATGTTGGGGCTTTTATTGAAAGCACGATACAATGTGTCCCTTTGCCTCTCCGCTGTCACTCTCCACTCAACACTTCAACAGCCATCCCACATTATGACTTGTTTTCCACTCAATAATTGATCCCGCCGCATCACATATTTTGTAAGGACAGGTGCCAAGTATGACTTGCTTTCTATTCCCTCCGTTCCTAAATATTTGTCTTTTTAGATATTTTAAATGGACTGCTACATACGGATGTATAGAGACATATTTTAGAGTATAGATTCATTTATTTTGCTTCGTATGTAGTCACTTGTTAAAATTTCTAGGAAGACAAATATTTAGGAACGGAGGGAGTAGTATAAACAAGAGTCACCAGGAGATGCCCTTCTGTTGGTGCAGTATTTTTTAAGAATATTAGAGAGATGCTTTTGCTTGGGGAGCAAGACGGGTGGCCGTAGCAGCGCGAAACGAGACAATGGGCGGCGTTCATGTTTTCTTTGGGCGTAAACAGCGGGCAGCATATGCCGCGGCGGATGGTGCGTGCTGCGCTGATGCGCATCTGCCACCTAGACGATTCCCTGGGCCTCATCTTCAAGTGACGGGCCTAAGAGATAGCGTAGTAAAGAGCCCACGCGTCCTGCTCAAATAATGTAAAAGGGCCCAGACAGACCCGTTTTACGGCCAGACTCGCCGAACACGCAAATGCATAGGCCCCTCACATAATAAATATTAGTCGCCCTATGCCTCACTTATGGGCCAGCCCAGCGCACGGAGCCTTAAGCACTCATTTCTCCTTTCCTTTTTTTAATTTTTGTTTTCGCTATTTGCTTTCACTTTTTCACTCTTGTTTACATAGTATTTTTTAAAATCTTAAGCATGTAGTTGGAATATGTTAAATGTGCATAGTAAAATCTTTATAATGTATGTGAAAAATTTGCAACGTGTATGAAAAGAGTGGATATCAAAACATAAATATGGAAAAACGTTAATCATGTATTTAAAAGTATTAAACATGTATAAACAACAATTCTGACGTATACATAAAATGTACAAGGTACATGTAAAATGCACAATGTGTATGAAAAAACACATAAAAACCTATAACAAAAGGTATTAATCATGTATTTAAAAGATGTTAAACATGTATAGAAAATGTTAATAATGTGTCCGAACAATGCACAACGTGTTTGAAAAATAACAAGAGATTAAAACATAAAGAAGAAGAAAATGTTAATCATGTACTTAAAAAAATTCTAAACATGTATAAGCTGATGTTCATGTTGTATACAAAAAATGTGTGACGCCCAAATAATTAAGCTACAGTAACCCTCTACTAATGATGCCACGTCACCACTGTTATTGTTACTAAACTCACTCTGATTCAAATCCCGTTCGAATTCAAATTTCAGAATCAAGTCAAATGATAAAAGATTTCAAACATTAAAACAAAAGTGTTCGTAATGTGGAAAATAAATCATAGGTAATTGTGGTTGAGAAATCATCTTATTATAAAATATTTAGATGCACTAAGTTAATTAAAACAACGGTAAAACAAATAATTAAATGTTCTTTAAGTAATAAACAAATACAAAATACTTATTTAAAGTACCAAATTATTTATGACAGAGATACAGCTAATAATATTATTTTAGGTTTAACTTTTGTATTTCATAACACTAAAGTAAAATAGAAACAGTAAAGACTAAATAAAAGGAAAGGAAAACAAAACAAAAAGTAAAGGAACCCCCACCCCTTGGGCCGTCCGGCCCACCAGGCCGGCCCATCCCCACTCCCCCTTATCCTCCCACGCCCCCGTAACCGTAGGGCAACCAGCCGCACTCGCCCCCCTCCCAACCCAACTCTCCCTCGTCTCCCCCCCACCCCACCTCTCGATCCCGATCTGGATCGAGAAGGGGGAACGAACCCGGCGCCCGGAGCCCCGCCCCTCGCCGGAACAGCGTCCTCGACCTCTCCCTCGACGGACCCCGTCGAGCCTCGCCGGAACCGCGTCCTCGACCTCTCCCTCGATGGACCCCGTCGAGGCTCGCCGAACCGGTCCCCTGCAGCGCTGCTGAGGCCAACCTCGACCCCCTTTCTCCCTTGTCCCCGCTTGCACCACTCCCTTGCCGTGCCGCGCCCGCCCGCCCGCTGCGTCCACCTGCTACTGCTCGCCTCCCCCTGCGGCCTCGCCTCTGCCCTCTCTACGACCGCCATGCCGCCTCACCCCTGGCCTTTCCCCTCCTCCGCCGCTGGCGTGCGCGCACCCATGTCGCCGCCACGCGCCCGTCTCCTGCTGCTGCGCCTCGCCGCTGCCCTGTGCTCCCCCCTGCTGCTGTACTGCGACGGCTGCCGCCGCCGTCCGCCCGCACCTGCCGTGGCCTACGGCCACTGCTGCCTGCCTACGTCGCGCCCTGCTCGGCTTCCCTGCTCGCCTCGCTGCTGCACGCGCGCTCGCGCTCTGGTCACGCCCATGGCGCCCAATCCGCGCATGGCCACTCCTCCTCTGGCTTCCCTCTCCGTCCAGCCCCGCCCTGCCATGGCTGTTGCCGCCCCGGCTCCCCCTCCCGCTGACTGCCTCGCCGTCGCCTTCCCCCGCGCCGGCGCCGCCGCGGTGCCCCAGCCGTCCCGCGGCGCGCGCCCTCCTGCCCCCCGCAGTCGACGGCCCCCGGCCTCACATCGCTACCGGGCGGGCTGCGGCTACGCCCGCACACCCGTACCCAGCACCCGCTATGCCCCCCTGGGCCTATGATGTTGGGGCCCCACGCCCCAGAACGAAAAGAACAAAAAAAGTAAATAAAAATAATAATAATATAAACAAAAATAATAATTAATTAATTAATTAACTCTGTTTAATTAACCTAATCACTTAATTAAACTAATTAAACCTATTTAATTAAAACTGTGTCAATGACAAAATGGGACCCACACGTGAGTTTGACCCAGTCAACAGACTGTTGACTGCTGACATCATGCTGATGCAGTAAACCTGATTTTTGATTTAGATTAAATTTGTTAATTCCAAAAATGAATTAAAACTTTGAAAATTATAAAATAATCTGTAGCTCAGATGAAAATACTTTGTACATGAAAGTTGCTCAGAAAGACGAGATGAATCTGAATACGCAGTCCGTTCGTCAGTCACACGTCCTTAGCATAGCGAACATGCAATCGTCCCCCTCCGGTTCGACTGTCCGAAAATGCCAAACACCGGTAATACTTTCCCGGATGTTTTCCCCCTTCGCCAGTAGCACCTAGTACTGCGTTAGGGCACACCTAGCACCGCTTATTGTCATGCCATGCATCGGTTTGCATTGTGTTCATTGTTTCTTCCCCCTCTTCTCTCCGGTAGACTTCGAGACTGACGCCACTGCTGCCCCGATCGACTACGGTGTTGACGACCCCTCCTTCTTAGCAGAGCTTCCAGGCAAGCAAACCCTCCTTGATCATCCCGATATCGCCTACTCTTTCCCTCTACTGCTTGCATTAAACTAGTGTTATTGTTTCATCGGTTTGATCATATACTGCTGCATAGCCTGTCTTTGTTGCTACTGTTGTTGATACCCTACCTGCTATCCTAAATGCTTAGTATAGGATGCTAGTTTATCATCAGTGGCCCTACATTCTTGTTCGTCTGCCATGCTATACTATTGGGTCGTGATCACTCGGGAGGTGATCACGGGTATATACTACATACATACTATACTTGATACATGTGATGACTAAAGTCGGGTGGCTCGTAGAGTACCCGCGAGTGATTCACGGACTGGGGGCTGAAAGGTCGTGTTTCCCGACGGCCCTCTGAGTGAATCTTTGTGGCGGAGCGACAGGGCAGGTTGAGACCACCCAGGAGAGAGGTGGGCCTGATCCCTGGTCGTTGTCCGCGGTTGTTTCAAAATAACACGTTTAATGAGATTTGGATATTTGATCTGAGTTTGTATTGACCTATACGCACTAACCGCCACGTGGGACAAGATATGTGCAACCAGCGTCGTAGTATCAGCTGAAGATCTTCAGACGTCAGCGAGTGAGCGGCGCGCGCCGGATTGGACTGGAACGCCTGTGCTTGTATTAGGGGGATAGATCTGCTTCCAGCCACCCACGCAACATGCAGGAGTGCAAAGGGCGATGGGCCCAAGACCCCTGTGCACTTAGGATTTAGACCGGCGTGCTGTCCTCTTTGTTGGGCCTAGGTAGGGCTTCGACGTGTTGATCTTCCGAGGCCAGACAAGACCCAGGAAAGTGTGCCCGGCCAGAGGGATCGAGCGTGTCGGGTAATGTGGTGCACCCCTGCAGGGAAGATTGATCTATTCGAATAGCCGTGTCCACGGTAACAGGACGACTTGGAGTTGTATTCCGACCTCATGACAACTAGAACCGGATACTTAATAAAACACACCCTTTCAAGTCCCAGATACAACCCGGTGATCGCTCTCTCACAGGGTGATGAGGAGAGGATCGTCGGGTAGGATTATGCTATGCGATGATACTTGGTTAACTTACCAGCTACTCTCTTCTATATGCTTCAAGATGGAGGCTGCCAGAAGCGTAGTCTTCGATAGGACTAGCTATCCCCCTCTTATTCTGGCATTCTGCAGTTCAGTCCTCAGATACTACCAATTTCATTAATACCGATGCATATGTAGTGTAGATCCTTGCTTGCGAGTACTTTGGATGAGTACTCACGGTTGCTTTGCTCCCTCTTTTCCCCCTTTTTCCATTCTTCTCGGATGTCGCAGCCAGATGCTGGAGCCCTGGAGCCAAACGCCACATTTGACGACTCCTACTACATCGAGGGTGCCTACTACTATGTGCAGGCCGCCGACGACCAGGAGTAGTTAGGCGGATCCCAGGCAGGAGACATGCGCCTCTTTGATCTGTATCCCTATTTATGCTAGCCATCTTATGGCACATTGTTTAACTTAATGTCTGTACTCAGATATTGTTGCTTCCGCTGACTCGTTTATGTTCGAGCACTTGTATTCGAGTCCTCGAGGCCCCTGGCTTGTAATATGATGCGTGTATGACTTATTTGTGTTTAGAGTTGTGTTTTGATATCTTCCCGTGAGTCCCCGATCTTGATTGTACACGTTTGCGTGTATGATTACTGTACGATTGAATCGGAGACGCCACAAAATGTAGAAGGTGTATGTAAAAATTAGACATCAAAAATCCTATTTTAAAATGTTAATCATGTATTTGACAAATATTAATTATGTGTGGGGAAAATGGCAACATGTACAAAAAAAATAGACTGTAAACATATATTTAAAGAATTGTTAATCATGTAGTTTTAAAAATGTTAAAACATGTATAAAAAATGTTCCTGCTGTATACAAAAAATGTAGATTGTGTATGAAAGGTAAAAAAATCAAATAAAACTGTAAAGAAACCAATAAAACCAAAAAACAGAAACATTGAAGAAACTCATGCAAAACAATGGAACAAAGTGGAAAGTGAAAAAACGAAGAAAACAAGAAATAAAGCAATAAAAGGGAAAAAGGAAAAAAAGGGAAAATTGGTGAAAACCAAAGAAAATAGAAGAAAAAGACAAAAGGAAGCAAAAAAAAAAGACGCAATGCATGAGCGAACGCAGAACATTGTGAATGAAAAAACAGACTAAATGGGCTGGCCCAGTATCCTCACATGGGAGAAAGAGCTAGTTTTCAAAATCACTAATGAGTACTCATTGGAAAGATCACTCCCACCCTTCCAGACTGCGAAAAGTGGCACGCTGCATGTGCGTCACTTGTCGCAACCTGGAAGTTTTCCTTTTTTTGTAGATCCGTTTATTCAAAACGTTTTATCTCTTAAACAGTGCGTCCAAATCTCGAATGGATTCCTCGTGTCGAGATCTTCATAACTAGATCCCATGTTTATAGGTTTTGATGAACTTTTTTTCATGAAAAAAAAACAGACAAAAAAACTGGACAAAAAAACCAAACCGGGAGCACGGGTTTTTTCCCTTTCCGAAAGAGGCACGTTCGTGCCTCTCGTGAAATCACAACCATGCCTCTCGCAGAAGAAAAAAAAAGAGAAAACACATTTTTTTTTGTTCTCGAGGAGGCACGGTCGTGCCTCTCGCGCAAAGCAAAACCGTGCCTCTCGCGAAAGAAAAAGAAAACAGAAAATGCGTTTTTTTTCGTTTCCGAGAAGCACGGCCATGTCTCTCGCGAAAAGCACAACCGTGTCTCTCGCGGAAGCAAAACCGTGCCTCTCGCGCAAGGAAAAAAAATAGAAAACACGTTTTTTTCGTTTCCGAGAGGCACAGCCGTGACTCTCGCGAAAGCAAAACCGTGCCTCTCGTGGAAGCAAAACCGTGGCTCTCACGAAAAACCTTTTTTTCAGAATTTTTTTTATCCAAAAGCTAAGGAAGACCAGTGAAAAACCGAAACATAAAAAAGAAGAAGGAAAAAACCGTTTAAAAAGCCGAAAACGTGTGCGGAAAAATAAAAAAAATCCGGAGAAAGCGCCTAAATGCGACACGTGGCGGGCGGCTGAAAGCGCACCAAGTGGCGCTGATCGTTGTGAGGCTCCCGAAAGAGCGCTCGTCGACTTGTTGCTCTCGCTAGTTTTGTTGGCATGCATGCCAATGCTTACCTGGCCTGGACGGTAGCTATAATCTGCTTCGTCGCTGTTTCTTTTTCGGCGAGGTAATCGTCGCTGTTTTGTTGGTGTCCTGGAAGTGAAAAGGTCGGACTGACCTAGCTGCTACAACAACGTGATTAGCCTGGTGAAGTTCAGAGAAAACAAAAGAAAGTAGGCTGCTTAGCCCAGGCACAGGGGTTAGTCTGGCCCGGGCGTTCATTCTTTTGCACCTGGACGTGCTGCAGTGAGCCTTGTTAGATTGATCTCTTCCCCAATGGGCCCAACGGCCCATTGGACCCTTGACCCACGCCCTGATCGGGGGCGTCCAGCCCAAGCAAGGCTGGTGGGCCCCTGTCGCGCAGTGCCATATAGAGGAGGTGGGGATCACGGCACAAGGTACGAGGTTTGCCGCCGCCACTGTTCCCCACTCCTAACCCTAGGCCGATCGAGAGGAAGGCACTGAAGCGATGGGAAGCGCCACCGGCCACTTCACCATCACCCCGCTCACACACGAGCTCACGCCGCCGCTGACGCCATTGTCACCGGCGCGAGTTCCTGAAGTGCGGAAGAAGGTAATACCCTACCACTACTACCGGAAATCACTAGCCTACTCCGATCCAGAGGATCTATTAATGGTATCAGAGCCATCTAGGCTTAGTTTTTTCGGGTAGAAAGAAATCAAAGCAAAAGTTTTTCCCCTCCCCAAAACCCTAACTGACAGGGAAAAGAAAGATGATTCACCGGAGAAAGTAGCGCCGCCGTCATGGCCGCGCCGTTCCTCTCGATCCCGTCGCACATCGACAAGCAGAGGCGATCGGGAAGAAGAACCAACACCCCACAGGGGCAAAGGGCACCATCACCGAGCCGTTTGACGGCGGTGCGTTCACCCTAGAGGTGCTCGCGCACATCGGCAAAGGGGCCAGCGGGGGCGCCGCCTTCACATCCACGCCGACAGAGGGAACAGAGGAGGGATATGCTCGCGGCTCTCTCTCTCTTTCTCTAACAGATGCTGCGGGATGGGGGGGAGAGAAGGAAGCAGTAAAGGAGGGGGAAGGGAAGAGAGGCCCGGCGCGGTGGCTACCACCGCCGGCGACCGGGGCGGGCGGCCGAGCCACCGCCCGAACAGAGCAGAGGAGGCGAGGCGCGGCGCGTACCGCCCGAACAGAACAGACAGCCGCGGCGCAGGCGCGGTGGCTCGCCGCCGGCGGCCGGGCCGGGCGGCCAGGGCAGCAGCCCCTAGCTTCCGCCGCCGAGAGAGAGAGTGCGACAGGAGAGAGCGAAGGGGGCGACGGGAGAGAATGAATTGGGGGCTAGGGTTTTCGGGGCTGGAGTCGCTGCCTCGTTTTTGATCGAGCGAGGAGCACGGGCGCCCATCCGATCGGATCGGACGGCCAGGAGGCGAACCCTAGCCTCGCCCCGGGCCACTAGGCCGAAAGCAGATAGGACTTGGGCCGCTGGGCCATTTTCGGCCAGCTCGGGCGCGAGCGGCGAGCGGCGCAGGCCGGCTGGGCTGGTTTGTCCTTTGCGCGCACTGGGCCGAGGCCAGCAGTCGCGCGCGCTGGGCCGGGGCTAAGCTGCGCTACCGTTTTTCCTTTTTCGTTTTAATAGTTTTTTGTCCAATTTTTTTGGCAACCTGGAAGTTTTCCTTTTTTTGTAGATCCATTTATTCAAAACGTTTTATCTCTTAAACAGTGCGTCCAAATCTCAAATGGATTCCTCGTGTCGAGATCTTCATAACTAGATCCCATGTTTATAGGTTTTGACGAACTTGTTTTTCACGAAAAAAACAGACGAAAAAAATGGACAAAAAAACCAAACCGGGAGCACGGGTTTTTTCCCTTTTCGAAAGAGGCACGCTCGTACCTCTCGTGAAATCACAACCGTGCCTCTCGCAGAAGAAGAAAAAAAAGAGAAAACACATTTTTTTTTTTCGAGGAGGCACGGTCGTGCCTCTCGCGCAAAGCAAAACCATGCCTCTCGCGAAAGAAAAAGAAAACAGAAAATGCGTTTTTTTTCGTTTCCGAGAAGCACGGCCATGCCTCTCGCGAAAAGCACAACCGTGTCTCTCGCGGAAGCAAAACCGTGCCTCTCGCGGAAGGAAAAAAAATAGAAAACATGTTTTTTTCGTTTCCGAGAGGCACAGCCGTGACTCTCGCGAAAGCAAAACCGTGCCTCTCGTGGAAGCAAAACCGTGGCTCTCACGAAAAAACTTTTTTTCAGAATTTTTTTTATCCAAAAGCTAAGGAAGACCAGTGAAAAACCGAAACATCGAAAAAAAAAGGAAAAAACCGTTTAAAAAGCCGAAAACATGTGCGGAAAAATAAAAAAAATCCGGAGGAAGCGCCTAAGCGCGACACGTGGCGGGCGGCTGAAAGCACACCAAATGGCGCTGATTGTTGTGAGGCTCCCGAAAGAGCGCTCGTCAACTTGTTGCTCTCGCTAGTTTTGTTGGCATGCACGCCAATGCTTACCTGGCCTGGACGGTAGCTATAATCTGCTTCGTCGCTGTTTTTTTTTTATTTTATTTTTCGGCGGGGTAATCGTCGCTGTTTTGTTGGTGTCCTGGAAGTGAAAAGGTCGGACTGACCTAGCTGCTACAACAACGTGATTAGCCTGGTGAAGTTCAGAGAAAACAAAAGAAAGTAGGCTGCTTAGCCCAGGCACGGGGATTAGCCTGGCCCGGGCGTTCATTCTTTTGCACCTGGACGTGCTGCAGTGAGCCTGACGTTATTTAATACTGTATTATTTATATTGATTAGATGACACAACACCAGGCGTGGAGGATCCAAACACTACGCTACCAGGCTAGCCTATACTCGCAAATAAACGCCAAGTTTCCAGGCTCGTCCCAGGCAACAAATTTTTTCAGGCATGCACTCCAGAACGCCAACCAAACTACCCCAAAACCTTCAACGAGGTGGACGATACTCTCGCTGTAAGCGAGATATAGTTCTAGTGGTTGCGCAATACCAGGTTTTTTCAGCACCAGTACAAAACAGAGTTTTGGTTTTTGCCAGATCAGAGCAACAGTCCCGGTCGACTTATGAACCGGGATTAATGCTTGCATCAATCCCGGTTCGGGCGGCCAGGGCACCGGCCGGGCCTCGACAGGCACCAGTCCCGGTTCGGCTAGGATCTTTAGTCCCGGTTCCAGCCATCAACCGTGACTAAAGGGCCTCACTCCTAGCGCAACCCCTTTAGCCCCGGTTGGCCCTTTAGTCCCGGTTGATGGCTGGAACCGGGACTAGAGGTCAGTCTTCAGTCCCGGTTCTAGACACCAACCGAGACTAAAGAGATGCCTATATATATGCTCGCCCCTGCCTGCTCACTCCTCTGTTTTTTGGCCGGCTGGTGTGTGGGAGGTGTGTGCTGCTCTGTTCTCACCTCCTATGCACATGAGGTGTTCGATGAAATGCCCGAGCCATACTTACGCTTTCTCCTCTCCAAGCTCGACCTCCAAGTTACATTTTCCCCAAGATTTGTCTAGGTTTGGCGGTGCACCAACTACACAAGTGTTCTAAAAGGTTAGCAACTTCATCCTTTCATCTGTCACTGCTAGTTTAGCTCATTTCAAATGATCTAGAAGTAGAGTGGTTTGTGGGTTTTAGTGGAGGAGCGTATGTGGGAGTTCATTTGATTTAGATGCACAATTTGAGCTCAAATTAACTTCTTAGAGTTTGAACATGTGTAGGGTGCCGTCCCGTCCCCATCCTCACCGTCATCGATCGCCCGCACCGATCTCGTCGCCGGCACCACCATGGTGAGCCTCTTATTCTTATCTTCTTCTTAAAAGAAAAAAATTCTTACTTGTATAATTTAGATAGCTACTAGTATAATTTTCTTACTTTTATTATTGTTTGTTATTATATAGTGCCATGGTTTTGGTATCCGCCCCCGTCGGCTCTCGTCCGGTCTATGATTCGGATGTGGTATATTATCTTTTATAACTATTTATTTCATTTAGTGTTTATGATAATTATGCTGACCAACGTGACATAGATGTTTTTATCTAGGAGGTATGTGAACCGAAAATTCCAACCGACCCTCTTGTCGAGAGGTTAAATCTAGTTGAAAAAGAAAACAATTATTTGAAAGAAAAATTGAAAAGAACTGAAGAGGAGAAGATGAAATTGGAGTTGCATGTTGCCGATGTCGTTGATGATCACAAGATCCAGATGGATGCAATGCGTTGAAGATTAGAAAGATTAGAAAATATGCCATTGATAATGAGGCTTGGTATCATTATGCTGTTGAATCAATTATTATCTTAGTTGCGATTTTGATCGCATTTTGTTGTTGCATTTAAATGTTTTACATAGTTGTATGTTAGTTTCAATGTATGTTTTAACTAGATGCTCTAGAGAGCTGTATGTTGTTCTACATATGAGAACTATGTATGAACTTTATGTATTTATTTTTTCAATAATAACATTTGATCACTACTGTAGTTTGGTTTTAATGTGATGATGGACTTGTATTAATTTGGTCATTTATCTATTCATGATGTTCTGTAATGGTTTTTGATACATTTAATTATACAATGCACACAGATGAACCAACAATGGATGTACGGTGACCGACGCACCTCCGACTACATTACGGGCCTGCATATTTTTCTCGATGTGGCTGAGGCAAACAAGCAGAATGGTTTTATGTATTGTCCATGTACTATCTGTGGGAATACGAAGGATTACTCTGACTCGAAAACCCTTCACTTCCACTTGCTTGAGAAGGGTTTCATGCCACACTATAATGTTTGGACCAAGCACAAAGAAAGAGGGGTTATGATGGAAGACAACGAAGAAGAAGAGGATGATGACAACTATCCTATGTTCCCTGAATACGGTGATACTGCTGAAGAAGAGGGGGAAGCTGAAATCAAGAGGCACCAGATGATGTGCCTGATGATGATCTTCGCCGGGTCATTGCTGATGCACAAAGAGAATATGAAAGTGAAAGGGAGAAGTTGAAGTTCGATTGCATGTTAGAGGATCACAAAAAAGGGTTGTACCCAAATTGCGAAGATGGCAACACAAAGCTCGGTACCGCACTGGAATTGCTGCAATGGAAGGCAGAGAATGGTGTATCTGACAAGGGATTTGGGAATCTACTGAAAATAATGAAGAAGAAGCTTCCAAAGGATAACGAATTGCCTGATAGTACGTACGAAGCAAAGAAGGTTCTCTGGCCTCTAGGATTAGAGGTGCGGAAGATACATGCATGCCCTAATGACTGCATCATCTACCGCGGTGAGGAGTACGAGAATTTGAATGCATGCCCGGTATGTAGTGCATTGCGGTATAGGATCAGATGAGATGACCCTGGTGATGTTGAGGGCGAGCGCTCCAGGAAGAGGGTTCCTGCCAAGGTGATGTGGTATGCTCCTATAATACCATGATGAGGGCGAGCGCCCTAGGAAGAGGGTTCCTGCTAATGATCCGGGGGTAGCGGCCGGTGGTCTTGCTATCACTCTTGGTGATTACTTAGACGATGATGTACAGTTCGAAATGGCTGAGGTAGTAGCCTTTAGATACAAGCACGGGAAGCCTCTCGTAAACCTGAGCAGCTCCCGCATCTATCAACGATGATGCGAAATTACATGACTGGTACTTGAAAACCTGCAAGGATGGGACCGACAGTATCTTGCTGGAAATTAAAGATGAGCACGACTTCATTGGAGTCAACGTTTTGTACGTTGAATTTGAAGAATTATTTCAGTTATACAATCAAGACGCCCTCGACAAAACTCTCATGAGTTGCTATTGTCTCTAATTAAGTCTCTAGCTCAGCTTGTTCATTGCATGTATAATTATCCTCACTATGTTATGCACATTGAAGATCCTCGAATGCAAAAGAGGAAAAATCTATGACATTGGATTCATTAACCCAAATACCGTACTCCCTCCGTCCGGTGAAAAGTGTACATATAGAAATTTTAGAACAAATTATGGAGTGCCGTAAAAAATGTATTAGGAAGGTGCAAGCCATCGTCTCTCTCCTCTTTAATTACCCAATCCCCAATGAGCTAAGTGCATGTAGAAATTAAGGAGACCATGTGTAGAATGTTATTGGTCTTGATTGCCATGTGATGAGAGAGAAGCATTTTTTCTACTTTAAAGTGCATTAGAAAGATAGAAGTACATTCTTTGGTGGACAAATTTTAAAGCCAAACATACACTCTTCACCGGACGGAGGGAGTAAATGAATATACGGTACAAAAGAACCCCGACGAAACTAAGAAAAACATTAATCTCAGGTTGTTGTATTCGCTCCCGATAATAATCCCATTATAATTCGATGGTTTGTCTAGCATGTTGGGGCTTTTATTGAAAGCACGATACAATGTGTCCCTTTGCCTCTCCACTGTCACTCTCCACTCAACACTTCAACAGCCATCCCACATTATGACTTGTTTTCCACTCAATAATTGATCCCGCCGCATCACATATTTTGTAAGGACAGGTGCCAAGTATGACTTGCTTTCTATTCCCTCCGTTCCTAAATATTTGTCTTTTTAGATATTTTAAATGGACTGCTACATATCATTATCATGCTTGATTATCATTTTGATTGAACTCTATTCTCGTAAAGTGCTTGTGGCAGGTGATTGCGGCTAGAACTACGTCAGTATTTCTCCAAAGAGGAAGGGATGATGCAGCACAGCTACGGTAGGTATTTCTCTCAGTGATGAGACCAAGGTTATCGAACCAGTAGGAGAACCACGCAACACTACGTGAACTGCACCTGCACACAAAGAACAAATACTTGCAACCCGACGTGTAAAAGGGGTTGTCAATCCCTTTCGGGTAGCGGCGCCAGAAATTGGCAAACGGACGTGAGAAAGTTGTAATAGATTGATAGATGCAAATAAAAGGAAATAAAATTCAGCGAGGTATGTTTGGATTTTTTTGATAGTATAGATCTGAAAATAGAAGATGCAAATAAATAAAAAGGTAAATAGCAATATAGATCTGAAAGTATATGATGGGAAAATAGACCCGGGGGCCGTAGATTTCACTAGTGGCTTCTCTCGAGAAAAATAGCATGCGGTGGGTAAACAAATTACTGTTGGGAAATTGATAGAACTTCAAATAATTATGATGATATCCAGGCAATGATCATTATATAGGCATCACGTCCAAGATTAGTAGACCGACTCCTGCCTGCATCTACTACTATTACTCCACACATCGACCGCTATCCAGCATGCATCTAGTGTATTAAGTTCATGGAGAAACGGAGTAATGCAATAAGAACGATGACATGATGTAGACATGATCTATTCATGTAGGAATTAGACCCCATCTTGTTATCCTTAATGGCAACGATACATACGTGTCATTTCCCCTTCTGTCACTGGGATTGAGCACCGTAAGATCGAACCCATCACAAAGCACCTCTTCCCATGGCAAGAAAAATCGATCTAGTCGGCCTAACTAAACCAAAGATTCGAAGAAGAAATATGAGGCTATAAGTAATCATGCATATAAGAGATCAAAAGATTCAAATAACTTTCATGGATAAAAAGATAGATCTGATCATAAACTCAAAGTTCATCGGATCCCAACAAACACACCGCAAAAAGAGTTACATCAAATAGATCTCCAAGAGACCATTGTATTGAGAATCAAAAGAGAGAGAGGAAGCCATCTAGCTACTAACTACGGACCCGAAGGTCTACAATGAACTACTCACGCATCATCGGAGAGGCATCAATGAGGATGATGAACCCCTCCGTGATGGTGTCTAGATTGGATCTGTGGTTTCTGGAACTTGCGGCGGCTGGAGTTGTTTTTCATCGACTCCCCTAGGGTTTTTGGACGTCCAGGGTATTTATAGAGCAAAGAGGTGGTGCGGGAGGCGGCCGAGGTGGGCACAACCCACCTGGGCGGGCCTGGGCCCCCAGGCACGCCTTGGTGGGTTGTGCTCCCCTCAGAGCCCCCCTCATGTACTTTCTTGGCCCATCGTGTTGAAGGAAATATGCCCTAGAGGCAATAATAAAGTTGTTATTTTATATTTCCTTATTCATGATAAAGGTTTATTATTCATGCTAGAATTGTATTGATCGGAAACCTAAATACATGTGTGAATACATAAACGAACACCATGTCCCTAGTAAGCCTCTATTAGACTAGCTCGTTGATCAAAGATGGTTAATGTTTCCTAACCATGGACATGTGTTGTCATTTGATAACGGGATCACATCATTAAGAGATTGATGTGATGGACAAGACCCACCCATTAGCTTAGCATAATGATCGTTCAGTTTTATTGCTATTGCTTTCTTCATGTCAAATACATATTCCTTCGACTATGAGATTATGCAACTCCCGGATACCGGAGGAATACTTTGTGTGCTATCAAACATCACAACGTAACTGGGTGATCATAAATATGCTCTACAGGTATCTCCGAAGGTGTTTGTTGGGTTGGCATAGATCGAGATTATGATTTGTCACTTCGAGTATCGGAGAGGTATCTCTGGGCCCTCTCGGTAATACACATCATAAGCTTGCAAGCAAACGACTAAGGAGTTAGTCACGAGGTGATGTATTACGGAACGAGTAAACAGACTTGCCGGTAACGAGATTGAACTAGGTATGAAGATACCGACGATCGAATCTCGGGCAAGTAACATACCGATGGACAAAGGGAATAACGTATGTTGTCATAACGGTTCGACCGATAAAGATCTTCGTAGAATATGTAGGAGCCAATATGAGCATCCAGGTTCCGCTATTGGTTATTGACCGGAGAGGTGTCTCGGTCATGTCTACATAGTTCTCGAACCCTGTAACACCCTCTTGTAATAAGCTCTATGACACTCTGTTAATCTTGCCAAGTCATGATCATTTGCAGTGCCAAGTCATATGGGTTAATGATCCAATTCAAATTCACATCTGAAAATCAACTCAAATTCAAAAGTGAAATATGAAGTTGAACAAACTCTGTTGGGAAAATGTTCATTAAATGGCAAATAATCCAGGAACATTTGTAAAATCATCATCATTGAAGTTGGAGTTAGATAAGTGACTCTAACAAGATGAAACAGCACCAAAACAGAATATTCAAATCCATTTAAATTCTTTTCAGCTTCAAATGAATTCCAAATCTGTCCAAACCACTTTTTGGTGAGAGCTAATATTGCATTGTAATATTTGGGACAACTCTCACATTTTACAAAAATGCACAGGTGGCCTAACTATTATAAAACAGAAATAGAATAAAAGAAAAATAGAAAACAAAACAGAAAAGTAAAAGCGAGGCACTGTGCACTGGGCTTTAGTGCACAGTGCCCCGATCAGCACCGCAGGCCAGGCCCAGCCCACCTAGGTCGTCCTCCTCCTCCCCGTGTCAGCGCGCGCGCGCGCCAGAGCCGGCGATGGGCAGCTGTCGCCCATCCCCCAGCGCCGCTGCCGCTGCGAGGAGGATAAGAGCAACCCCGGCTCCCCCTCGGCCTCTCCAACCCTAGCCCCCGCAAATCCCCTCCTCTCGCTCCTCTTTCCTCTCGATCTCGTCGACACCCGAGCGGAGCTGTCGCCGCGACGGCGAGATCCCGCGGCCATAGGCGCCGTCCCGACCACTCGAGCTATCCCTCGCCTCCGCCGTCGTCTGCTCGATCTCCTGACGCATCCAGGCGAAGCTGAGGAGCCCCGCTGACGCCGCGCGACGCCGTTCCCTTCCGCCTCTGCTCCGTCGATCCCCGTCGTCTCCGGCGAGCCTCTACAGCTACTAAGCCTAACGAGGGCTTTTCTTAGCCGCACGGTGAGCTACGCCATCCCCTGCTCATCCCAGTTGACCCCCTCGATCGCCGTAGCTACCTCGCCGCCGTTGCCGTGAGCCCGACGCCGCGGTTCGCCTCGCCGCCGTGGCCATGGCCTCTGTCGTGCTCGATTGAGCACGGCATTTTGTTCCTGCCGCTTCCAGGAGTCGAACGCGCCCGCGCACGCGCTCTCCCGTACCCCCTAGCTACGAATCCGACGACGACCGAACTCCGGCGCCCGCCGCGGAGCTCGCCGCCGTCGATGCACGCTGTTTCCGGCCGGGCCACCGCCACCATTCGATGCGCCGTCGAACGACCGTTCGAACGCACCCGGCCCCGTCCCTTTTGGTGGCCCGTAGGCAAAATCCGACGAGGCCCGAGGCCTCCGCCGCGTTTTGGCGTCGCCGCCGGCCACCGCCGACGTGGCCAGGCTGGCCCCACCTCAGGGTGGCTGCCAGTGGGCCCTGGTGGCCCCAGTTGACTGGGTTGACCCAGTCAACTGCTGACTGGGCAACCCAGTGAGGCTGACACGCGGGCCCCACCACTTTTTAGATTAAGAAAAACATTTAAATAAATATAAAACTGATTAATTAGGCTAATGTCTCACTGACATGTGGGGCCCACCCCTCTAATCACTCTGTTAACTGAAATAATCCACTGTTAGTCTTAACAGAGACTAACATGTGGGTCCCACTGGACCCACATGTCATATTTGACTCTGGTCCGCGCCTGTTGACCGCTGACGTCACAGTGATGTCATGCTGACGTCATAATTCATTTTCTGTAAATAAAGTAATTCCAGAAATTCAAATAAACTTCGAAAAATCATAACTTTTAAACCGTAGCTCGGATCGAAAAAGTTAAAACATGAAAGTTGCTCAGAACGACGAGACGAGTCTGATCGTGCCGTCTGTTTCTCCATCGGAACCCCCTACGTAGAAGAACTCGTAACTCCGGACCCATATCCGGCAGATGAATAGTGCACACACGTCGGATAATAAATCCCAGAATAATTCTAAAAATAACTAAAATGACTTAGATGCATATTTAGGCAACCCTGCACTTCATCATAGCATCACACGCACCGTATTGCATTTGTTTGCATTATGTTTACCTGTTTCTTCCCCCTCTTCTCTCTCGGTAGACCCCGACGTTGACGTAGCTCCCGAGGCAGACGCAGCTCAGGAGTACGACTACGTCCCCGACGACACCACCGACGACCTTGCCCTTGCCCCAGAGCAAACAGGCAAGCACCCCCATTTTGAGCATGCCTATATCACCTATTCTCTTCTCTCTTATGCTTGCATTAGAACTGCTACTGCTACTGTTTTCCTATATCTGCTGCATAGCCTGTTTATTGTAACCTGCCTTGCTACCTTACTGGTTATCCTAGACTGCTTAGTATAGGCTGGGTAGAGACACGACAGAGACCCCCACTTGATCCCGACTGCCCTGCTGGATATCAGAAGACCCGACCGTCGGGATTGAAGACTAGACCCTGGCATCGCACATCACTTCCCCCTTAGTTGCCGACACTGCTGGGTTACCGTCAAGTGCCGAGGGTGATACCTCGTCAGCACTTCTGATGTTAACCTTGTAGGTTAGTTACTCGGTCGTGGTAAGCGAGGGTGATTCCTCCTACACCACCCCTAATAACAGCGTCGTCGTGCAACTTCTCAAGTGTGGACCTCGAGGGTGATTCCTCCTTCGTTCACCTTGACTTTAACATCAGGTGGGATTCCATCGAGGGTGATTCCTCAGGGCTCCCCTGGTGTCAGACACACAATTACTGTTGTTGAGTTGACTTGCACTAAACCATGATACTAAAGACGGGTCGGCCCTGAGGGGTACCCACGCGAGCTTAATGTGAAGTGATGTGGAGTCGGGTTGACCTGGATGGTGCCCGCGAGATAACTATGAGGCGTGGCCGGGCATTCTTAGCCCTTGCCGCAAGTCCTCGAGACAGGGCGACGGGGTCACATCGATCGTGAGTCTCTGCTCGTTTCCGCGCGCTCCTAATCCACTACAGTTTGGATATTTGATCCGAGGGGCCTCTGGCCTGATAGCACTAACCATCACGTGGGCATAGTATGGGCGTTCTGCGTCGTATACATCAGCCGAAGCTTGTTTGACGTCAGTATGGAGCGGCGCACGCCGAGTTGGACTGGTAACGCAACCGCGCTTGTATAAGGGGTTGCTAGGTCTGCTCTTGGTGGCCCCGTAACATGCAGGAGTTCCCGGGGCGATGGCCCAAGACCCCTGGGGGCATAGGTTTAGTCCGGCGTGCTGACCTCTCTTATAAGCCTAGGTCGGGTTGCGGCGTGTTGCTTAGCCGAGGCCAGGCATGACCCAGAAAAGTGTGTCCGGCCGGAGTTAAGCGAGCGTGGTGGGTAACTTGGTGCACCCCTGCAGGGAAAAAACTTCTATCGATAGCCTGTCCTACGGTAACGGACACTCGGAGTTGTATCCCGATCGGTACAACTAGAACATGTGATGAGAACTGGATAGTACGACTCTGGGATTGCTTTCTCACAGGGAGTCGAGAAAGGATCTCAGGTCGAGGTTGATGATACTACTACTACTACTTACATTATGTTCATCTGTTCTCTTCTATTGCTGCAAGGCTGTTGAAGATTGATGAAGATGCTAGTCTTCGATAGGACTAGGCTTTCCCCCTCTATTCTGGCATTTCTGCAGCCCAGTCCACATATACAGCCATTCCTTTGACAATGATGCATATGTAGTGTAGATCCTTGCTTGCTGAGTACTTCAGATGAGTACTCACGTTTGCTTTATTTTCCTTTTCCCCCATATCCAATTGATGCCACCAGACGACGGAACCCCTGAGCCAGACGCCCCAGCCGACGACCAGTACTACTACCCGCCTGGCGAGTACTACTACTACTACGAGGAGCCGTTTGACGACCAGGAGTAGGATCGAAGGGTCCAGGGCAGGAGGCCTACGCCTTTCGATCGTAGTATTTTATTTTACTCCGCCTCTGTGAAGGCTTATCTCTCTCTCTCTGTAATATATCTGTACTCAGATATCTGATGCTTCCGCTGACGCTTGTATGCCATCGAGCTATGTATTCGAGCCCTCGAGGCCCTGGCTTGTAATATAAAGCTTGTATGACTTTATTTATGTTTTAGAGTTGTGTTGTGATATCTTCAAGTGAGTCCTTAGGCTTGATCGTGTGCATTTGCGTGTATGGTTAGTGCACGATTAAGCCGGGGTCATCACAGGTTGGTATCAGAGCCGACTGCCTCTAGGTATCCCCCTTCCCAATTCCTTGGCCGAAGTTGAGTCTAGTCGTCAAAAACTGTTTTACTAACTTGGCTGTGTGGCTTACGGGCCCACGTCGCCAACTGGGTGGTATTAGGATCTTTTATTCCTCGTCTTTACTCTGGGATTCTAATCTCTCATCTATTCGGGTTTAATAAAAATTTACTAACACCGACATTTAGGTTCTCGTTAATTCTATCCACCCGGAGAGCTGGATTCAGTGCGATTTCCCTGACGTTGATCTGATTAGTCTGATAATCATTTTCCTTTCCATTGTTTTGTTTAACCTTTCCTTCTGAGATCGGTTATATTCTCATTGTCTTATGACAACCCTGAACCTCTCTGTTTCAGATGGATCGACTGTTTCCACTGCGGCCTACGACCCAGCTTGTGCTTCGCACTTGGGCTCGTGATGCCCCTGGATTTCCAGCTGTTCTGATCGCCCTCCTGACTAGACTGGGTTACCACTGGTATCCCGAGTACATGGTCTATGAGGTTTACCGCGAGTTCAACCAGGAGCAGTATTATGCTGAAGTTCGGATCTATGATCAGCAGAACAACTCAGACACCAAGTTACACCTTTTTCATGGAATAGGCGTGACGATTGAGATGGCAGTACATGATGCCGCCTACTCTGCTGTCGCACGTCTCCGAGGAGAGCACAATGCTAACTTGGATGATTCTGTGTTTCGATACATTCCGTATGCACCTGTTGGAGATGCTACTGGATTTTACACAGCTATCTGTGCCCCGTACGAGTCTCGACGCTACGACCCGCAGATTCTGATTCAGTGCACTCAGGCTCTGGATCGCACTGTTAGGGCTCTTGCCGTCGAGTTGTTTGCCACTCGAGCACGCTACTACGAGGCTATGACATAGTTGCTACCAGCTGTTCGTGCAGGGATACATCCGGAGTATATCCTTTACCCACGCAGGACCGAGATGCCGCCAGGTATTGATTGGCCTGCAGTGGGAGGTCACACGCCTGCACGTGGACCTCTTCTTACAGTTCGAGACCGGGTTCTGCATCAGAGTGCACATGGAGCACAGGATCCTGCCGTGACGAACATTCGTCGTCCGCACTTGCAGTTACCCCGTTTCAGTGGTTTTCTCCGACGCTGATGTAACCTTTGCTATGTCACATTGTGTACTTCCTTACCGCGTGCCTGCGTGCCGCCTAGTGTGTCTCTAGTTTTTCAATTTGCGCCGTTATGCTGCCCGATTGTAACCGACTGTGTATGGATCTGTATGTCTTAATGACTACTTTTAGCATCTATTGCACTCTTTCAATAATGTCGAGTTACATCATGTTTATTGATAAACACTTGCATAAGCTATTGCTGAAATACCCCTGTTGGAATAGCAGGATGGCTGACAACAACCCGCCACCGCCGCCACCACCTGATTACATGGCAGCGATAATGCAACAATTTGAACTCAACCGCCAGTTTATGACGGGGATTATGCAGCAATTCCCTCGTCCTGATGCTAATCAGCAGCCACCATCCATCACCCTGCCAGAATTTATGAGGCTCAGTCCATCGTTTTTCCGCAACACAGTCAACCCACTAGATGCAGATGACTGGCTGCGTGACATCTCTCATGAGATGGAGTCTGCTGGTGTCGCCGAAGTTAACTATGTCACTTTTGCGACTTATCTTCTGAAGGGTCCCGCATCCCAATGGTGGGCCACTCACCGACAGACTCTGCCGCCTGGTACTGTCGTCACTTGGGCAGAGTTCAAGATTGCTTTCCGTGCCCGCTACATTCCTCTAGCTGTCATAGCTAGGAAGAAGGCTGAGTTCCGTAGCCTTGTTCAAGGAAACAAGACTGTGGAAGTCTATCAGCGCGAGTTTCTAGACTTATCTCGCTATGCTGAAGACGACATTCCTACTGATGAACGAAGGCAAGAGAAGTTCCGCGAAGGACTGCATCATGATATACAGTTGGCCCTGCTTGTTCAAGATTATCCTGATTTCGCCACCTTGGTGAATAAGGCTATTATGGTTGAAACTGGACTGAAGAAGCATAAAGAAGCATCCAGACGCACCCGAGAAACGGGCTCATCTTCGGGCTCGTCTTCCCAGAAGCGACGCATCTGGTTTCCCCAAGGCATGTTCCGTTCAGCAGCTCCTGCAAGCAGGCCCTCTTATGCTGCACCATGTCTGCCACCTCCACCACCGAGGCAGCCTCTGCCAGCTCCAGCACCTCGAGCTCCAGCACCTCGTCCTGACAGCGGACTATGCTTCAAGTGTGGCAAGCCAGGTCATCGTGCTAGAGATTGTTCTCAGAATCAGAATCAACTGGCTCTTCCCTCTGCTGGCCGTGGTATTCCTCAACAACGCAACAATAATGCCAGACCTTCTTATGGTCGTGGGCAGTACTACCACGTCAACATGTCCGAAGCTCCAGATCAACCAGACACTGTGATGGGTACACTTCTCATTAATTCAGTACCAGCTTCTGTTTTATTTGATTCAGGAGCATCGCATTCCTTCATGTCAGAACATTTTGCACGCATGCATGACATTAAATGCGAATACATGAACACACCCTTATTGGTACATACTCCCGCGGGTGGTTGCCGAACCTCTGTGGTTAGCTATAATGTTCCTGTTGAAATCGAAGGGTTGGAGTTCAGTGCGTCTCCCATTATTCTGAAATCGTCCAAGATTGACCTTATTCTGGGAATGGATTGGTTGAAAGCCCATTACGCCTCAATCAATTGCGCCACCAAAGTTGTTCACCTCTTGCACCCCTCGAATGAGATGGTGAATTACCATGCTCATATCACCCAGAACGCTGAGGCTCAAATTTATGCCTTAAATGCGTTGAATGCTTCTCCGCTTGATGGGATCGAGAATATCCCAGTTGTCTGTGACTTCCCGGATGTTTTTCCAGAAGAACTTCCAGGAATACCCCCTGCTAGAGCTGTCGAGTTCGTCATCGACTTGAAACCTGGCACCACTCCTATTGCGAAGCGTCCCTACAAGATGCCTCCGCACCATCTTATTGAGCTTAAGGAAGAAATTGATAAATCCTTAAGGAAGGGTTTCATTCGCCCTAGTTCCTCTGCTTGGGGAGCACCTTCTCTCTTTGTTAAGAAGAAAGATGGAACGAATAGGTTGGTCCAAGATTATCGTCCTATCAACCAGGCAACCATTCAGAATAAATATCCACTTCCCCGGATCAACGATTTATATGACCAACTCGCTGGATCTTCGGTGTTTTCTAAACTCGACTTGAGGTTGGGTTATCACCAGATTCGTGTCCGTGAAGAGGATATTCCGAAGACTGCATTCGTTACTCGCTATGGTTCATACGAGTACACCGTCATGTCGTTTGGTTTGACCAACGCTCCAGCTACCTTCTCCCGCTTAATGAATTACATATTCATGGATTACCTTGACAAATTCGTCGTGGTATATCTGGATGATATTCTGGTTTATTCGAAGAACAAAGAAGAACATGCTGAGCACCTTCGTCTTGTTCTGGAGAGACTTCGAGAGCACCAATTATATGCCAAGTACTCTAAGTGCGAATTCTGGCTTTCTGAGGTAACCTACCTTGGACATGTCATCTCCAAGGATGGTATCGCAGTTAACCCGGAACGAGTTCAGGCTATTCTTGACTGGACCCCTCCGAAGAATGTCAAGCAAGTCAGAAGTTTTCTCGGGCTTGCAAGTTATTGTCGCCATTTCATCGAGAATTTCTCCAAGATTGCCAAGCCCCTGACTAATCTGCTCCACAAAGGCGTTAAGTTTGAGTGGACGGACAAATGTCAGGAAAGCTTCCAGACCCTCAAAGACAAGCTGACATCTGCTCCAGTCCTTGCTCCTCCAGACCCTCGCAAAGATTTTGTGATCTTCTACGACGCCTCTCGCCAAGGACTAGGTTGTGTCCTAATGCAAGAGTGAAGAGTAATTGCTTATGCTTCGCGACAATTGCGTCCACATGAAGAGAATTACCTAGTGCATGACCTCGAACTTGCTGCTGTCATTTATGCTTTGAAGCAGTGGCGTCATTACCTCCTTGGTAATCGGTGTGAGATTTACACCAATCATCAGAGCTTGTAGTACTTATTCACTCAACCGGAACTTAATCTTCGTCAGCAGCGTTGGTTGGAAACAATCACCGATTATGACTGTGGTATTTCCTACACTCCTGGCAAAGCTAATGTGATGGCTGATGCCTTGAGCCGCAAGTCTTATTGCAACAACCTCATGGTTAAACAAGCTCAACCCCAGCTATATGAAGAATTGCACAAGCTGAATCTCTGCATCATCCAGCAAGGTTCTCTTAATAACCTTGTGATACAACCAGATCTTGAGAAAGCTGTCAAGATTGCACAAGCCAAAGATGCTGAAATTGGTTTAATGAAGAAAGAACTTCACCTTCAAAAGTACAGGGATTTCTCGATTGCTGAAGATGGAACCTTGTACTTCCGAGACCGCATTGTAGTACCTCGCTTCGAGCTGATGACTGACAAAGTCATGAAGGAGGCCCATGATACACCGCTATCTATCCATCCTGGTAGTACCAAAATGTATCGAGATCTTCGACAAAGGTACTGGTGGTCTAGAATGAAGCAAGATATTGCTCGTTATGTTGCCGAGTGTGACGTTTGTCGTCGCGTGAAGGCAGAACATCAGAAACCTGCTGGAATTCTGCAACCACTTCCTATTCCTCTGTGGAAGTGGGATAAAGTACAAATGGACTTCATTACTGGTCTTCCCAAGTCTCAGAAGGGTCACGATGCTATTCTTGTCGTCGTCGACCAACTTTCCAAAGCTGCACACTTTCTGCCAGTTAAGGAGACTATTACTGCTAGTCAGTTAGCAGAGCTATATATCTCCAGAATTGTTTCACTCCATGGTATTCCCAAGGAAATCAGTTCAGACCGTGGCAGCATTTTCACTAGCCATTTCTGGGAAAGTTTCCAGAAAGCAATGGGAACTCATATTACCTGGAGTTCAGCTTATCATCCACAATCCCAAGGTCAAGTTGAGCGCGTTAATCAAGTACTTGAAGATATGCTTCGAGCTTGTGTTATATCCTTCGGTAAGAAATGGGAGGAATCTCTCCCGTATGCCGAGTTCTCTTATAACAACAGCTATCAAGCCAGCTTGAAAATGGCCCCCTTTGAGGTTCTTTATGGTCGTAAATGTCGAACCCCTCTGAATTGGTCAGAAACTGGGGAACGACCTCTTGTTGGACCGGACATTATTCAACATGCCGAAGAACAAGTCCGAATTGTCCGGGAGAATCTCAAAGCAGCTCAAGACCGTCAGAAGAGTAATTATGATCGTAAGCGATGGGGTGTGATCTATCAACCTGGTGATCAAGCCTATCTTCGTGTCACTCCAATGAAGGGCACCCGTCGTTTCGGAATCAAGGGCAAGCTAGCTCCTCGCTATATTGGTCCTTTCCGCATCGTGGCTAGACGTGGACAGGTGGCATATAAATTGGAGTTGCCACCGCAATTCTCCCATATTCATGATGTCTTCCACGTGTCGCAACTCCGTAAGTGCTTCAAGGAATCCCCGCACCGTGCAGTGGATCATGAGATGCTCGAGCTACAAGATGATCTTTCCTATAAGGAGCATCCGATCCGCATCCTTGACGAAGCTGAACGTCGAACTCGTCAGAAGACGACCAAGTTCCTAAAAGTGCAGTGGTCGAATCACACTGAAGATGAAGCCACTTGGGAACGCGAGGATCATCTTCAGGAAGAATATCCCGGACTCTTTCCTTCTACCTCCTGAATTCTCGGGACGAGAATTTCTTTTAGAGGAGGAGAACTTGTAACACCCCCTTGTAATAAGCTCTGTGACACTCTGTTAATCTTGCCAAGTCATGATCATTTGCAGTGCCAAGTCATATGGGTTAATGATCCAATTCGAATTCACATCTGAAAATCAACTCAAATTCAAAAGTGAAATATGAAGTTGAACAAACTCTGTTGGGAAAATGTTCATTAAATGGCAAATAATCCAGGAACATTTGTAAAATCATCATCATTGAAGTTGGAGTTAGATAAGTGACTCTAACAAGATGAAACAGCACCAAAACAGAATATTCAAATCCATTTAAATTCTTTTCAGCTTCAAATGAATTCCAAATCTGTCCAAACCACTTTTTGGTGAGAGCTAATATTGCATTGTAATATTTGGGACAACTCTCACATTTTACAAAAATGCACAGGTGGCCTAACTATTATAAAACAGAAATAGAATAAAAGAAAAATAGAAAACAAAACAGAAAAGTAAAAGCGAGGCACTGTGCATTGGGCTTTAGTGCACAGTGCCCCGATCAGCACCGCAGGCCAGGCCCAGCCCACCTGGGTCGTCCTCCTCCTCCCCGTGTCAGCGCGCGCGCGTGCCAGAGCCAGCGATGGGCAGCTGTCGCCCATCCCCCGGCGCCGCTGCCACTGCGAGGAGGATAAGAGCAACCCCGGCTCCCCCTCGGCCTCTCCAACCCTAGCCCCCGCAAATCCCCTCCTCTCGCTCCTCTTTCCTCTCGATCTCGTCGACACCCGAGCGGAGCTGTCGCCGCGACGGTGAGATCCCGCGGCCACCGGCGCCGTCCCGACCACTCGAGCTATCCCTCGCCTCCGCCGTCGTCTGCTCGATCTCCTGACGCATCCAGGCGAAGCTGAGGAGCCCCGCTGACGCCGCGTGACGCCGTCCCCTTCCGCCTCTGCTCCGTCGATCCCCGTCGTCTCCGGCGAGCCTCTGCAGCTACTAAGCCTAACGAGGGCTTTTCTTAGCCGCACGGTGAGCTACGCCATCCCCTGCTCATCCCAGTTGACCCCCTCGATCGCCGTAGCTACCTCGCCGCTGTTGCCGTGAGCCCGACGCCGCGGTTCGCCTCGCCGCCGTGGCCATGGCCTCTGTCGTGCTCGATTGAGCACGGCATTTTGTTCCTACCGCTTCCAGGAGTCGAACGCGCCCGCGCACGCGCTCTCCCGTACCCCCTAGCTACGAATCCGACGACGACTGAACTCCGGCGCCCGCCGCGGAGCTCGCCGCCATCGATGCACGCTGTTTCCGGCCGGGCCACCGCCACCATTCGACGCGCCGTCGAACGGCCGTTCGAACGCACCCGGCCCCGTCCCTTTTGGTGACCCGTAGGTAAAATCCGACGAGGCCCGAGGCCTCCGCCGCGTTTTGGCGTCGCCGCCGGCCACCGCCGACATGGCCAGGCCGGCCCCACCTCAGGGTGGCTGCCAGTGGGCCCTGGTGGCCCCAGTTGCTCCATTATTTACAGTGCATTATCTGTCACTGCTAGAAATTGGTTTGGGGTCCATATCTTTTTGTTTGGATTTTATTTAAATTGAAAAAGGATTGAATAGTGCTATGTTGCTGCTGTTCCTTGTTGTTCGAGTCCTTTTACAATTCCAACAAATGTTGCAATCATTTTTATAAATGCTATGAGAATATTTGCAACATGATGCACATTTTAGTTTTCAGGTTCAGGCAACTTTTATTTTCCACTTTCACTTAAATTTGAATTTTGAGTTAGGAGTTGAAAAGCATTATGATGCAAATGATGATCGTGCACTGTTAATCATGCTGACTTGGCATTATCAAAATGGAATTACTGTAGTTAACCACTGGGGGTGTTACAAATCTCCTCTACTAACAAGAATTCTCGTCCCGAGAATTAAGAAGTAGAAGGAAAAAGTTCGGGGTATTCCGCACGAAGATTATCCTCGCGTTCCCAAGTGGCTTCATTTTCAGTATGATTTGACCACTGCACTTTGAGGAACTTGGTAACCTTCTGACGGGTTCGACGTTCCGCTTCATCGAGAATGCGGATCGGATGTTCCTTATATGAAAGATCATCATGCAAGTCGAGCATCTCGTGATCCACAGCTCGGTGCGGAGATTCCTTGAAGCATTTACGAAGTTGCGACACATGGAAGACGTCGTGGATATGAGAGAATTGCGGAGGCAATTCCAATTTATACGCCACCTGTCCACGCCTAGCAACAATGCGGAAAGGACCAATGTAGCGCGGAGCTAACTTGCCCTTGATTCCAAAACGGTGAGTGCCTTTCATAGGTGTGACACGAAGATAAGCTTGATCACCAGGTTGATAAGTCAAACCCCATCGTTTGCGATCATAGTTGCTCTTCTGGCGGTCCTGAGCCGCCTTGAGATTTTCCCGGACAATACGAACTTGTTCTTCGGCTTGTTGAATAATATCTGGACCCACGAGCGGTCGTTCCCCAGTTTCTGACCAATTCAGAGGGGTTCGACATTTACGTCCATAGAGGACTTCAAAGGGGGCCATTTTCAGACTAGCTTGATAGCTGTTGTTATAAGAGAACTCGGCATATGGAAGAGATTCTTCCCACTTCTTGCCGAAAGAAACAACACAAGCTCGTAGCATGTCTTCAAGCACTTGATTGACTCGTTCAACTTGGCCTTGGGATTGAGGATGATAAGCTGAACTCCAGGTAATATGAGTTCCCATAGCCTTTTGGAAACTTTCCCAGAAATGACCAGTGAATATGCTGCCACGGTCTGAACTGATCTCTTTCGGAATACCGTGGAGTGAAACAATTCTGGAGATATATAACTCTGCTAACTGACTAGCAGTGATCGTCTCCTTGACAGGCAGAAAGTGTGCAACTTTGGAGAGTTGGTCGACGACGACAAGAATAGCATCGTGACCCTTCTGTGACCTGGGAAGTCCTGTAATGAAATCCATCTGAACCTTATCCCATTTCCATAAAGGAATAGGAAGTGGTTGCAGAATTCCAGCAGGCTTCTGATGTTCTGCTTTAACGCGACGACACACATCACATTCAGCAACATAACGAGCAATGTCTTGCTTCATTCTGGACCACCAGTACCTTTGACGGAGATCACGATACATCTTGGTGCTACCCGGATGAATAGACAGCGGGGTATCATGTGCCTCCTTCATGACTTTGTCAGTCATAAGCTCAAAGCGAGGTACTACAATGCGGTCTCTGAAATACAAGGTTCCATCTTCAGACAGCGAGAAATCCCTGTACTTTACAAGGTGAAGGTCTTTCTTCATCAGATCAATTTCAGCATCTTTAGCTTGCGCATTCTTAACAGCTTTCTCAAGGTCTGGTTCAACAACCAAGGTTTTTAGGTATCCTTGGGGAACTATCTCGAGATTTAGCTTTCGAAGCTCTTCATACAGAAGTGGTTGCTGTAGCTGAACCTCAAGTTCGCAGCAATAGGATTTGCGGCTCAACGCATCAGCCATTACATTAGCCTTGCCAGGGGTATAAGAAATACCCAAGTCATAGTCCGCAATGGTCTCCATCCATCTTTGCTGACGGAGATTCAGAGATGGCTGAGTGAACAAGTACTTCAAACTTTTATGATCCGTGTAGATCTCGCAACGATTACTGAGGAGATAATGTCGCCACAACTGCAGTGCATAGATGACAGCAGCTAGTTCTAGATCATGTACCGGATAATTCTCTTCATGCGGTCGCAACTGACGAGAGCCATAGGCAATCACTTTACGCTCTTGCATTAGGACACAGCCTAATCCTTCACGGGATGCGTCACAATAGATCACAAAGTCTTTGCGAGAATCTGGAGGAGCAAGTACTGGGGCAGACGTTAGCTTGTCTTTGAGTATTTGAAAACTTTCCTGACATTTTTCTGTCCATTCAAACTTAACGCCCTTGTGAAGCAGATCAGTCAAAGGCTTAGCAATCTTAGAAAAATTCTCGACAAAATGACGGCAATAACTTGCAAGACCGAGAAAACTTCTCACTTGCTTGACGTTCTTCGGAGGAGTCCAGTCAAGTATAGCCTGAACTCGTTCTGGGTTAACGGCAATGCCATCTTTCGAAATCACATGGCCGAGATATGTCACTTCAGACAACCAGAATTCACATTTAGAATATTTGGCATACAGTTGGTGTTCTCGGAGCCTTTCCAGTACAAGACGGAGGTGTTCAGCATGTTCTTCCTTATTCTTTGAATAAACCAGAATATCATCTAGATATACCACGACGAACTTGTCGAGGTAATCCATGAAGATATAATTCATCAGACGGGAAAATGTGGCTGGAGCATTGGTTAAGCCAAATGACATGACAGTGTACTCATAAGAGCCATAGCGAGTAACAAAAGCAGTCTTCGGAATATCCTCTTCACGAACACGGATCTGATGGTAACCCAACCTCAAATCAAGTTTAGAGAATACCGATGATCCAGTAAGTTGATCATACAAATCATTGATCCGAGGAAGCGGATATTTATTCTGAATGGTGGCTTGGTTAATGGGCCGATAATCCTGAACCAATCGGTTAGTTCCATCCTTCTTCTTAACGAAGAGTGAAGGTGCTCCCCAAGCAGAGGAACTGGGGCGGATGAAACCTTTCTTAAGTGATGTGTTGATTTCTTCCTTAAGTTCGAGAAGATGATGCGGAGGCATCTTATAAGGACGCTTTGCAATAGGAGTAGTGCCTGGTTTCAAGTCAATGACAAACTCAACAGCTCTAGCAGGGGGTATTCCTGGAAGTTCTTCTGGAAATACATCTTGAAATTCACGAACAACTGGAACGTTCTCGATGCCTTCAAGAGGTGAGGCATTCAATGCATTCAGAACATATATTTGAGTTTCCGCATCCTGAGCTATTCGAGCTGAGTATTTGACTGTCTGGCCAGAAGGGTGTGTGAGGCGGACTGCTTCAGTGGCACAGTCAATCAAAGCTTTATGAGGCTTCAACCAGTCCATACCCAGAATAATGTCAATGTTGGAGGTCTTAAGGGCAATGAGAGAAACGGGGAACATCAATCCTCCAATCACAATGTGATTACCGTGGCTTACCCTGGTAGTTTGCCAATTAGCCCCAGGTGAATGGATTACTAATGGTATGGACATCTCCTCGAAAAGTATATCATGGCTTCGCGCAAAACTTTCGGACATGAAGGAGTGCGATGCTCCAGAATCAAAGAGGACTGAAGCTGGGATTGAATTCACTAGAAGGGTGCCCATCACAATGCTGGGGTCCTGCCGAGCTTCTTCCATGTTGACTTGGTTGACATGAACACGTTGACTAGCAGGTAGTCTGGTTCCAACGTTCCTAGAAGGATGTTTTCGACGGCTCTTCCTGCAACCAGCAGAAGGACGTGGTGCATCCTGACGAAAAGCCATAGCATCAGGCGGTCCAGCATGGACCGATAGCTGTCTCGGCGGTGAAGGCAAACGAGGTGCAACATAGGACGGCCTTGGTGTTGGAGCAGGTCGGTGGTGTACATTATGCGGGATCCACACTCGACGTTTCTGAACAGGCTGACCCGAGGATGAGCCAGTTTCATGAGTGCGCTTGAGCGACTCCTGGCATTCAGTCAGAGCTGTTTCAATTTGGAAAGATTTGCTGACAAGCATTTCGAAGTCTGTACAATCAAGGACTGCAAGTGCGAGTTTTATGTCAGTACGGAGTCCTTCACGGAATTTATCCTGCTTACGGGCGTCAGTGCAGACGTCATCTTCAGCATAGCGGGATAACTCGAGAAATTTCCTCTGATATTCATCCACAGTCATTGTGCCCTGTGTGAGTTTGCGAAACTGCTGCTTCTTCTGATCTATCAGACCTTGAGGAAGGTACCGTGCACGAAAAGTCGACTGAAATTCCTGCCAAGTGGTTACGATTTCAGCAGGCAACATACCCTTGTGGCTTTCCCACCATTGAGCAGCTGGGCCCTTTAGGTGGAATGTCGCGAAGGTGACGTAACTGTCAGGGGCAACATTAGCTGACTCCATTTCAAACAGGATGTCACGAAGCCAATCATCAGCATCCATAGGATTGGTGGAGTTGCGGAAAACGGACGGGTTGAGGTGCGCAAATTCTGGCAGCGAGATCGGTCCAGGCTCCTGACGAGCCTCATTGCATTCCAAACGTCTTACCAGACTCTCGTTGAGCTGACGGTTCAATTCAAACTGCTGCATCATTGCGGCAATATAGGGTGGAGGTGGAGGATCGTCAGCCATCCTGCCAAATCAACAGGGGCAATTTAGCTAATAACTTGCAGGTGTATGGAATTATTTATGAAGTAACACGCACAACAGAAGGAAGTGCAATAGATACTTCATCATATTCGCACCAGACATTCAAAGCCACACATAGCCTCGGTTAGCATCCGGCATTACGACAGTTGAAAAGGGAAGGGCTAGACATCTAGGCGGCGCGCAGGCACGCGATATGGGAGTACACAACGAGACATAGCAAAGGCTAGATCCACGTCGGAGAAAACTGTTGGAGCGAGGAATCTGCACGTGACAACACAGGGTGCCCTCGATAAGAGGATCCTGTAAGCAGAACCTGGCCCAAAATCTTGAAGCAAGGGGGATATTTTCAGAACTTCGGGTGGACGTGAGCACGAGAGCCTAATGTTGGAGTTAGTAAAAGTTTAACCCGAATAGACGAGATATCAGAGTCCTAGAGTAAAGGTCGAGGAGTAAAAGATCCTAATACCACCCAATTGGCGACGTGGGCCCGTAAGCCACACAGCCAAGTTAGTAAAACAGTTTCCGGTTTCTAGACTCAACTTCGGCCAAGGAGTTGAAAAGGGGGTTCCTACAGTCAGTCTGCTCTGATACCAACTTGTGACGCCCCCGGCCCGATCGTGCACTAATCATACACGCAAATGCACACGATCAAGCCTAAGGACTCACGGGAAGATATCACAACACAACTCTAAAACATAAATAAAGTCATACAAGCTTTATATTACAAGCCAGGGGCTCGAGGGCTCGAATACATAAGCTTGCGAACAAGCGTCAGCGGAAGCATCAGATATCTGAGTACAGATATGAAAGAAAGTACAGAAAGGCCTTTAGAAAGGCGGGGCAAAAGAAAACACTACGATCGAAAGGCACAAGGCCTCCTGCCTGGGACCCTCCGATCCTACTCCTGGTCGTCAGTCAACTCGTAGTAGTATCCATCCTCTGGGTAGTAGTAGTAGCGATCGTCGGGGCATCTGTCTCAGGGGGCTCCGTCCTCTGGTCACGTCAACTGATATGGGGAGAAAAAGGAAAACAAAGCAACCGTGAGTACTCTGAAGTACTCAGCAAGCAAGGATCTACACTACATATGCAACATTATCAAGGGGAGGCTGTATATGTGGACTGGGCTGCAGAAATGCCAGAATAGAGAGAAGGCCTAGTCCTATCGAAGACTAGCATCTTCAGCGATCTTGCAGCAGTAGAAG